>JARQOD010000001.1:745487130-745563054 GCA_033576555.1 Oophaga sylvatica
AAAAAAATCTTCAAAAAAAAGGGCCCCATTTAAAATGCTCCAGGTATAAGGGGCCCCGAATGTGCCCTTGCGGATGTCCCCCTTTTGAATGCTCCTTTTGGGGCCCCCAGGGTTATGCTCCTGTATGAGCCAAAATAAAATGCCCATATAAAATTGCCCCTTTTAAAGCCCCTGTTAAGGGCCCCCGAAAAATGCGCTCCAGTTATTCCCCCCATTTAGAATCCCCATATTGAGGGGGCCCCATGATGATGCCCCAGGTATAAAGGGGCCCACTATATCTTTTCCCCAGTGTGAATGGCCCCCATATATTGCCTCCAAAATTAAAAAAAATGAAATACCCCTCCCTCCCGGGGAATTGCTCTGTTTGGACTCCTCAGTGTCGCCTCTTCCAGCTCTCGCATTAAAACTGTTCAGGCAGGGGGCGTAAAAGGACATCTTTCGCTGTCGGCCAAATTTAACTTCAGGAAACGCGGTGCGTCCAGGGTGGAGCAAGAAGGTAAGTATTGCAGGGGGGGCCCCTGAAAAAAGGGGAGCCATCTTTGACGATGGCACGGCCAGGTCTCTCATTGTACGCCGGTGGTTGGGGTGAGTGTCCCCCCCATGCAAGCCCCTTTTTGCTACTTTGGGGGGCCCCTGGCCAGTGGGGTTGCCCACGGGGGGGGGGGGGCCCCCCCCCTGCCAGGGAATCGCATTGGTGTTGCGCCAGGTGCTGACTTGGGCCCCTGCGGGGGGCGCCAGTTAGGAGGTGGAAAAACGGAATTTGGGGTGTGGGTGGAATTCAGAGCTGCAAATGGGGGAATTTGGGAGAAGTCGGGGAAAAAAGGGGGGAAAAAAGCAGCCATTTTGCTTGAAACCCTTGTGTCATCGGGGGAAGGTGGACAAAACCCTTTTGAAACCCGGGATGGTTATTTTTATAAAAGGTGAATCACCAATTTTTTTGGGTCGACAGCCGGGCCCTCTTTCTGTAGATTGATCCCCTGCACTGAAGACTCTTTCTGTACACACTCCCAAGGGCAAGCGGCTCCGAAAGGCATTTTGGCCAATTTGGGGCCAGGGCCCATTTACGGGCCCATAGTCAAAAGGGAATGTCTGGAGGAGAACATGAAGGGGTGGGGGGGTAGTTTTAACCCATTCTGTCTCCGTCTGTTTTAAAAATTCATAAAACAGGGTGTGACGGTTTTTGAGAAATCCCAAAATTTTGGCAGAAACCCCGTCTCCAAGCCACTTCGGCTGGGTCCCCCAGAACATCTTTCCCTTTTTTGCCCAAAGGGGCTGGGTAAAACCCATCATGCTGTGTGGGGAATCCTTAAAACGTTTCCGATTTTTTTTTGTTCGCCAATATTAGCCCGGTTCTCTTGTGGCATGAGTTCTTTTTAATTTCCTTTATGAGGACGGGATGCGGCCCCAACCGTACGTCACCTTCATTTTTGGAAGCGGGGTCCTTTTTGGACCGAAACATAATCCCCCTGTGGGCCAAGTTCCAGGTGTCAATGAGCACTGCCAGGGGCTGGGTGCCTTCCCAAAAACCACACCCTGTCAGCAAACCCCCTGATGCCGGAAAGGCAATTTTTTCCCTTGCCCCTGAGAAGCTCCTCCCCCCAAATTATTATCCCCCCATCCCCCTCCTTTCCCCTTTTTTTCCCCCTCCCCTCCCCCCGGACATTCCCCCTGAGCAGCAATGGGACTGTCTAAAGGGTTTCCCCCCTCCTCCCCTTTTCCCCCTCCCGTGGACCTGACCTTAATGGTGTCAAAGTTTGCATGAGCAGGGGCATAAGTGGGATGTTTATGCTTATAAGCATCGTCTGCCTTACCAGCTGTGTGCATTCCTCAAAACACTGAAGGACTTTACAGAGGTGGTTAAAGCTTTGACCACTGCACACCCACAACTCCATTCTGCCCTCAAACTGCCTCCATGTATCCTCACCACAAATCATTACAGCCTCCCCTTGTTTGCACAGCCTCTCAACCAGTGATGGTGGATTTCCCCTTTTTTAACGTCTATGATTAGGCGGTGCTTGGGGAGGTGGAGCGATCACTGAAGCCTCCATACGACTGGGTCTACGAATGAGGAGGATGTGCAGCACAGTCTTCGCACCTTATGGGAGCAGGCTGGTAGCTCCGGTAATTACTTAGGAAGCACTTACCACCAGGTTCAAGGTGTGACCAGGCAAGGTATGTGTCGAGTTTTGCAGGGCTAATGGCCGCCAAAAAACTACGACCAGTATTACTGACTACCTTGCCTGGCTCAAGATGTAGACTGCCCAGCCATGACCAATTTCCGCTGCAAGTATCGCCATACCTCCGCGGTGTGTTTGTTTCGCCCAAAGACAATCAACTTTAAACAGCCTGCTGATGCCCCACCACTAGTTACGAAGTGGACACCTCGGTGCAACACGGTAGCTGCGGTGGAGTGCTCATGCACTGCGCTCTGTCGAGAGCTTTCACTTCTGGAGAGGAGGAGGATGAGGGTCGAATGCCTAAAGCCAATGTTTCCTAAAACCTTTTGGCTAGGCAGCACTGTCCCACCACCGCTGTCCCTGTAAGCCTGCATCCACCACATTAACCCGTGCACATGATGGACACGTAATAGCCCTGGCCATGCCTACTGGCCCATGCATCTGTTTGAGGGGCACCTTTCCACCACTGATTTTTGAGTTCATGGACAATGCGGATTTTCAAAATGCAGGTGGGGGGCAGGGATGGCTTTTCTAAAAAGAAGTCCGATGGGTAGGTCATAGCGTTGGAAAAGCGTAGGCCAGAGCTCTCGAACGCGCGCTTTCAACCAAACGGGAAAGGATCATCCAAAAGAGATCAGTTTGTCAATTTTTGGTGTTCAAAAACCCCGCGTACGCGGTGAGGGGAATAGTACTTTCTTGTCCTACTCAGAGTGTCTGCTAGGGTGATTTGGACTTGAGAGCTGCATAGGGGGAAATAGCGGTGGACAAACCGGCTGAGGGGGGTTGGTGATGGTGGGGTGGTGATGATGGCCTAGATTCAGTCTTTGTTTGCAAAAACATTGTGATTCCCGACTGCTTTGTCCTTGCGACGACACCCCAACATTTCTTGTGGTGATGTTAACCGGGGGGCTTAAAGTGGGGGAAGCGATGGAGCTTGCTGGCCCTTTTCAGTCGGGCATCAAGTCTACCTTACTTTTTGTATCCGTCCAGCTTGCAATGCAGGTCATTAAATTCTAACAAGCAACAGTATTCAAGTTTTGGAGATTTTTTTCCCCCGCTAAAGGTCCTTCCGCACTTCTTACAGATAACCTTTGCCTCATCAATAAAGGGTTTTTGGTCAAAAAAAGTGACACACTGCACTCTTCCTACTATGGTTTTAATTTTCAGGGCTTGTATGCTGTGCATTGGACCTCTGGCCAAGCTGTCCTGCAAAATCTTTTTGTTTTTTTAACACTTTTTGGACAGCTGCAGATGCCAGATAACGCTGCTCGATTCGATGCCTGCTGCGGATCCTTTCTCCTGTTTTGACTTTGCCATGGCACCCTCTTCCCCCAAGGAAAGCCAATCCGGGTAACAACTGGGTCATCCATCACCTTCTCCTCAATTTCATCTGCCCCTTCCTCTCTGTCACCGTGTAAGGTGGATAGTATGCGGGGAAAGGCACCTGATTTCATCAGGGTAGATTTTGGCTCGTAGACCGTGAGGGAAATGTTGTGGTGGGTCAATGTACCACATAACATCCAGCATGGTGTGCATCAGGCACCCTTCAATTCATCTTGGACGGGTGAATTCAGGTTTTGACTTGATTAACCCAGGCATGGTATGTAAAGAGCTCCATGGATAACTGAAGTTGGGCTGCCGCACCCCTTCATTTTGGTGGGGGTGAAGGACACAAGGAAATGCTTGCACTCTTTGAAACTCAGAAGAGAGGTGATAGAGCTGGAGGTTGTTTCGGCAATATAAGACAAAACCTGTTCCTGATGTCCGGCTTTAGGGCCTGTGCCACGTTGCGGATTCCTAGCGGTTTGCGCGGTTTTTTCGCGGCGGAAAGCTGCGAAACCGCGGCAAAACCGCTTACACAATACAACTCATTAAGGCTATGAGATTCCGCAATGCTATGCACATGCTGCGGGTTTTTCCGCGGCGGAATCGCATCGCGGGAAAATCTGCAGCATGCTCATTCTTTTTTGCGGAACCGCGGCAATTCCGCCGCCATAGGAATGCATTAAACCAATTACTTTTCCCGCATGTGGCTGTGGCTGGATCCAGGCTCAGTATGATCACACCAGAATAAAAAAGTAAAGAAGGGAAATATATCAGAAGCATACAGATGTAAACAGTCTAAGGGGTAATTGTAAATCTCCGTATATATTTCAGGAGTCACACACAGATGCTCACAGGCTCATATGGATTGCACCAGAATATAAAAGTATAAAAAGGGTAATGTATTACAAGCTTACAGCTGGATACAGTGTTGGGGTAATTTTAAAATCTCCGTATATATTTCCAGAGTCAGACACAGACTCTCACAGGCTCATTATGGATCACACCAGAATATCAAAAGTAGAAAAAGGGTAATGTATTACAAGCGTACAGCTGTATTCAGTGATGGGGTAATTGTAAATCTCCATATATATTTCCGGAGTAACACACAGACGCTCCAGGCTCAGTATGAATTAGACCAGATATGAAAAGCAAAAAAGTGTACTGTATCAGAAGCGTACAGCTGTATATAGTGTTGGGGTAATTGTAAATCTCCGTTATAATTTCGCGGAGTAACAGAGAGACGCTCACAGGCTCAGTATGGATCACACCAGAATATAAAAAGCTGAAAAAGGGTAATGTATCAGAAGCTTACAGCTGTATACTGTGTTGAGTAATTTTAAATCTCCGATATATTTTCCAGAGGTCAGACACAGACTCCTCACAGGCTCAGTAAGGATCACAACAGAATATAAAAAGTAGAAAAAGGGTAATGTATTAGAAGCGTAACAGCTGTAAACAGTGTTGGGGGTAATTTTAAATCTCCGTATATAATTTCCAGTACCAGACAGGCTCATATGGATTAGACCAGAATATAAAAAGCAGATCCGCAAAAAATACAACATGTGTGTTAAGGCCTGCTGAACACACCTAATAATATTAAGGAGAGGTGCTGTTTGGGTTCGAGTTCCCGCTGCTGCACAAGGGAGTCTCGAACCAGTCCTGCTGCGGTCCTCCATCCATCCCGGCCGCAGTGGAGCCTTCCCAGCAAAGACGTCGGTCCCCAGCGTCTCGCCCGGTCTAATACTGTGCAGAACTTGCTGCTGCCTCTTCAGTGTTCTGCTATTGTAGTACTACTGGTCAGCGGCGAGCAGACGTCTTTAGTCTAAGCCCTTGTTTGCTTCATCTGATCATGCCCAGGGCAAGATCTCCCATTGGAGATCAGGGGTCACATGCTCAATACAGCTGCCACTCCTAATTGGTCCTTCAGAAGGTCTCCGGCTGTTGATGTTCTGAATAGCTTCCATTGGTCCTTCCTGGAAGAGTCATTTTTCTCGTGGCTGCTATAAAAGGCTGTCCTTACCGCATGGCCGTGCGCTAGGATCAATTGCATTATGTGCTTTGCGCCAGTGTGATCATGCACGCATGTGGTTAGGGCTCTGCTGAAATAAGCCCCTGGAATACCGCACCTCCGTGGAGGAGATTTGAGTGCACGTGTTAGGGCTTGGCTGAAATAAGCCCCTAGAATACCGCTTTCTCCGTGAGGAGATTGCTTATTGCGTTGCTGTCTGCATGATCACGGACTGCTATCCGCACAGCAGTTATCTGTGTACCCTGTGGTGTTAACAGGACACAGTACCTATCTCTGCGTCTTTACTCAGGGACTCTGTGGTGTAACAGAGTTCGCTTATATCGCTATAATTAGCGCTGGCGGCATTCCCCCTAGCGGATCTGTGGATTAACAATTCGCACTATCTGCCACAGCGCGCTAACGGCGTTTATTTTAGCGACCTGCGGGATAACAGAGTTTGCTACTTATGCCATCTTACTAGCAGCAGGCTCTGCCTGCACGGTGGACCCCGGCTGCGAACACACCTCTCTACATTATTTATAGGTGCGTTTTCCGCAGACCCTAACATAATCCTAGCGCCAGGGTCTGGCTAGTAAATGGGGATGACCAGCATTTACCGCATTACATCCAGCAGCTGGAGGGTAGGTTGGCGGCTCTTGAGGCACAACCTCAGCTGTGGATGTTACCGCAGTCGCTGTTCAGGCTCTAGCATGGCTGCAGCCATTTTGTCCTCTGTCACCTCTGCCCCTACATTATCCCACCTCCCGCTTCCTGATAAGTTTGGCCGGTGACATCAAGCAATATCGGGGATTCGTGAGTCAGTGCTCTATACAGCTCGAGCTTCTGGCTGCACGTTTCCCACGGATCGGCACAAGTGGGTTTTGTACTGTCTCTACTCTCGGGCAGAGCGTTTGAGTGGGCAATGCCGCTGTGGGAGCGCGACGATCGTGTGGTGCGGAGTGCTCCTCGTTTCCTGGAGGCTCTTAAAAAGGTCTTTTTAGGACCCAGGTCGCCCACGATACGGCCTCCAACTGCTGGCATTGGCACAGGGTTCGTCTTTGGTCAGTCAGTTTTCCGTCCGTTTCGGACCTCAGAGCTAGACTGGTCGGATAAAGTTCTCATTCCAGTCTACTGGCGGGGACTGGCTGACCATGTTAAAGATGCTTTGGCTACCAGGGAGATTCCTGCCACACTGGAGAAGCTTATCTCCATATCTACCCGTATCGACCTCCGTTTTCACAAGTGGAGGTTGGAGCGGGCCCAGTATAGGCAGAGGATTCGGTTGGCTCCCACCTTTGCCAAACCTCTCGAATCCCCCGATCTGCGTCCAAACCCTAGAAGGCCACAGAGGTTCCATCGTACGGACCTAAGTCTCGGCCGTCCCGAGTATCCGTGGTCTGTAACCTTTAGTCAGAGACAGGACACTATGCAAACAAATGTCCACAGCGATCGGGAAGCAATCGCGTCTAGTGGCCCTGGGTGGAGGATCACTAGAGACAGCGGCATTTTCCTCCAAGATGACATTTAAAGGGACAGTCACTGTAGACTCTTCCACACTTACAGTCGAGCTATGTGTGGACTCAGGAGCAGAGGGGAATTTCATGTCATCTACCTTTGCTCGTCGCCACGCAATACATCTGGTAGCGCTTGACAAACCAGTGACTGTCCGGTAGTGAATGGGGTTGACATTGCCCTCGCCAATTACACATCAGACTGTCCCTCTTACTTTGTCTGTACCCCCTTCCCATCAGGAGATTATTTTCCCTTCTCGTCCTTTCCGAGGGAATAGACGAAATCCTACGTGGGAGTACCCTGGCTCCGTTCCCACTCCCCTGATATTGAGTGGACCTCCGGTAGGATACTGGGTTGGAGTGAGTCATGTAAGGACAGATGTGTCAGGGAGTGCATTCAGGTTACCACTACAGAGATACCCGCAGATCTTTCTCCTCATTCCCAAGTGCTATCAGTTATATGCAGACGTGTTCTCTAAAAAGGCTGCGGAGACTCTGGCCGCCCTATCGTCCCTACGACTGTCCTATTGACCTCTTGCCTGGAGCAGAACCTCCTCAGGGAAGGGTCTATACCCTCTCTCTTCCTGATGACGGAGGCTAATGTCTCAATATATCCAGGAAATCTGGCAAGAGGGTTCATTAGGAAGTCGTGTCACCAGCAGGAGCAGGGTTCTTCTTCGTGCAGAAGAAGAGTGGAGAATTATGTCCGTGTATAGATTACAGAGGTCTTAACGTCATCAACGTTAAGAATAAGTACCCGTTGCCCCTGATCTCTGAGCTCTTTGATAGGCTCCGGGGAGCAAGGGTATTTACTAAATTAGATCTGCGTGGTGCTTATAACCAGATTCGCATCCGTGAGGGGGACAAATGGAAGACGCTTTTAATACCAGGGATGGGCATTATGAATACCTGGTGATGCCCTTCGGGCTCTGTAATGCCCCAGCCGTTTTCCAAGACTTTGTCAATGACATCTTCCGGGATATGCTTTCCACCTCTGTAGTAGTCTATCTGGATGATATTCGCATCTTTTCTCCAGATATTGACTCTCACGGAGAGATGTCTGCAAAGTCTTCGACCTGTTACGGGCGAACTCCCTCCATGCAAATTGGAGAAATGCATGTTTGAGCAGGAGTCTTTACCTTTCCTGGGCTATATCATCTCCGCCCAGGGATTGGCTATGGATTCTGCCAAACTACAGGCTGTGATGGATTGGCAAGAAACCCCATTCTCTTAAAGCGGTGCAGCGCTTTATGGTTCATTAATTACTATCACCAATTCATTCCCCACTTCTCCACTTTGGTTGTTCCCTTGGTAGCCCTCACCAAGAAGGGAGCCAATCCCAAATTGTGGTCAAGGAGGTCTCCAAGGCCTTCACTTCAATTAAGTCCCATTTTGCTAAGCGCTCCCATTTTACATCGCACCGAGGTTGATAAGCCTTTTTATTGGAGGTCGATTTCCTCGTCCGTTGGTGCTGGAGCAGTCCTTTTTCAAAAGGATGCTCAAGGTCGGAAACATCCTTGTTTCTTCTTTTCCAAGACCTTCACACCAGCGGAGAGGAATTATTCCATTGGGATAGGGAGTTGCTAGCCATGAAGTTGGCCTTTTCCGAGTGGAGACATCTCCTGGAGGGGTCTCGCTTTCCCTTTCAAGTTTTCACTGACCACAAAAATTTGGTCTAATTTATAGAACGCCCAGCGGCTAAATTCTCGTCAGGCCAGATGGTCCCGTTCTTCTCCCGGTTCCATTTCACCCTCCATTTCCTCTCAGGTGAAAGAAACATTCGGGCCGATGCTCTTTCTCGCTCTGTGGTGTCCTCTGAGGAGGTGGAGTAGGAGCCATCGGTTGATTGTCCCACAGAGAGCCTAAGAACTGTGGCCCCGGTTTCGCTTGAGCCTGTGCCTTCCCGGGCAAGACTTTTGTGCCAACCAATTTGCGACCGGAGGTACTCTCTTGGGCACATTTGTCCAGGGTGGGTGGACCCTTTTGGGGCAAAAAGGCCATCGGGGTTGCTGGCGAGGACATACTGGTGGCCACATAGGTCCGTGACGTCAAGGAATACGTTCAGGGCGTGCGTCTCTTGCGCCAAGAATAAGTCCCCTCGACAACGGCCAGCTGCGTTACTTTTCCCTTTACCGGTGGCAGACAGGCCTTGGGAGGTTTTGGGAATGGATTTTTTGGTGGGCTACCCAAGTCTCGGGGCTGCACCATCATCGGGGATAACCACCACTTCTCCAAAATGGTGCACTTGGTGCCCTTACCAGGTTTCCGTCTGCATGGGCCTTGGCAAACATTATTTTATTAGGCATATTTTCCTTTACACGGAAGCCAGACAAAATCTCAGTGATCGAGTTCCCCCATTTGCGTCTCGGGTTTTGGGGAGAGCTGTGTTTCTACTCACATTCGTTAAAACTCTCCTCGGCCATATCATCCCGGACTAAGGGTTGGTAGAGAGGGTCAACCAGACCTTGGGCAAATACTTGCGACATTTTTTTTCCCCCCGGCCCCGGGGGGAAAGGGGCTCCTTGCCCCCGGGGGCGAGTTTGCTCAAAAATGGTGGTGATTTCCACCGGAAACCCCCCTCATCGGCGCCCCCCCCCTTTTTTTGCTCCGGGGACCATGGGTCCTCCCCAAACACAGCTGTTTTGGTCCACCAAGTGGCACCTCCTTTTTGGGGCCCCTTTTAAAAGTTCTTGAGGGGGGAAACCCCCCGGTTTTTTTCCCCTACCCTTCCCCCCCCCCTTGAACACCCCCCTTTTTAGGGTCCCTCCGAAACCCTGGCACCCCCCCCCGGGTTTTCCCCAGTCTCTGCCGGGTTTGGGGGTTTTATCTACCCCGTATGGGGAACGCCTTGTGGGTCCCAAGGGTCAGGAAAATTTTTTTTTTGTGGTTTTGGGGGGTTAGGGTGAGGAAGGTCCGGGGCCGCCGAGCAGTTCACCCCCCCGCCATCCGCATTTGAGCGCGGGGGCCCCCGAAGGGGGCCCTGGAGGGGGGTATGTTAGGTTAAATTTTCCCGCTGCAGCAAAAGGGGGAAACCCCGAACCTTTTCCGCTGCGGTCCCCCACCCATCCCCGGGGCCGCGGGGCCTGTCAACAAAGACGTCGGTCCCGCGTCTCCCCGGTCAATATGTGCAGAACTTCTGCTCCCTCTTCGGGTTTCTGCTTTGTCCCTACGGGGGGCGGGAAAAGTTTTGGGGTTAACCTTTTTGTTCTTGAGCATCCCAGGGAAGATCCCCTTGGGGTCAAGGGCACTCTCAGATACGTTCCACCCTTTTGGCCTAGGAAGGCCCCCCGTTGATTTTTCGAAGCAGTTCCCCTTTTTGGCCTTTGGAAGGTTTTTTCCCGTGGGCAAAAGGCTAAAACCGCACGGCCGGGGGTGGATCAATTGCATTTGTGCTTTGCCCAGTGTGATCATGACCAGGGGTTTTGGGGCTCGGCTAAAATAACCCCTGAATACCGGCCCCTCCGTGAGGAATTTGAGGACGTGGGGTTGGGCTTGCGAAATAACCCCAAATTCCGGCTTCTCCATTAGGAGTTCTTGTTGCGTTTTTTTTGCAAATTTCCCGATGCTATCCCACGCGTTATTGTGAACCCTGTGGTGTTTTAAAAGGAAAAAGTATATTTGCGTCTTTCCCAGCACTCTGTGGTTTAACAGAGTGCTTATATTGCTTAAAAGCGCTGCGGACCCGCTGGCCTTTTGGCTTAAAAATTTCCACTATCGCCAAAGGCGCTCGGGTTTATTTTGCGATTGCGGATAACGATTCGTATTTTTCCCATTTACAGCACGGCCTGCCTGCAGGTCCCCGGGGCGAAAAACCCCTTTACTTTTTTTATTAGGTGGTTCGAAACCTAACGGGCTTTGCAGCCCGTCCACGGCAGGAAACCGTGCTTGAGTGGGGGAAATAGGCAGTAGAGCAACCTGTTATCCCCAGAGCCTAACAAAAAACTGAGGGTTGCGAAAAAAGCTGACTCTGTTAAATCACAGAGCCCGTGACAAAGAGGTCCTTTGCCACAGGGGACACAGATGATGCTAAGGGTTTTCAGTCTGTGGTCATGAATCAGAAACAAGCAATAATCTCCTCCCCCCGGAAAGCGGTTCTAATGGGATTTTTACGAGCCCCAACACATCTAAAAAATCCCCCCAAAGTGCCGGATTCTGGAATTATTTCCCAACCAACCAATGAAAACCACATGGGCAAGCACTAACAGATTGATACTAGGCGGGGGCCCCCGGTTAGCCCCTTTTTTTGAGCACTACGGCCTTCAGAAAAGGACCAATAGAAAGTTTTCCCTTAAAAACCCAAGCCTTCAGGACCTTACTGGGGGCCAATGGAGTTGTGCTGAACGAGCATGGCCCCCGATCCCAAAGGAGTCTTCCCGGCATGCCCAAGAGAAAGGGGGGCTTTGTCCCGGGGCTGCCTGGCGCACGGTTATAAAAGAGGAACCAGGAAGGCAGCAAAAGCCTGCCAGCATTTGACCCAGCGCTCTGGACACTCTCTGGAGCGGGTCCACTGCGGCCGAGAGGGGTGGGGGACGCGGGGACGGTTCGAGATTCCCCTTGTGAGCAACAAACTCGCCCTAACACGGGGCCATTTCCGGGGAAAAGAGCACTTACGTGGGGGTGGAAGAGGCTTTCTGCCCAAAAAAGGGGCTGTTTCGAAGCAACAGCTTATACGTCTGGGGGAATTTGAAATCCCGTATATTTTCAGGGTAAACACAGACCTCACAGGCCCCTTGGTTACCCAAAATAAAAATCGAAAAGAGTAATTAAATTAGAAGCGTACAGTGGATACATTTGGGGTAATTTTAAATCTCAGTATATATTTGGGAATTAACACCGGGGCTCACGGCCAGATGGATCACCCAGAATAAAAAAGTAAAAAAAGGGAAATGTATCAGCGGTACAGCTAAATATTTTGTTGGGAAAATTGTAAATTCCGAAAAATTTTTTCCGAGTAACAAATGTTTCCCCCCAAACTCTGGGGGGTTTAAAGACCAAAATATGAAAAGCAGAAAAAGTTTTTTTTTTACAGTAAGTTCAGCGAAACCCCAGGGGTTTTTTTTTTTTTGAAAAATCCCCTTTTAATTTTTTGGGGGGAGTAACTCACAAAAGCTCACAGGGTTTAGTTGGATCACACCAGTTTTTAAAAAAAAATTTTAAAAAGGGTAATGTATTAAACGACAGTGAAAAAAAATTTTTGGGAAAAATTTTTTAAAATCCCCCGTAAAAATTTCCAGAGAAAAAACCAGACGCTCGGGGGCCAGTAGGGAGTAGACCAAATTTTAAAAAGCAAAAAGGAAGAAAACCGAAATCCCGTATACTTTAAAGGGGTAATTGTAAATCTCCGTTTTAATTTTTCCCGGGAAAGGGGAAAACACACAGCGCTCCCCCCAGGGGGAAATTTGCCCGTAAAAAAAAGGGAAAAAAAAACGGTCTGTACCCGGGAAGATACCATTTATACAGTTTTGGGAAAAATTGAAATTTTCCCCCCGTTTTTTTTCCCCCGGAGTCACAACAAAAAGCAGCATGTTTTTTGTCCGTGACCCAAAGGGTACACGGTGTGTGGGGAGGAGGTAAGTCTATCTTTGGGAAAAAAAAATGAATGGGTAATGTTAAAAAAAATTTTTTTTTTTTCTCCCTCTCTCCCTAGGAAAACGGGGAAAGAACCCCTCTCCAAAACGCTAAAAATCGGCAAAAAAAAAAAATGGGGGCGCAAACAGGCTTTTATAGCCACTTGACGCAGCACAAGCAACCCAATCCTGCAATGCCCTTCTCTAAGTTTTTTTTTGGGCCCGTCCCCATGTTTTTCTCGTTTGTGCCTTTTGCTCATTGGTGAGAAAAGGCCCCTTTGAAGCATTATGGAAAATGACTTTGGCGTGGGGCGACGACCGAAAGGCCCGCCCTCCGTTTTGGGGGGGGGTTTTTCGCCAAAAAAACCCCGCCCTTTGGGGCAAAAGTCGTGTTTTTGTCGCCCGACCTTTTTTTCCCCAATCAAATATATAGTCATTTTTCCCCAGTGAAACATATATTTTCAGGTTCCTTCACTGTTTTTGAGATTATAAAAAAGCTCAGTCCTTTTGCATTGGTTATTTTTTAATTTTTCAAGGATAAACAGTAAACTTTTTTAAATGTTACAGGATTCTTTTCGCTTTAAGTTAAACAGGATACAGTCCCCCTTCAAAAAAGGGGGAAAATTTAAAAAAAAAACACCCCTTACTGATAGGCTAATTTTGACCTTTTTAGGGGGGGATTCCATGCCCCAATTTTATGCTTTTTTTTTTCCCTTCCGTCGAAAGGGAAAAATTTTGTTTCCCTGTTGCTTCAATTTCTGTGAATACTTTTTTAATCACAGTCGGGTTTTGTAGTCTGAGTCCTGATTTAATGCACCAGCCCTGCAATGAGTGGTCAAAAGGCACTTTCATTACCATTTTCCAAAAGGCTTTTTCTGGGTAAGAGATTGGCTTTTCAAACCCTTTTTTTAGTTCCCCTTTTTTGGGTAAAAACTTTTGTTTGGGGGTTAAAATAGTGTACAGTTTTCTTTAAATGTCCCCCCCTTTTTTTTCAACTGAAAATGTTTTTTCTCTGTACTATGGGGTTTTTTTTTTTCTTTAAGAGCTTTTTTTCCCCATTTTAACCCTTTTAAAATTCCCCGTATAAAAATTTATTTTTTCTATTATTAAAATTTTTATCCCGTTCCCTTTCAATTTAAATGTCAGTTAAATGTTTTAGGCCCATACGATACTGGGAAATATGGGTATGGGATTTTTCTTTTTATGGGGTTTTTGTTTTTCCCAGCCCCATTTTTTTGATAGGATACGGGGAAAGGGGGTTCCCCCGTCCTGTGAGTGTTGTTTTGGTGGGGCTGTAGGGTCAGCGGCATTAGGAGAAGATCCCCGGGCACGTCCGGGGGCTGGGGTGTGGCCCCCATTATCTTCCCCCTGGCGTACATGCTTTTTTTGCGAAAAGCGTGAGCAGGGGGGAACCCCCGGGCCCTAAACCAGCCCATGACGTCCCCCGGGCCGGGGGGCGGGGGAAAAACTGTGCGGGGGCCCCCGGGGTGACAGGTTCCCTTTTTTTCGATGGCAAGTGGATTTGTCGTGGGACCTGTTACTAAAGGCTTTGGGGACAGGTGGAAAACTTTTTTTTTTTTTCAAAAAGGGGAACCCAGGCGTGCCCAAAGAGATGTAAAAAAAAAAATGAAAACGGGGGTTTTTTTTTTTTTTTTTTTTAAAATTTTAAAAAATTTTTTTAAAATTCCCCCGTGGGGGACATCAACAATTTAACTATTTACATACGGGACCCTGTCCGGGGATTTTTAAAATTTTTGGCAGGGGTGTTCCCGGTACCCCTGGTACTCTTCTGATGCTTTCCAAAAATCCGAGACCCCAAGGGGGCCCGGGGGGAGACGTCGTGGGTGTACAGTTAAATTTGACCCCGTTTTTCGGGGTCGGGTGGCACCTTTTATCTCCCCCGGGGTTTGGGAAACCCCATGGGCCCGGGCGAACGAACCCCCGGGGGCCTAAAAAGGGGCCCCCGGGGAAAGGGGGCCCGCTAATTATCTGTCATAGCGGGGCGTGGGAGACCAGAGGGGGGGGGAGTTTCGGGGTGGGGTGGGCACTTGTGCCCAGGCCTATGTGGGAGGCTTAAAACCCGGGGCTCACCCGGTTCCTGCCCCTTGGGGAGTGGGGCGCACCCCGGAAACCCTTGGGGGATAAAGAAAACCCCCCGTGTGGGGGTAAGTCCCCCGTCTCCGGAAAAAGGTCCCCCCCCGGGTGGCCCCTTTTGGGGGGGTGACCCCCGGGCCCCCCGGGGGTTTCAAAAACTTCAAAAAAAAAGTCCAGCTCCGGGAATGAACCCCAACCCCTTTTTAAAATTTAAAATTTTCCCTACTGCAAACCCCTTTGCCGGGGCCCCCGGGTTTCCCTTTTTTTTTTTCACCCGGGCCCCTTTCTGCCCGGGCCCTTTTTTCCCCCGGTTTCTTCTAAAAACTTTTTTGGGTTTTTTTGCTGCCCCCTTTGTCGTTTGCTTCCCCCCTCCCAAGTCCCCCCACCTTCCCCCTGACCCCGGTTGAAATTCCCCCCAAAGCGCCCCATGTCCCCCCATCAAATGCGCTTACAGTGCCCGTTTGCGGCATTCCTGGGCCCCCCAGTCCGGGGGGCCTCCCCTGCGGGGAAGCAGGGGTCGGGAAAACAGTTTGCTCGGGGCCCGGTACAGACGGGTCCCCTTGGTGCCTGGGGGGCCCCTCCCCCAAGAGGACGGGTGTCGCTTTTCTGTCTCAGCGGGGGGGGCAACGCGGGATTGGGGGGTCCCCGGGGCGAGTTTTTTGAGGAACGGGTGCCTCCAGGAAAACGTAAACCGGATCACATTGCAAGGTTTGGATCCCCGCACGGACCCCCCCCTCTAAACGGGTCCCCTTCCCCTTCCGGTACAGACACTTCAGGAAAGGGGGGATTGGCCCGTCCAAAAGTTTAGTTTTGGGCACCCCAGCTTTTTCCACCCTGGGACCCCCTCCCGAGGGGGGGCCCCCCTTTAGGGTATCCCCCCGTTTTTTGAAAAGGTGGGGGGGTTTTTGGGGGCCCGGGGGTCCCCAAGGGGGGTTTTTCCGGGGGCGTGGGTTGCTTCCGGGGGGGGGGGAAAGCTCGACTGCTCCATCCCTTACACTTTGTTTTTTCCCCATTACCATCTCGCCAATCCATTTGTCATTAGCATCTGGGGGGGCCCCTTTTTTGTAGGGAGGGGGACCTTCGTGTTAGTTTCCGAAGGGGGGAAATGGGGGGGCGGGAACTGAAGAGCTGGGGGGAAAGATCTTCCCTTGGGCTTTCCATTTACAGTGGTGGCCATCGTTTTCGCGACTGGTGATATACACCACGAAGACCCACCCCCTTTTTTTTCCCATTCCCTCGTGGGGAGCAGATTTTGGCTGAAAAATGGAAAAAAATTTTCTTGATTTTTTAGCAATTTCAAGAAAAAACCAGTTCAATTAGGCCCCAAAAGGATCGTTTAGGAGCTAAAAAACCCTGTTGGGGGCCCCCAAAAGTTGAGTCCACAGACCAGAGGTTTGGGGGTACTCGCCCCCCGACCCCCGTCGACTTCGGGGGGGTATTTTCCGGGGGCTTTCCCCGGCAAAATCAAATTTAATTTATATTAAAATTAAAAAACATAAATATATGATAAATTTTTAAGCACAATGACAAAAAAATTTTATATATAATATATATGTATTCTTGTGTGTATATTTTGTGTTTAAAAACAAAAAAAAAGGGTTTTTTGTTGCGAATTTTTTTCCCCCTAATTACAGGGGATTTCCCGGGGTTTAGAATCGGATATCACGTATTTAGGATATGGCGATCCCCTTGTACAAATTTTTTTAGTTTGGGCAGTATCGCTCAATAGCCCAGGTCATGTGTATGTTTCGGTAGTGAGGAGTGCAGGAAAAAAAAGGCAATACACCAGAGCATTGGAATTATGGATTGCAGTCCCCTGAAAAACACCCAAAAAAAAGGCAGCCGGGGGGTTCCTAGTTGGCCCTAGACGTTTGCCCACACCCGGGAAAAACTAATACACCAAAAAGATAAAAGAAAAATATCCCCCCGGGAGCAGCCCCCAAAAAACATAAAAACCCCCCAAACATGTAAGGCGGTTAGACAAAAAAATACGACACAGACAGAAATGTAGGGAAAACTTTTTGGGGCCCCCAAATCCAAAATAAAAAGGGGTTGGGAAAGGGCATTATGAAACCCCAAAAAAAAACCCCTAAAAGCCCCAATTTAAAAAAAATTTTAAAAAAAACCTGGATCACCGATCAAACCACCTAAATTGTTCTTGGTGTAAAAAATCAAAACAGGCCTAAAAAAAGGGAAAAAAAAGAAAATGTAAAACATCTGGTGAATAAACTGAGGGGGGAAAAAACCCCCGGAGGGGCCCAAAAGGGCCCCCCAAAAAGTGCAGAAAAAAAAAGCAAAAATAAGAAAAAAACAAAAAGAAAAAAAATGTCTTATCTGTTAGAAGAGGCAAAACAGACAAAGGCAAAAAAGGGGAAACGGAATAATTTTTGAGACCAAAAAAATTTTGACCCCGGCAATTTGATGGGAAGGCGACTCCCTTAAAAAAAAAGTCGTAACCCCTTTTTTTCCCAATCCTCACAATCTTCACTGGAAGTCCAGTCCCGCTTGAAACCCAAAGGGGGCCCCCTTTTGCCAGAACTTTTAAAGCCCTTTTCACAAAAACCCCCCCCTTTAGGGGGGTCCCCCAACCCCCCCTTTTTAAAAAGGGGCGGTCAGGTTTAGTTTAGATACGCCGGATGATTTCCCCCAGCAGGATGCCCCAACAAACACCAAGAATTGTTTTCCCGGACCATAACCCTACTTAACCAAATCTGGAGTTTCCGTCTAGAAAAACGAGAATTCAAAAATTTTTAAACCCCAAAAACCCCCCAAAATTTCCCCAAAACCAAACAGGGCCCAGGAGGCAAAGAAAATGGGAAAACCCTTGGGTAACAAACCCCTAAAAAAAAGGTTTTTTGGGGGGCCTTTTTGGGTTTTAAAATGTCCCTGGAAAGAAGCAAACGAAAAAAAAAGGGATTAAAATCCCATGTCTTTTAGGTCCAAAAAACCCAGGTTTTTAAATTTTTTGGGAGATGCCACTTATGAAATTTTTTGAGGAAAACCCAAACCCAAAGGGTTCCCCCCCTTTTTAAAACCCGGGGGCCAAATCAGTCCCTTTCCCCTTAGCAAACCGGGCCCTCCCTGGAGAGGGAAAACCTCTCCCTACCTGGCCCCCAAATCTTTTGATACGCTCCCCCAAAGATCAACATGGCAGACAGAACCTTCGCCCCGAAGAAAACGGGGGTAAACCAGAATTACAGAAAAATGGAGACAAAAAAAAATGGAGAGCTAGCCCTTTTTTTTAAAAGGAAATCACCCAAAAGGGGAAAAAAGGACCCATTATCCATCACGACCAAAGCTCTTAGAAATCTCCAAGTCTGGTTTTTTCCTAGTTTGACCTTGGGCTGAGGATGAAAGCCAGGAAAAAGCATTTGAACACAAGTTTAGAAAAAAGGTCCTCCAAAATCGGGAAAAAAAATGGATATTGTCAGAACAAGTTCCGGGAAGGGTAAAAAACCCGGCTGAAGAAAAAGGGGACCAATTAAAAAGGGGGGAAGGCAACTTAGGTAAGGCACAAGATGTAATTTGGAAAAAACCTCACAAATCACCCAGATGACGGTTTTTCGAGAAAAGGGAGGCGGAAAGAAACCCCCGGTATGGGTCCTGGTTCTTGGGCACAGGAAAACCTCAACAAACCATTTGGAGGAAAGGTTGGGGGAGAGCAAGTCCCCCAGGGCACAAATTCCCCGACCCGAGAAAAGGACCCCCAAAGGCCCCATAATCAAGTCTCTAGTACCAAAAATTGGATACCGGCCAAGCGGAAAAATGAATCCAGGAACACATCTTTTTCCACTGGTCCGGGACAAACAATTTCCCAAACAGGGCAGCACCGGGCCTAATTTCTCCTGACACCCCTCCGAGCCAGTCTCAAATTGGGGCGAATGGCGGGAAAGAACTAACCTTCTTTCAAAAAACAGAAGGATCAGTAACTCAGGAGAGTCCCAAGGAAACCCCGAGAGGGCATCCCCCCTTAACATTCTTAGTCCAGGAAAAAGGAAACCACAAAATTAAAACGTGTGAAAAACAAGGCCCACCTGGCTGTCTAGGTTAAGTCGCTTGGCGATTCCGATAAACCAGATTCTTATGGCCGTAAGGCCACCACCTGATGTTTGGCTCCCTCCGCCAAATGTCTCCACTCTTCAAAAGCCCACTTCATGGCCAATAAACCCCCCATTACCCACGTATAATTACGTTCGTAGGAGAAAATTTTTGAGAGAAAAAGGAAAAGGGTTATTTTAGAGGTCTTGGATCTCTTGGGACAAAACGGCACCTGCCCCAATTTAGAGGGCCAATCAACCTCCACCTAAAGGCAGAGAAACATCGGCTGCCGTAAACAGGGAGAAGTGAATCCGTTAAGTTCCTGAAATGCAGGACTGCCTCAGGAGGCCAATTCCACCACATCAGAACCCTTTTTTGGTCAAAATCATTAATGGTTTAAAAATAACCGAGAAAATTCCATAATTTACGATAAAAAATTGGCAAAGCCCAAAAATCTTTGAAGAGCCTTTAATGAATGGGTTTTGGGGACCAATCACAGATGGCCTGAACCTTGACGGGCCATTTCAAAACGTGGGGACAAAATAATCCCAAAAATGAATCCTCTGTACGCCAAAAAAAAACTTTGATCCCTTCACAACAGAGCATTCTCCTCAAAACTGGAATACGTTCGAACATGTTTCACATGAGAGTCCCAGTCATGGAAAAAATCAAGTATCATCCAAAAAAAACAATCAAAAATTTATCCACAAAAATCCCTGAAAATGTCATTCATGAAGGACTGGAAGAAGAAGGACCTTAGGGAAACCCCAAAAAGGGTCACAAGGTTCCTCAAAATTGCCCCTAGGGGTTTAAATGCCGTTTCCATTCATCCCCTTTTTTAATGCGAATAAGGTTATATGCCCCCTGAGGTCAAGTTGGTAAACCAAGTGCGTTTTTCCCCTGGAAAACAGGTCAGAAACGGGTAAACGGATATGAAATTTTCACGGGAATATTTTCAAAAGCGATAATCAATACACGGCCTTAAGAACATCCTTTTTGGCCACAAAGAAAAAAACCGGCACCTAAGGGTGAAATAGGTCTGATATGACCCTTCTCCAATGACCATTGATATAAGACCCATAGCGTCATGTTCAGGTACAGACAAGTTAAAAGGCGACCTTTAGGAAATTTACTACCAGGCACTAATTCATAGCGCAGCATAGCTCCTATGGGGAGGCAAGGATGCGATTTACTTCCGCTAAACACATCAGAAAAACAATCAAAAAAGTCCCGGAACTCCTGAGCCTGGGGGGAGGCAAAAAAACAGGGTGTTGGAATTAAAAACTGGCAGCCCCAATGGTTTTCGACCCAGTTTTCCAATCCAAAACAGGATTATGAACTGTAAACCAAGGGAAACCCAGTACGAAAAATGTCATGCAGATTATACAGAACCAAAAATTTCAGCTCTCCTGATGATCGGTTCAACCCTCATTATCACCTGATAGAGAACTGAGGTTTAATTTTCAGCCAAAGGGTGAAGAATCGATCCCCCGTAGGGGAAAAGACTTCCGTATGGGTTCAAGGGAAAACCCCAACGTTTAGCAAAATCAAAATCCTCAGGTTAAGCTTTTCTCCGAATCAACGAAAGCCTGAGCAGAAAATGAGGACAGAGGCCCTATCAGAGTAACAGTTAAAAATCTTAGTCTGAACACACCCAAGACAACGACGTGCAAAACGTCTTCCCCGCTTAGGGGCAGATGAAATGCATGAAGGCATCAAACAGTAGAAACGTAACCCATTGCGCTTTCGAAACTCATGACGCGTGCCCAGAAAACCACTCTATCAACGCATGATTCGAAGCAGGTTCACAGGCCAACACTATTCCAGCATACTTCTCCGTTTACGAAACGTTTTGTCAATTTGGGAACGTAATGACATAGAATTTATTGAGACCAGAGAAGACAGGGAATCCCACCATTATCTGACAGACCGTTCCGAAAAAGGGCTGCCAAAGCGCGTCATTCCTTTGGTCAGGACTGCCCACCTACGGAATCTCTGACAGAAACTCAGCGTAATCAAGCCCCTGATTTAATGCCAACAAGGCTTTTTCAGTTGTCAGTGAATTGGCTCATCGTACAATCCCCAAGGCCTAAAAAAAATGCATCAACATCACTCAAAACAGGATCCCCAGGTGCCCAGGGAAAAAAAGCCCAATCCTGAGGTTTGGCCACCAGGGAGAGGGGACAATTTGAACCTGCTGCCCGCGTTCGGAGGACTTAGATTTTAAGGAAAAAAAACAATTTACAATTATTTTTGAAATTCAGAAAACTTGGCTCTTCCCCCCAAAAAACCCCAAATCTGGCATGGGAAATCCTAGGTTCCACAACCGGGGCAACCTAGCAAGATAGGTACAATACTCGAACCTCAGTGGCAAGCTGATCCACACGGCCAGACAACTGTGCAAACTCCATTGAAGAAAAAATCCTCCCCACACCCAAGTTTCCAGGGGGAAAAAAAAAAAAAAATGCAACAAACCGAAAAAATTCTCTAAACAATTTCGACAACCTTTTTTCTTCACAATATTTTTTCCCTTCTGTGAGTACCATAACAATTTTTCAATTTTTAGGCCGGGATACTGTTTATTTTCGGTAGCAAGGATTCCCAAGGTTAAAAAAGGAAATTTCCCACCAGAGCATTTGGGGGAAAAATCTATGAGTTTGCGTACCCGACTAACCACCAAAAACTAGAGGCAGCCTTTTGGAGCGTTCCTACGTTGGTCCTAACCCCTCGTCACAGCCGGGAGAAAAAAACTACCCCTAAAGAAAAAAGAGGAAAGCTATCTGCCCCGGAGCAATCCCCAAAGAATAGAAAGCCCCCAAAAAAGTAATGGCGGTTAACAAGAAGAAATACTGACACGGGACGAAAATAGATGAGCAAACTTTGGGGGGCCCAAACTACCTAAATAGAAAAGGATAGAAGGGCATTATACTCCCAATCCCAAAAAACCCTGAAAGCACCAACTCTATAATTTCAAAAAAAAACCTGAGATCACACGACCTCTACCACCTAAATTAGTTCTCGGGTTTGTAACAAAATCCAAAACAGCAGCCACTGAAAAAAAACTGGGAAAAAAAAGCCAAAATTAAAACATCAGTGGCTAAAACTAAAGAGAGGGGAAAAGCCCCCGGGGGGGGCCCTGAAGGCCCCCACAAAAATGCGGGGACAAAAATGCAAAAATCAAGCACAAAAACAAAAAGTAAAAAATGTCTTATCTGTTAGCAGGAGATGCAGACACGACACAGAAAGGGTACAAAAGGAAACGGAATCAAGGATTGAGACCAGAACAATTGATCCCCGGGAACCCGATGGGAAGGGCGACCCCTAATATAAGACCTTCAGTAACACCTGATTCCCAATCCTCACAATCTTCACTGGACATTTCCCTACCGGTTGTAACCACCAGAGGGAGCCTCCCGCTCAGAACTCATTTCAGTCCATTCCAACCCTCTGTCTACATTTACTAACTAGGGCTATAGAATCTGGTAAACTACAAAACATCATGGCTACTACGGCGTCTTTAATTTTTTCACCAACTGACTCAGCTTTGCAATCACTTCAAGAATTGCTTTATGCATCTTGTGTGAGTGGCAAGTCCAGGGCCATGGGCCCCTGGCTAAAGCTAGTGATTCTGGCGTTGCATGGCACCCCTTACATGGAGATGGTGTTCAAAAGGTCACATATTTTGGGTCCACTGCCCGCCGCAGGGTCTCCTCTGCATCGTTGGGTCCCTCTTTCACACAATTGCACACACCTGAGACACAGTCCAACTTTAACTAAACACAACATTTAAATGTTTTCTGTTCGCACCAATACATTTTAGTTACATCAACAATGGGTTCCATACAGTCCATGTAATCCACTTTCCCTGCTTCACTACCTATGGCCCCTATAAATTTTTTTTTCCTGGGTCATACGCCTCTGGCGATAATGCAGCGTCTCCGTGTTTCCAAACTCACTAGGTTGGGTTCCCTCAGCCTTTTCGCCCCAGTTCTGAGGGCATCAGCCATGCGATAAGCTGCCACATTCTGGAGTGACCTGCATCCCTGCCCTTTCTGGCCTCTGTTGTAACTCGGGTTTCCCTTTACTGTAGTGCGAGGCTGTTTGTCTGCATTCTGCCCGTCTGGGCCCTGGATGGCTGGGCCCTGCACTTTAATGTTACAGGATCACTTTCTTATCCAGGTTACAGCCTTTCCCAACGGCTGGGCACTCGGCCCATCCAAACTCCTTGAGGAAGTCCTCCCTCTTTTGGGTGCAGGCTGACCCCTCCAAAGTTTTTTTAATTATTCTCATACGATGTCCATTCCCTCTATACTATTACAATGTCCTGCCATTTGTGGCCATAATAGGGTACTATACTTTCCCTAACCCGTTATCAAAAGACATAAATATATATACATATCTATACATTATATCAATAAATAATAGTCTAAAAATCACATTCGCATAGTACAGTAACCGAGACATATTTCGCTGTTTAAGCTGATTCTTTCATGCATCTTTTTCAGCACCTCCCACATTCCTTTTGCTGTGCATTCATTGTCTTATGTGGATTAGCTGGTCATCCTCCACTAGTAAACTGATAGTGGCCCTTGCCTGTCTGTTTTTCTTCTCCCATTCTGTTCATTACTCTGTGGTCTATCCGGTCTATCTTATTGGTAGTAATCACCTCCCACAAGTCATCTTTGGATAGTAACATCTGCACTTTAAACTTCCATAGATGGTAGTTATTGATATTCAGTTTCATCACTGTAAATTTCAACTCTGATCTACCGGCCATTTTCCTTTTGTACTTTACCTGGATTTTGAAGAAATTAACCTTTCTGAAAGATTTCATGTATTCATCAAGTTCTGCTGTCTTCTATGTCTGGGATCATAACCTGTTGCAGATTTGTTTGACTTCATCAGTCAAACAGCAATCAGGCATTTGTGGGAAAAAACAAGTTTACTTGTGACATACAGTAACTGTACACATCATCAATACAGAGGAAAAACAAGACTTATCCTAAGGCCCTATTTCACACATCCGCGGGGGCGCCCCTGGCGGCGCCCCCGGCATTTTGCCGCAGCGCCGCATGTGAAAAGCTTTCACACTTCCGGCGCCCAAAATGCGTTTTTTTGCCGGATGATTTCTGATGCTTGGAGAGATAAGAAATCATCCGGCAAAAAAAAAAAAAACGTTACAATGCAGCGTTTTGTCCGGCCGCCGCAATGTACATTTGCGCTGCATCCGGACCAAAACCGCATGCAACGCATTGACATGCGGCGCCATCCGGCGCTAATGCATGTCAATGCGAAAAAAAGCCGCATGGGCGCATCAGATTTTTAGATGCGGCGCTGCGGGAAAAAATGCCGGGGGCGCCGCAAGGCCCCCGCCGGATGTGTGAAACAGGCCTAAGATGGCTGCTATACTAGAGAATGACAGTTTAAGCAAGAGACACAGTTACATACTCTACAGATTATTAAGCATCAACAGACACAACAGCGCCATCTTCTGACACTGAAATGTAACTCCTTCAATGTACTGTATAATAAGTCTGTAGATTGTTGCGTGTATTTCAACAGCAAAATGGAGGAAATGCAAATTGCATATAATATAGAATTTCACGTGACCTGCCAAAATGGCAACTCCTATCATGGTGGTTAAATCACAATATGTCTGTTCATCAAGCTTTAGTTCATCAGATATCCATGTCTAGCATAGTGGTATACTGGACTTAAAATATTCAATATTGTCATAATTCACCAGTATTCTTGAGTTATCAAGCTCATCACATAGTTTGAGAATACATTAATTAAAGTCCTGTGCATTTCTTAAATGTAGCCTTCTAATAAGATCAGTTTATACAATACATGAGAGCTTCTTCTTTGCATGTTATGAGCTTAAAAGGAACCTGTCACCTCTTTTTGTCGCTATAAGATGCAGCCACCGCCTTTCAGGGCTTATCTACAGCATTCTATAAAGCTGTAGATAAGCCCCCGATCTGACCTGAAAGATAAGAAAAGTATGTTTTATTATACTCACCTAGGGGCTGTCCGCTGAGGTCTGGTCCAATAGGTGTCGCAGGTCAGGGTCCGGCGCCTCCCATCTTCATGCAATGTCGTCCTCCCTGAAAGGCGGTTGCCATATCTTATAGCTGCAAAAGGAGGTGACAGGTTCCCTTTAATATCAATGGTGTCTGAAAGGTTGACAAACACTGCCTATACATTACCTTAGCTGTGGTTTTGTGCAGTCAGATTACTGTTAGAAATGAAAAGTCGAAAGCACCTACAATAAGTTTGTAGATTAAAGTACGGTAATTCATTCATGTTTTTTTTACTGAGCACAATGGCCTCGAGGAGATGGATTAAAGATTTCAATAAATTGCTCAGTGGTTCAATGAAAGCCTTGTGTTTGCATGTCAAATTTCATTTATTGCACAATCTGCTTTGAGTTCTAGTTACTGTGAACAATTTCAGGCAGTGGTTGGACTGCAAAACTTTATCAATACCTCACAGTGTTGAAACTCCTTTCCCATATACTTTCCTGTCTAGATTTTATTTCAAGTAGAAGAAAAATGCGCGACAAGCAAAATAATGTTGACATGTTATATTGAATGAATAGTACTAGCACTGAAAGACTTGTAAAGGTGGCATAAGTATGCAGATGTTGTTAAAGAAAGGTGAAAATTGTATTTCCTTTAACTGATTCGCTCATCTATTATGTATTATTTGGAATCATCTTCACTAAATTCATATCATTCTTATATAAAATTTACATAATTCCAAAATATATAGACGTCTACATGAGGTTATGTGAACAATTAGTTCCAAAACTAGGGCTGTTGATATTGAGTTGTACCCAATTTTGTGATTTTAAAGAGGATGTACTATTCTTTTAGCTTACATTTTGCATAGGGATGAGCGAGCGTGCTTGGTGATACTTGGATATTACTCAAGTATCTGGGTGCTCAGCACTTGGCAAGCATTAGCCGATGCTTGAATTTGAAATTCAAATCCCCACCCCGTATGTTTGGCGCCCGTTACACAGCCAGTAAGCATGCAAGGATTGCCTTTGTGTCACTGTAATTCCGTAGCCATCGTGGTACTGGCATTACTGTGATTGGATGGCTGTATGACATCAGGGGTTATAAAAGGATTGGCGCCTCCACGCTCGGAACACTTATGCCACTGCACAGCTTAGGGACAGCTCACATTGGAGGGAGAGAGTGCTTGGCCAGACCTGTGTGTGCACAGTTTAATGAATCAAAGACCTCTAGTGTTGTTACTGGTGCTGATGCTGAGCCATCATACTAACAGTTCTTCTAAGGGCTAATCTTGTACTTTGCTGTTTGTATCAGACACATTCTGAATTTAGCCTTGGGAGAGACAGTTTCAGGAGCAGGGAGAGTGACTGAATACGGTCTCTAGGTAGGGGTTAGGGCTTTTCAGTCAGTTGCAAAATAAATAGTTGTGGTAGTTTTGTATGGTTAAAAAATTGACTATATTGTCATCCATATAGTATTACGTGCTTCGTGTAAAATTTTGATGTTATATAACAGTCCAAAAAAGCGTGGAAATTTTTTTATGAATTCAATTACTCATGCATAGAGTGTTATGTGCTTTCAGTTACATTTCAATGGTATATAACACTCCAAAAAAAGTGTTGAAAAATATTTATGGATTCATTTAGTCATCCATATAAATTTATGTGCTTTCTGTTACATTTCGCTAATATCTAGCACTCCAAAAAAGCATTGAAAATGTTTTCTTGATTCAATTAGTCATTCATAGAGTATTACCGAAATATACTAGAGTATAAGCCGGGTTTGTCAGCACATTTTTTTATGCTGAAAAGCCCCCCTAGTCTTATACTCGAGTTAGGGTCCCAGAAGACGGAGGGGAAGCAGCAGCGAGTTGCAGGAGGTTGGAGCCAGCAGCAGTGGCTAAAGCCTATTGCCTCTGCTAAAGAGAGATGAATATTCACTAAGCTGGCAGTGAATATTAATTTCTCTGTAATAGCGTGCACAGTGTCAGCTGCAGCCGCCAGCTTCCAGCAGCAACCAAGAGATTATGTGTGCTCGCTACTTAAGAGAAATGAATATTCACTTCTCTCCACTTACATAGGCATGGAGGGCAGTGAATATTCATTGCCTTAAGTAGCGGCACACGTGATCGCATGGGCACTGAAACTGCTGGCACCGGAACAAGACACTGAAGGGGGCCATGCATACCAGGCTAGGGATGAAGTGTCATGCATACCAGGATAGGGATGAGGAGCCATGCAGACCAGAATAGGGATAAAAATCTTGTATACCAGGATAAGGATGAGGAGCCATGAAGACCAGGATAAGGGTGAGGAACCATGAATACCAAGATAGGGTTGAGGAGCCATACATATCAGGATAGGGATGAAGAGCCATGCATACATGAATAGGGATGAAGAGCCATGCATACAAGGATAGGGATGAGGAGGCCATGAATACCAGGATCGGGATGAGGAAGCCATGCATACCAGGATAGGGATGAGCAGGCCATGTATGCCAGGATAGAGATGAGTGGGCCATGCATACCAGTATAGGGATGAGTGGGCCATGCAGACCAGGATGGGGATGAGAAGGTCATGCATACCAGGATGGGGATGAGGGGGCCCTGAAGACCAGGAGGTGGATGAGAAGAGCTGTGCATACCAGGATGGGGATGAGGGGACAATGAATTTTTGTGGTAAAATTAGGTGCCTCGGCTTATACATTGGTTTGCTTATACTCGAGTATATATGGTATGTGCTTTCTGTTACATTTCAGTGGTATAAAGCACTCCAAAAGTGTTGAAAAATATTCCTGTATTGAATTAGTCATCCATAGAGTATAAGGTCTTTTTGTTACATTTCGCTGGTATATAACACTGAAAAAAAGGATTGACATTTTTTTTCTTTATTCAATTCTTTATCCATAGGGTATTACATGCTTTCTGTTACATTTCAGTGTTATATAACTTTTCAGCATCTCATTCATTAGTAAACCAGTAATAAACCAGTAGTTTACAGCCGGGGCTGTCGCATCTTGGCACTGTCCTGGTTGTAGACTGTATATTCCCCAGATATGGATTACTGCGTGGGACACAACGGACAGGTATGGTATATTGTTGGTTTGTTATTTTTTTTTATTACAGAAGAGCAAGGGCATCACAGGAATTAGGAGTATAATAAAGATGGGAAAATGTGTTGTGTTTTATTTCATTAAAAGACTTTATTCTAGCTGTGTTTTTATTTAATCTGGAACAACTATAGGATTAGTAATGGAGAGGTGTCTTATTGACATGGCCCCCTCATCCCTATTCTGGTATGTATGGTCCCCTCACCCCCTCAATCCTGGTATGCATGGCACCCCATTCCTCATCCTGGTATGCATGGTCCCCTCATCCCCAATCCTGGTATGCATGTACCCTCTCATCCCTATCCTGGTATGCATTGTACCCCCTCATCCCTATCCTGTTATGTATGGTCCCCTCACCCCCCAATTCTGGTATGCATGGTACCCCCTGATGGCTATCATGGTATGCATGGTCCCCTCACCCCCCAATCCTAGTATGCATGGTCCCCTCACCTCCAATCCTGGTATGCATGGTCCCCTCCCCCCAATCCTGGAATGCATGGTCTACTCCCCCCAATCCTGGTATGAATGGTCCCCTCACCCCCCAATCCTGGTATACATGGTCCCCTCACCCCCCAATCTGGTATGCATGGTCCTCTCACCCTAATCCTGATATGCATGGTCCCCTCACCCCCCCAATCCTGATATGCATGGTCCCCTCACCCCCCAATCCTGATATGCATGGTCCACTGACCCCCAATCCTGCTATGCATGGTCCCCTCACCCCCCTATCCTGATATGTATGGCCCCCCTCACCCCTATTAAACTGCACACATACAAAAAACATTTATACTCACCTTTCTTCCCTGTGCTCCAGTGCTGTCCCGTTCTGCCGGATGCCAGGAGAGGAGTGTGGCGAAAGGAGTACGCGCATTCCCATACCGCACTTTCCGGCGCCATATTGCTGGAGACACACTGCAAATGTGTCTTTAGTAAAATGCCGCCGATTAGCGCTATGCGCATGCGCGATTCTGATGCGCACTACTGCCCCGGTCTCCGGCAAGAAGAGAAGCACCGCGGCAACGCTCCTTCCGGTCAGGTAAGTATGCCCATTCAGTCAAATGATTATTTGTGAGTTCAAATAGTAATGTGAGAAATGGTCTGATTCAGTTAAAATTTCAATTCACTCCAAAGGTACTTGATGGTGTTTAAGCCAGGGATCTGCTCAGGCTCCTTACCCAGGTTCATTTACACCCATCTTGTTGAAACATGCTTTTTGGATCTTGGTTTTGTGTGACATGGCACAATTATGCTGAAACAAGAAAGATCCTTCTGTACAAAATTGGCTGCATTCAATTTGCTAAACTGTGTTTGCATGCTGTAGCTTGAACATAGCCCAACACTGAAAATGAGGTCCTAGTCCATACCCTTAAATACATTCATTATCCCATTGCCCCCCACAATAGTCACTTCATAGTACTTTCTGGGTATCCACCAAAGAAAGGTTCATCCATTTGATTGCCACTCCTCACTGGATTACACATTGGATTGGGTTTTTTTTCATCATTTGTTGGCTTTAGAAATATTACAATGGCCTCATGCCTCTTTTTCTTTTTTTTTCTACAGAGATAATCAATCAACCATAGGCTCTGTAATGAGTGTGGGTAAATCGGGGAGTATCCGATCCTGGGGTGGATCATCAGCTAGCTGGGCATCACCAACGGGAGGCAGTGTTTGTGGGCGCCAGTCAATGCAATCAACATCTGATATACTAAGCGTCCACAGTTTAAGGTAATGTATTTTGTCATACTGGTTTAAAAGCTTTTATTTTATACTGTTGTATTATACACATTTATGAAGAAATAGAAGAAACACAGAATATACTTAGATCAAGTTATACTTTTTTAAGTTGCAACCACCATTATCTCTCTTTTTTGTTGCTCCATTGTATTTCACTACTTTTATTCACAGGCAATGAGAGTATATAGGGAGTCAGGGTTCAGTAATTGTAGTTTGGTCCTACAAAACATTTTATTCCTGCCACAATAAATAAATCGGTACTGGATACAACCTATTATACGCTACTAAAAAAAAGGTTGCATAAATCAAGTAGATGGAAATGGCAAATATGAGCGTTGTATGGGATATTTTTACTAGTTACCAAATACTGGAGGAATGCTATGCAATAGCAAAGGAAAGATTCTTCCCAGTCTTAATGTCTTCCTCGTGTCATCTTAGAAATGATTAGGGTGTTTAATGCACTGTAATCTACATTGTGGTTAATAACTGCAATCATTAAAAGCAGAGAATTTCTTTATGTTGAGAGATGAACTATTTTCCATAATCACTTAAATGGCAGATTTTCTCTCAAGAAGTTCTTGTACATGAAGTATATCCAAGACTTTGCTGTACAATGAATGACTCTGTGCTTGAAGATCAGTGAAAGGTGAACAGCGTTGGATGTATTCATGAAGACCCTACACTTTTATTGTTAGGAAATCATCATAAATATCCAACCTCTGCGAAGAAATCAAGAGAAGCCATGTGCACGCTCAGAGATATTTCTCAGGGAAAATGATTTGTGAGGCTTGAAATGCAATTTCCCTGTTTAGACTTTAAGACTTTGTTGACAAATGTGTGATGATGCCATGAACAGAAAAGTATCTAAACTGAAACTTTACAAGTTTTTTCCTTTTTACTATCAGTCAGAATCAACATGACATACACAGCTTCAATTATTTTGCAAATTCCTAAATAAGGCTTTAACTCCAATGAGATACATAGGGATACATTTTATGAGTGTTGAATAGTGGAATAAAGCTAGGAGTAAAGAGACCAAAGTTTTTTTGTTTATTCTTCGCATATACAATACTTTTATTTTGAGAAAAAGAAACATAAAAATTAGTAACTTGCACCCCATACCATACTCTATTCCATTGGCTTAAATAGTTTAGTTTGTCTACATTCACTAAAATGAGATTGATTGACGGTTGAACAAATGTTGAGCAATTCATAGTCTGGTGAAAACATTTTTTTATGGATGAAGCCATGCACATTTTATTCCATATTGGCAGTCACATTAGTTGAAACTATCGATACATTTTCGATGTCAGTTGACAACGGACTGCCGAACATTCTAGGAAAGTTCTGAGATGTTCATTGAAGACCAATATTTCAGTCTGTAGAGATTAAAGGATGACTTTTTTAAGTGCGACTTATGGCATTTTCAGTTGACCATCTGTCATAGTTCAGTTAAAACGAAACTTCATTGATATATTTAACCTGACAGCTCTTGTTGCTGTATTCTAGCGGTCTGCTAACCTAGTTCTAAGAAAACACTTGTTTGGGTTATACTGCTAGAGAGGAGCAAATCTTTTGAAATTCATATTAGCCAGCTATGCTGGATTTGGAAAAAATTGTGGCAGAGTGATTCACAAATACTGCAAAGCTTCCACATGCCCTAAAAGATGTGTTTAAAACTCTGAGGTCTACTAGGGCTGTGTTCAGCCCCTTGCAAGATCTTTAAAGCAAACACAGCCTTAGTAATGTCAAAATGATTTTAACATGCAATATAAGGCTGTGGGTAAACAAATGGAAACCATTCTTTACTGATATGCTGTTACAAACTGTCTCTGCAATTCATTTAGCATTTTATGGTTTTCTTTTCTTCTCTCCAATTCCAATGTTGTGAGTTATGACATCCTCTCACTATTAAGAGTCCTTCCAAATAGCTGCAGCATTCCTGCTTAAGCTTTTATACAGTCTATGACAGTTCTTCGTAATTGTCTGTACTATACCATGTGATGTGATAGCTTAAAAACATCTTGCTGAAGTGTGTCTAGCTGCATCTGAGGTCATGTCGCTGCCTGATGCAATCGTCTGCATCATGTAAAATGGTGGTTGGCATTATTAGTGAATTGTGTGAAGTGAAATGTAAAGTCCAGTGAATTTCCCAAAATTTGACACACATTCTGTTCACATTGTATCGAATTGCTCATCTCTAGTAACTGTTTAACCCCTTAATGACTTATGATGTGCTATGTACATCATAGGTCCCCGTCCCCTCTTTGGTGTGGGCTCTGGCAATGAGCCCGCACCTTCGTGGCATATGACAGCTGATTTGATCAGCTATTATGTGCTCCTAACAGCCGTGGGAGGAATTCTGATCCACCCGCGGCTGTTAATTAGATAAATGCCTCTGTCAATCTCTAATAGTGGCATTTAACTCGCGCAAACCGGATGAGCGTCTTAGCTCTGCCCATTGGTGCCCGTGTCCCATGACCGCGGGTCATTGATGGGTTGGCATAACAACCCAGTTCTGCAGGAAACAGCTGTGGTTGTCATTGCCGAACTGCTATGAACGTCACTCGGGGGTCGGCGCTCATATCAGTTGAGCATTTTTGCTACACATATTAGGGCTACAGATGATCGTAACTTCTAGCCTCCCGTGGAGACTATTGAAGCAAATAAAAAGTAAAAAAGTTTTAAAAAATATAAAAAATTAAAAAAATATAAAAGTTCAAATCACTAGAGTTGAGCGATACTTTCCGATATCCAAAAGTATCGGAATCGGAATGGTATCGCCGATACCCAAAAAATATCGGCGATACCCGATACCGATACCGGAAGTCCAATGTAAGTCTATGGGAACAAAATATCGAAATTAAAAAAACCCCATTCTAGCCTTGTAGGTTAATTGTACATGAAGGAAAACAACAAAGAGTAATGTAGAATGTATTGGGGGAGGTTGAGGAGACATTAAAGGCATAGATGTTTAACCCAATCCAATGGAATAGCATTAATTTTTTTTTTTTAGGAAATACGTTCGGATTGACGAAGAAATTGACAATGTTGTTAACCTTTTTTCTATTTTGGCAAATATGTATGTTTCACAACTTCCATGCTCTTCACCTTTTTAACTTTTGACACACTTTCTCCTTCATAATCTTCAGCAGCATCATCTTTGTCATCAAATTATTCTTCATTTTCACCTTCTTTATCTTCTTCTAAAACTTCTTGCTTTTCATGTTTTTGTTAACATTACTCATATTGTTCTTTTTAAACTATTATTGTTCTTCATATTATAGTCCTTCATCTTCTTCATCATATTCTTATTTGTGACATAGATTCCTGTACTTGTAATCTGTAAAAGTATGATTTTTTCATCGTTCCGTTCTTGCTGCCACAAAAGATTTAAATTACAACAGTATTTGTCCGTGTTCAGTTTAGCCTGCAGCATCAGGCATTTACCAGGGGCACCACGAGGAGGAACGGACTCACCCCCATACACTGCTTAGTCTTCTTCTGCTTATAATTTAGAGCATATATTTTGCTCTTCATTTTGGTCTTATACTTCATGTTCTTCTGCCTTTAGATCTTCTGCTTATTGTTCTTGTGTCTCTTGTTCTGTATCTTGTATTTGTAGCACAACCTTGTACCAGCTGATGTTACTGGGACACGGTTACTAAGCAGGAGGTACCTGTGCTCCAAAGCACTACCAAGGACCAGCAGACGTTGCTGGAACTCGGATACCGAGATAGAGGCACCTAGGCCAAAGGCACTGCGGAGAACCAGTTGACGGTACTGGAACCCGGACGGGTAGCAGAAGGTACAAGAGCCAATGCAAGTAACGAGGACCAGCTGACTGTGCTGGAACCCGGAGGGGCAGCAGAAGGAAAAGAGCCAATGGCACAACCGAGGACCAGCTGACGTTACTGGGACACGGTTACTAAGCAGGAGGTACCTGTGCTCCAAAGCACTACCAAGGACAAGCAGACATTGCAGGAACTCGGATACCGAGATGGAGGCACCTAGGCCAAAGGAACTGCGGAGAACCAGTTGACGGCACTGGAACCCCGACGGGTAGCAGAAGGTACAAGAGCCAATGCAAGTAACGAGGACCAGCTGACTGTGCTGGAACCCGGAGGGGCAGCAGAAGGAAAAGAGCCAATGGCACAACCGAGGACCAGCTGACGTTACTGGGACACGGTTACTAAGCAGGAGGTACCTGTGCTCCAAAGCACTACCAAGGACAAGCAGACATTGCAGGAACTCGGATACCGAGATGGAGGCACCTAGGCCAAAGGAACTGCGGAGAACCAGTTGACGGTACTGGAACTCGGACGGGTACCATAAGGCACCCATAAAATGTAAGTTGACAGGCCGCAAGCCGTCTGCAGTTACCAAATCACACAGTCCTACAGTGGGTGCTTGTCCTATTTTCACAACGGAAAGAGCCTTTATTTACATATCCCACAGCACACATAGGAATCACCTAAACTGCAGGCACCATAGAGTCGGATAACCGGAATGCAACATGACAGGACAACTTATTTGAGGCTAATTTACGTTGACACTGCCAGGAAACAGCTGTGGTGCTGTAACCAGGGTGGGCATGAGTCAGTACCCGTGCCAATTACTTCCGAGCAACAACTGGCGGTGTTGGAGCCCAGGGATGAGAGGAGGACAGGGTGGAGGCAGCATGACTTTTTGTCGTACACACAGCAGGGGAACAGCTGCCATTACTCAACCCCAGTAACACAGGAGCAAGTGTTGACTGTGCTAACAGCACTACAGGCAACAACTGGCGGTGTTGGAGCCCAGGGTCCAATGCATCGACTTCAATTGTTTCCACCTCCTCTCAGGAACACAGCACTGTTGATCAACCATCTGTCTCTTCACCGCCTGCCAAATTGCCCAGTCAGTCAGAGAGTTCTGTACAGGAGCCAGCTGAGTCTCTGCTTCTGTTCTCAGAATCTGTTGGTTTGCAAACAGGGGCACAGCCAAGCAGCATTCTGGAATGTGAAGAAGAGGGAGTATGCAGTGATGCGCAACAGCTGTGTCTCTCTGAATCTGAAGAGGCGGGTGAGACAGTGCCGATGGTCAGCACACCACAGAACGCATCTGATGATGATGAGACTCAGGTGCCAGTTTCTGTTGAGCATGGTGGTGGCCAGACCACCCAACAGCAGCAGGTGTTGGAAGAGGTTAGTGGAGATGATGAGGTCCAAGACCCAACATGGCGTGAGGAACAGGAAGGTGGTGGTAGCAGCTCTGAGGAAGCGATTGCCCCAACGGTACAAACAGGAGGGAGAGTTAGGCTGCATACTCTGTTGCCTGTAGCCTCCATTTTGGCACCTGTTCGGATTTCTCTTCCAAAAGTCTAAACGGACGCTCCCAGGACTTGCACTGCGTGGTCCTTTTTTCACACACTTGCAGATGATATTTGCTATGTCAAATGCAAGCTGTGTAATCAAAAAGTAAAAAGAGGTAAAGTGTCAGTAACCTCAATACCACAAATATGTGTAAACATGTGCGGAGAAAACACGTACTTGAGTTACAAAGACACACTGAAGATGTACAGTCTATAGAGAATCACTGCACAAGTTTAACTGCATATGTCATGGTTAAATTTGAAATTTTTATTGCACACTTGATGTGAAAAAAGAAAATAGCTATGAGACTACTGACTGACGTTTTGGGCAACGCAGTGGCCTTTATCAAATAGTCGCTGGAAGAGATAGAAAAATTTACAGTCAATGACAATGTATAATATATACAATATATACAATAAATACATAGGGTGAAGAATATATATACATAGGAATTAGGCAACATGTTAAACATTTGGGTGATACTGTAGAACACGGAGAATTATCCCTCTAGGGTATGCGGGTGGATAATGTAGTTTTTTGTTGATTTTTGTGAGTGTGTAGAAAACAGGGGTGATGGGGTATTGAATATTAAGGAATGTCATAGTCTTACAGTCTATGGTGATCAATTAAAGATGTTTTGTCAGGATACGATCAATTTTTTGACAGATGTAAAATGTAGGGTCACAATTTGAGGTGGATTTGTCTATGAATTTCGGCAATAGATTGGGTCTTATTCATAATAACGATAGCACCCCCCTTATCTGCTGGTTTAATAATAATGTTGGGGTTATCTTTCAGAGATTTTATGGCTTGTTTATCTGTGGGTGTCAGGTTGTGGCGTATCGGGTGTAGGCCCAATCTCGGCAAACCATCCACGAGCACAGGCTCTGAATGCTGGCATTGCAAAACTCCTGTCCCTTGAAATGCTGTCATTCAGGCTGGTGGAGACTGACAGTTTACGGAACTTAATGGCATTGGCAGTCCCACAATACAATGTGCCAAGCTGATTTTATTTCAGCAGGCAAGCCGTCCCTGGTCTGTAAAAGCATGTTGTTGAGGTTAAAATTAAACATGCGCTACTAAACTCCGTCAGTAGCAATGTCCACCTGACCACCGCTGCGTGGACCAGTATCCATGGCCAGGGACGATACCTTTCCCTTACTGCCCATTGGGTCAATGTTGTGGAGCCGGGTACAGATCTTGCGAGTGGCGATGTACGTGTTCAGGCAACTACAAGGATTGCGGGAATCAAGTCTGTACACATTGACTCCTCCTTCTCCATTTCCTCAGAAACATCGTTGCAGGAGCCGTCACGGTCTACCTCCACATGGACCCGTGAACGCTTAATAAGAATCTTTAGTTATATAGCGCCAACAGATTACGCAGCGCTTTACAGTTTAACAGTTTCAGAACACAAGTCATAACTAACAACGTTACCAATACAATAATGAAAGCAATATAATCCGCACATGCTCGTGAGAGCTTACAATTTACAAATATGTGGGGGAGATACAAAGTACAGGTGTTTATATACAATGGTGTATTTAGAATGATGGCCCAGCCATTTTGAGGGAGTGAGGGATGGATGGAGATAGTGAATGGGCTACACACACACACTTACACATAGAATGACTTTGATTAGTGAATGTGATAGGCCGCTATGAAGAAAGTGTTTTAGAGTGAGCGCCCCAAAACATGCAAATTGTGGATAGTTCTAATTTCTTGGGGTACAGCATTCCACAGTATTGGCGCAGCGCGGGAGAAGTCTTGGATTCGGGAGAGATGTTCTTTAGGTGTAGGTGGCAATAGCGGGCAACAGATTGTATATGGGAGGTGAAGGAGAGATTGGTGTCAAACATAACACCCAGACAGCGAGCCTGTTGACCGATATGAGCACAGACGTGGCCAAACGTCAACAGGCCGTCCTGAAATTAATTTCCATGGGGAATCAAAGACACACAGCGCTGGAGCTCTGGAATGCCATAAAGCAAGAGAGCGACATGTGTATTTTGCCAGCGAATCTCCAGCCAGGCTTGGTAGTGTGTGACAATGGCCGAAATCTGGTGGCAGGTCTGGGCCTAGGCAACGTCACTCACATACCATGTCTGGCACATGTGCTAAACTTGGTCGTCCAGAGTTTTTTGAGGGACTATCCGGATCTTGATGCACTGCTGCACAAGGTCCGCCTACAGTGCGCTAACTTGCGACGTTCCACCATGGCCAGATTGCGCATTGCAGCTCTGCAACGCAGATTTTGCCTTCCTGAACATCGCATCATATGTGACGTACCCACCAGGTGGAATTCCACGTTACATATGTTGGAGCGGTTGTGTGAGCAGCAGCCAGCAGTAATGGAGTATCAGCTGCATCAGTTGCAATCAACTCGCAATTTGCGCCGTTCACTTCACCACTACTGAGTGGGCCTCTATAATAATAATCTTTATTTATATAGCGCCAACAGATTCCGCAGCGCTGTACAGTTTAACAGTTTCATAACACAAGTCATAAGTGACAACGTTAACAATACAATAATTAAAGCAATATAAGCCGCCCCTGCTCGTGAGACCTTACAATCTACAATGAGGAGGGGAGCTACAAAGTACAGTTGTTTATATACAATGGTTTATTTACAATGATGGTCCAGCCATTTTCAGGGAGTGAGGGATGGATGGAGATAGTGAATGGGCTACACACACACACAGTTACACGTAGAATGACTTTGATTAGTGAATGTGATAGGCCGCTCTGAACAAATGTGTTTTGAGTGTGGAAGTAGGGCTGTTAATGGGGATGTTGAAGTCTCCAAGGATAAGGGTTGGTACTTCTGAGGACATGAAAGTGCGGCAGCCAGGCAGAGAAGTGGTCAAGGAACTGTGTGGGCGAGCCTGGGGTCCGATATATTACCGCTACTCTAAGGGAGAGGGGACGAAAGAGCCTGATGGTGTGTACCTAATAATTTTCAAAATCTTAATATAAAATTTACATGTTACATATTTACATCTAGTATAAAACATTTAACCATTAAGCCTACTTACAGAACAAGGAAGTGTAAAAAAACTTGTGCTTAAAAAAAAGTGCAAATTAAATGTGAGAAGGGCAGTGTAACAAATAATTTAGGAAAAAGATAAACTAACATCAAGTGCTGTGTGCTGTGTAAGAGCCAGACACATTAACATGAAATCAGTCTGGAATAGCGGTGATTTTCTCCCCATAACCCGAGTAACATTCTGGGGAGAGGGGTGTAGAGTCAACGATCAGCAACTAGCTACGGTAGATCAAATACCTAGAAAAAAAAAAAAATGGTTATTTAACATTCATAAGATACATTTTATTTTATCAAAAAAAAATTAAATATTTAAATCATTAAGATACATTGTATTTAAAAAAAAAAAAAATAAAAATTATTTAACATTCCTAAGATAAAAATTTTTTTTAAACATAAAAACTATAATACACAGCAGGATCTTTAGTAAAAACCAGACTTACCACTGTAACCTCTTAATCCTTGCAAGCTTCAACACAACGTTGACAAGGTACACAGCAGGGGTGGTCGGTCTCCTAGACAACGAGCAAACTCCTTCATGTTGAGAGAGGCCACCATCTCCTTAGCTTTCTGGTACTTTTCTGTGGGAATGAGCTTGTCTCCAACCAGCCAGGAATATTCATTGAATGGCACACCATGGTTTGGTATTAGCACCCAGTACCAAAAGTGAAGCCAACCACAGTTCCCATTTCTCATGAACTTTATTTGATATACTGGCTGGCCAAACATTAGTTTCTCACAAAGGAGCTGAAGACCCTGAGTGGCAGTAGGTGCAAGTCTCTCCAGCATGACCTGTTTGTTAGATATTTGCCGTCTACACCTAAAGAACATCTCTAGAATCCGCCCTTTTCTCACCATGGAAACAACAAAAACCCTCACTGTAGCATTGATCCACTCCCGCCTGGACTACTGCAATGCTCTATTACTTGGCCTCCCCATTACTCGACTATCCCCTCTCCAGTCCATCCTTAATGCAGCAGCCAGGGTCATCCATCTGGCTAATCGGTACTCGGACGCGTCCGCTCTTCGCCAGTCCTTACACTGGCTGCCCATTCATTATAGGATCCAATTCAAAGTACTGGTTCTCACCCACAAAGCTCTCCACAGTGCAGCACCCCCCTACATCTCCTCCCTCATTTCTATCTATCGGCCTAACCGACTGCTGCGCTCTGCAAATGACTTTCGACTAACCTCTGCAGTAATCCGTACCTCCCACTCCCGACTCCAAGACTTCTCCCGCCTGCGCAAATCCTCTGGAATGCTCTACCACAAGAAATTAGGACTATCCACAATTTGCCTGGTTTCAGGCGCTCCCTCAAAACACATTTGTTCAGAGTGGCCTATCACATTCAATAAGCAAAGTCGTTCTATGTTTAAGTGTGTATGTGGAGCCCATTCACTACCTCCATCCATGCCTCACTCCCTCAAGATGGCTGGACCATCATTGGAAATGCACCATTATATATACACACCTGTACTTTGTATCTCCCCCACCTCATTGTAGATTGTAAGCTCTCACGAGCAGGGTCGGCTTATTTTGCTTTAATTATTGTATTGTTAACGTTGTTACCTATGACTTGTGTTTTGAAACTGTTAAAGTGTAAAGCGCTGCGGAATATGTTGGCGCTATATAAATAAAGATTATTATTATTATATATCAGAGGGAGAAGAGGATTGGGCCTTGACAAGGTGCCCGATTGCATCTTAAGTCTTATTGAATGTTGGAGCCAGTCCACCGTACAAAAGCAGCCATAGAGTGTCCGGGTACCTGCTTGGATTTCGATCAAAATGAAGACTACTTTGATGTACATGTACACCAATTCGAGAAAAATGACAAGGATGAGGCAGTAAGACACGCTCAGCAGAGTACAAGCAGCATTGCTTGAAGAAGTAACTTGAGCGTGATCAAAATTGAATAAATTAAAATCTCAGACTACAGTGAACACAACTCTTAGCTGTGAAAGGGCTTTTTGTGTCCTTCTACAGTGTTTTCAACCAATGTATTGGATACGGATGGAAGCACGTCACACTATAATTTCAATTGAATGGAGCAGCAAGAATTACACTAAAGAAAAAAAAAAAAAAAGAGTGAGAGTGACATGTGCAGATGCCTACATACAGCGTTGTATGCCGAGCAAACTGCAGCGTGTCACCTGCACTCACACACACACCTTGCAGAGCTGTGAAAAAAACACTGCAAGGCAAAAGGAAGATGTACACAGCGGTTGGTAAAGTAGCCTGCCTAAAGCACAGTACACAAAATCGCAATCTCTAACTGTCCCTCAGAGTCAGCAGAGCAGCGTTCTGTCCCAACTGAATTAACAGCACAGTGACGCTAAAATGGCGGCTTTATCCCACAACAATACCTTCCTTGTGTCACGGTTAGGGTAGCATGTGTCTATTATATGAGTGTCTGTAAAATGTAACGTTACGCAGACTTATTCTGCCCTTGGGACGCAAAAATAAGACAGCAGTAATCATTTACTGTATAAAACTCCACCTATGCGCAACAAAACAAGCACGTTCCCTCTTACGGTTCTGCGCTGACATGTGAGTAGGGAGTTTGGAGACGTTCCTGAATTTATCCCAGGTATCCAAGCATATCAGGCCGATAGGAGAGCATTAAAACCACCCACGGTGGTGACTTAAATATGGTGAATCGAACCAGTGAAGAACTGTAGGTCGATGCGAATGAATGTGCGATCACATGACACACGTTTATAATAACCCTTGCTAGACACGAGTAACTTTGTAGACATTTGGACACACCTGAACCCAGATGGCAGTGAATATTCATTCTATTCGGCGCCACATGACTCTTGGTCCAGAATAGATTATATATTGCTAGCACAGGAGCTATTAAGGGGAGTGGAAGAGGCAGATGTGCACAGCGTAGCTATATATGACCACGCGCCCGTATCAGTGACCCTGCCAGATATGGTGCAGATGGGGCCAAACCAAACTTGGCGCTTCCCGACCTATTTGTTAATGGATGAGAAGTTTCGACATCATGTGAAGCAATGGTGTTTTTAATATGTAAGGGATAATGGAGATACTAGGGATAGGCCGGAACTTTTATGGGCAGCAGGGAAGGGAGTAATGCGCGGGAAACTAATAGGTTATCAGACAACGCTAAAAAAGAAGATGGCGACAAACTACTCGCAGGCTAGCAGGATATTACGCGATAGGTACACGGCAAACAAGACAAGTTCATCAACACAGGTTAAAAATAGATGTAAGCAGGCTAAGGTTGACTTACACGTATGGGTATATCGACGAGAGAGAAGCAGTAATAACAATTATAGAGCCGATGTATATCGTTATGGTAGCAAATGAGGGAGACTATTAGCACGACTAGCGAAAGGAAATCACATTCGTCATCAACATATTACAGCGTTAACGAATAAACATGGGATCATGAACACAGACCCTCGAACCATAAACACCATTCTACAAGAATACTACTCAGACTTATATAAGGTGGAACATACGGATAGTGAGGAGGGTAACACCTTTGTAGATGGAATACGGTTACCATCCATCACAAACTATCAGCTTCTCCTTTTAAAAAAACAAATTGAGGTGACGGAAGTGACAGCGGCGATAAGTTACTTTAAATACGGGAAAGCTCCAGGATCTGACGGGTTTACAGCCAAATTATTAAAATTATTGAGTGAGGATATCCGTCCACATTGGTACGCACCTTCAATCATATATTGGAGACAGGAGGGTTGCCCAGACATTCAAACATGTCACACATGAAGTTGCTACTAAAACCAAACAAACCTTCACATCTGCCTGGATCCTATCGTACATTCTCACTCATTGACCATTATATCAAGATTTTGTCCAGGATCATGGCAGATCTTTTGAGTAGCATTGTTCCTACGCTGATAGGGCGATCACAAGTGGCCTTTGTTAGCTACTTTGTTGGCTACTATCAGTCTCACTATGCATAACACATGTGTGCAGTGGGCAGTATTACCTTTGCCTTCGGTGGAGTAGGAAAACCCCTCTCCTATCGAAGTGTTAGTTGGGGAGATGGAAGATTTGACACCGGGACCTGAATTGTAATACTTAAATGTGACAGGTGACAAATTTGTTAAGGCGCAACTACGCGGCCCCTACGTTGAGTCTAGCCCGTGAAAATTTACTGGTTGTCAATGGGGAACCCCAACACTCCGGGGCAGCTACAGTATTTAAACAATTAGAGCTGAACCAAGATTTGCTGTATCAGGTTTATAAAATACATGTTGAAATTTTTTAGCAATTGCTGCTACCGCAGTCATATCGGAGGTTGGTAATGGACTTAGCGCATGCGCATGTACTAGGGTGACATTTGTGCCAAAAGAAAACCCTACACAGAATTATACAACGGTTTTTACTGGCTGGGGGTCTATCAAGAAGTTAAACGGTATTGTAACTCTTGTCGCATGCGCCAGATACACAGTCCTCAGCCTCATTTTGTAAGTCCCTTGGTGCCATTAAAAATTTTAGAGGTCCAGTTTGAGAGAATACCCATGGATCTGGTGGAGCCGGTTAATAAATCAGCAAGGGGTCATCAACAGGGGCAATAAAAGGGGCACTGTGTGGGTCACCAGTTTTGAGCACACCCGAGTTCAAAAGAGAATTCATTGTCCAGACTGATGCGTCAGAGGTAGGTCTGGGTGCCGTGTTGTCTCAGGACTGGAGCTTAACGGGGAGGAGCATCCCATTAGTTTCCTGAGTCGAAAACTTACTCCATCAAAAAACAGAGACAGCATTGTGGAGAGAGAGTGCCTGGCGATAAAGTGGGCACTGGAGTCGTTGCGCTACTATTTGTTGGGGATAACATTTTGTTTTGTAAATGATCATTCCCCTGTGACTGGCAGTGTTGTAGCCCAGGGAGTAGAGTTCAGTGGTAGAAAGATGAACATAACAGGAGACTTGGAAAACGTTGGCAAACAGTTATTTAATCTGAAAACGGACAGGCAAATTCAGGTGAGATCCATGCCTTGTTCATTTTCAGAAAAATAAGCCGGTCTACATTGTCTGAGGATAGTCGCATGCGACGGTCTGTTAGTACACCACCTGCAGCACTAAAGACGCGCTCAGATAATACACTGGCAGCAGGGCAAGCCAGCACCTCCAAAGCATACCACACATCAAATACAAATATAACAGTAATAATAATATTATCAATAAAAAATGAAATTGCACACACAGTACACAGACACAGCTCATATGTGTGTCTGAGAGAGTGTTTCTGTGTGTAGTTCATGCCTCTAGCCTAGAAGATCAGTCTTGCTAAAATCTTTAACACTGACCCCTGTTCTGTTCTTAAAATGGTGGATGCTGAACTGCTTCTCAGCCCCCTCATACACAATCATTATGTGGCACTGCTGGGCTCAGTCAGAGGCATCAGATTGAACTAGGCTGTCCTGAGTCATTCTCAATAGAACATTTTGTTCAGCAGTTCATCTAGTTCATTTAGTTCAGAGGTCACATGATGCATTTCCTATCAGCTCCTCACAGGATAGGGTGGAGAAAAACTGAACTAAATGAACTAATCTTTTGACTATCTTTCAGTGAACTAGTTCATGGTGAACTAATCACCAAAATTAACTAGATTTCCCATCACTATGGTGTACACCTTGGTGGCGCTGTCACAAAACTTCGCCACATTTGTAACATACAGCTCTTGCCCTGTGCAGAGGCGCTGCTTGTGCTCTCTCTTGTTGCAGAGGTGTCTACAATGCCTCGACGCACAGAGCTGCTTTGTAAAGCAGTAGCAGCAGCAGCGCTCTCGGCTGGAATGGAGAACATTATGGATTTCAACAGTGTGTCTTGGTACTCCAACATTTTACGGTCCCGGTTCAACGGTGTGATGAGGCTTTGTAAGTTGTCCCAGTAGCGAGGGTCTAGGAGGGTGTACACCCAATAATCTGACGTGGTGAGAATGTGGCCGATGCAGCGGTCGTTTCTTCAGCGCAGTGCAGCATGAAATCATACCAATGTGCTGCAGACTCACAAATGGCCAACAAACGCTGTCTCTGGAAAGAGCGTCACACTAATATTTTTTGTAAATTTAAAATAGAATAAAAGACAGCAGCAATTTTTGAAAAATTACAAGGATGAGCCAGTGACAGACACTCAGCAGAGTACACGCTGCGGTGGTTGAAGTGGAGCGGGATCTACACTCCTACAAAAAAATGAAACCTCAGACTACAGTGAACACTGAAACACAACTGTTCACTTGCTGTGAAAGGCCTTTTTGTGGACTTCTATTAAGTTTGCAAGCAATGTATTGTATTTTGATGGAAGAGCGTCACACTAATATATTTTTGTAAATTTAAAATAGAATAAAGCAGCAGCAATTTTTGAAAAATTACAAGGATGAGCCAGTGACAGACACTCAGCAGAGTACACGCAGCATTAGTTGAAGTAACTGGAGCGTGATCTGCACTCAAAAAAAAAAATAAAAATTACAGACTGCAGTGAACACTGAAACACAACTGTTCACTTGCTGTGAAAGGCTCCATTGTGGACTTCTATAGTGTTTGCAACCAAGGTATTGTATACGGATGGAAGCGCGTCACACTATTATTTCAATTACATGGAGCAGCAAGAATTACACTGAAGAAAAAAAAAAGAGTCTGTGAGTGACACGTGCAGATGCCTACAGACAGCGTTGCATACAGAGCAAACTGCAGCGTCACCTGCACTCACACACACCTTGCTGAGCTGTTAAAACAACACTGCAGGCAAAAGGAAGCTTTACACAGCGGTTGGTGCTAGCCTGCCTACAGCACAGTACACTAAATCGCAATCTCTAACTGTCCCTCAGAGTCAGCACAGCAGCGTTCTGTCCCTTACTGAATTCACAGCACAGTGACGCTAAAATGGCGGCGGCGCCTTTTATACACTGAAGAAAAAAAAAAAAGAGTCTGTGAGTGACATGTGCAGATGCCTACAGACAGCGTTGCATGCAGAGCAAACTGCAGCGTCACCTGCACTCACACACACCTTGCAGAGCTGTTAAAACAACACTGCAGGCAAAAGGAAGCTTTACACAGCCGGTGGTAAACTAGCCTGCCTAAAGCACAGTACACAAAATCGCAATATCTAACTGTCCCTCAGAGTCAGCAGAGCAACGTTCTTTCCCTAACTGAGTTCACAGCACAGTGACGCTAAAATGGCTGCGGCGCCTTTTATAGTGCATTCTGACATCATTTCAGCAGCCAATCACAGCCATGCCATTAGTTAAGATGACCGCAGCATTACAGGATGTGCCCACACTTCATAAGATTCATCATTGGCTGACTAACATCACATTGCCTCTCAAAGAATTATGGGAACTTCCGATTCCGGTATACGATATTGAAAAAGTATCGGAATTAAGTATCGGAATTCCGATAACGCGAATATCGGCCGATACCCGATACTTGCGGTATCGGAATGCTCAACACTACAAATCACCCCCTTTTTGCCCCATTCAAAATAATAGAATTACAAAAAAAAAGTGTATCACCGCAATCAGAATCGCCCAATCTATCAAGATTGCTTCCCAGGTTAATCAGTTCAGGTCAGCCAGGGACTCCGCACAGCATCAGTGACGTCAGAGGGCGTCCCCTGCTGACCTGAAGTGAACTAATTAGCCTGGGAAGCAATCAATTAAGCTTCCCAGCTAATTACTTCCTCTCCTGTCAGACGGGAGAGAAGCTCATTCGTTCGGGGGCTTACAGCTGCGCTGCCAGCATTAGCTGCGCTGCTTGCTGTAAACCAGTTAACCCTTTGTGAAGGTTACAGAGTTGGACCAGACAGAGCGCCGGATAGGTAAGAATAATGTTATTTTATTTATTTTTTTTTATTACAGGAGAACAAGGGAATCGAAGGAATACCAGTAAAATAAATTATGGTCAAAAACTGTGTGTTTATTTACCGTAATTAAAATGATTTTAAATTAATGTGTGCGTGTTTTTTTTTTATTTCATACAATAGGATTAATAATTGATAGTTGACTAATTGACAACTCTCAATTATTAACCTGGCTTAAAGTCACCTGTTATGATTTGGTAGCTGAGGAGAGCAGGCAAATACGGCAATACACCATAGAGGTTGGAATCTACTGGATTGCAGTACCCTGACTAACCACCACAACTAAAGGCAGCCGTGGAGCGTTCCTACGTTGGTCCTAGATGCCTCGTCACAGCCTGAGAGGTTAACTACACCTAAAGATAGAAAATGGAAAGCTATCTGCCCCGGAGCAGATCCCCAAAGAACATAGGAAGCCCCAAACATGTAATGGCGGTTAGACAAGAGGAAATACAGACACAGACAGAAAATAGTATGAGCAAACGTTGGGGCCCAATCTGCCTAGACAGAAAAGGATAAGAAGGATACTCACTGCAATCCACAAAAACCCTAAAAAATGCCAACGCTACTAATTGCAAAATCACCTGAGATCACACGACCTCCACCACCTAAATTAGTTCTCTGGTGTAACAAAAACTAAGCCGCAGCCACTGAAAAAACTGGAAAAGGCAAATGAACAAATAACAGTGGCTCCAGAGGAACTGAGAGGAGCCCAACCTGGCTAACCTCACAGAAATGCAGAGAAATATGCAAATGGTAAGCACAAAAACAAAAACCAGAAAATATCTTATCTGAGAGTAGGAGAAGAGGCAAGACTCAGCAAGCTTCCAAGTGAACCAGGAAACAACGTTGAGACAAGAACAATTGATCACCGGCAACCATGATGGGAGGGAACCTCCCTTATATCCAGCCAGTCTGTGATTCCTGATTGCCAATCCTCATTCAATGGTTCAGTACTGTTTGTAACCACCAGAGGGAGCTTCTACTCAGAATTCATTTCTAAAACATTCACAACAGTACCCCCCCTTGAGGAGGGGTCACCGAACCCTCATTTGTGCAACCAGGTCGGTCAGGATGAGCTCTGTGATATGCACGGATCGTCTCCTAGCATGGATGTCCGAAGCAAACACCCAAGAATTGTCCTCCTGACCATAACCTCTCCACTTAACCAAATACTGGAGTTTCCGTCTAGAAAAACGAGAATCCAATATTTTCTAAACCACATACTCCAGATTGCCCTCAACCAAAACAGGGTCAGGAGGCGCAGCCATAGGAACCACTGGATCAACAAACCTCTTCAATAAGGACTTGTGGAACATGTTATGGATCTTAAATGTCCCTGGAAGAAGTAAACGAAAGGAAACAGGATTAAGAATCTCCATGATCTTATAAGGTCCAATGAACCTAGGCTTAAACTTAGGAGATGCAACTCTCATAGGGATATTTCTCGAGGACAACCAGACCAAGTCCCCCACTTCAAACCGAGGACCATCAGTCCTATGCCGGTTGACAAACCGCTGGGCCCTCTCCTGAGAGAGGGACAACCTCTCCACTACCTGGTCCCAAATCTGCTGCATACGCTCCACAAAAGAGTCAACACCAGGACAGACAGAAGCCTCCGTCTGTCCCGAAGAAAATCGAGGGTGAAACCCAAAATTGCAGAAAAATGGAGACATCAAAGTGGCAGAGCTAGCCCTATTAAGAGCAAACTCAGCCAAAGGCATAAAAGAGACCCAGTCATCTTGATCAGCAGACACAAAGCATCTCAGATAAGTCTCCAATGTTTGGTTTGTTCTATCAGTTTGTCCATTGGTCTGAGGATGAAAAGCCGAGGAGAAAGACAATTGAACACCAAGTTTAGAACAAAAAGTCCTCCAAAATCTGGAAACAAACTGGACTCCTCTGTCAGACACAATGTTCTCAGGAATGCCGTGTAACCGAACCAGGTGCTGAAGGAACAAAGGCACCAATTCGGAGGAGTAAGGCAACTTAGGTAAAGGCACAATATGTATAATTTTGGAAAACCTATCACAAATCACCCAGATAACGGTCATTCTCTGAGAAACAGGGAGGTCGGAAATAAAATCCATAGAGATATGGGTCCATGGTCTCTTGGGCACAGGCAATGGCATCAACAAACCACTTGAGCGAGAGCAAGGCTTGGAGTGAGAGCAAGTCCCGCAGGACTGCACAAACTCCCTGACGTCACGAGACAAAGTAGGCCACCAAAAGGACCGACTCACCAAGTCTCTGGTACCAAAAATTCCGGGATGACCAGCCAATGCGGAACAATGAATCTCAGACATCACACTCTTTTTCCACCGGTCTGGGACAAACTATTTCCCAATAGGGCAGCGCTCGGGTTTATCCTCCTGACACCCTTCCAGAGCCAGTCTCAAATTGGGCGAGATGGCGGAAAGAACTACACCCTCTTTCAAAATAACAGCAGGATCAGATAACTCAGGAGATTCCGCAAGGAAACTCCTCGAGAGGGCATCCGCCTTAACATTCTTAGTGCCAGGAAGAAAGGAAACCGCAAAATTAAAACGTGTGAAAAACAAGGCCCACCTGGCTTGTCTAGGATTAAGTCGCTTGGCTGATTTCAGATAAACCAGATTCTTATGGTCCGTGAGGACCACCACCTGATGTTTGGCTCCCTCCAGCCAATGTCTCCACTCTTCAAAAGCCCACTTCATGGCCAATAACTCCCGATTACCCACGTCATAATTACGTTCAGTTGGAGAAAATTTTCGAGAGAAAAAGGCACAAGGGTTATTTTAGAGGTCTCAGGATCTCTTTGGGACAAAATGTCACCTGCCCCAATTTCAGAGGCATCAACCTCCACCTGAAATGGCAGAGAAACATCAGGCTGGCGTAGAACAGGAGCAGAAGTGAATCTCTGCTTAAGTTCCTGAAACGCAGAGACTGCCTCAGGAGGCCAATTCACCACATCAGAACCCTTTTTGGTCAAATCAGTCAATGGTTTAACAATAATAGAGAAATTACCAATAAATTTACGATAAAAATTGGCAAAACCCAAGAATCTCTGAAGAGCCTTTAATGAAGTAGGTTGGACCCAATCACAGATGGCCTGAACCTTGACTGGGTCCATTTGAATAACAGATGGAGACAAAATGAATCCCAGAAATGAGATCCTCTGTACGCCAAAAAGACACTTTGATCCCTTCACATACAGAGCATTCTCTCTCAAAATCTGGAACACAGTCCGAACATGTTTCACATGAGAGTCCCAGTCATTGGAAAAAATCAAGATATCATCCAAATAAACAATCAGAAATTTATTCATAAAATCCCTGAAAATTTCATTCATGAAGGACTGGAAGACGGAAGGAGCATTAGTGAGACCAAAGGGCATCACTAGGTACTCAAAATGCCCCTCTGGGGTATTAAATCCGTCTTCCATTCATCCCCGTGCTTCATACAAATAAGGTTATACGCCCCCCTGAGGTCAAGCTTGGTAAACCAAGTAGCACTTTTCACCCTGGAAAACAGGTCAGAAATCAAGGGTAACGGATATTGATATTTCACAGTGATTTTGTTCAAGAGACGATAATCAATACACGGCCTTAATGAACCATCCTTTTTGGCCACAAAGAAAAAACCGGCACCCAAGGGTGAAGAGGATGGTCTGATATGACCCTTCTCCAATGACTCCTTGATATAAGACCGCATAGCGTCATGTTCAGGTACAGACAAGTTAAAAAGGCGACCTTTAGGGAATTTACTACCAGGCACTAATTCAATAGCGCAGTCATAGCTCCTATGGGGGGGCAAGGATGCAGATTTACTTTCGCTAAACATATCAGAAAAATCAGTCAAAAAGTCAGGAACATCCTGAGCCTGGGGAGAGGCAGAAAAAACAGGAGTGTTGGCATTAACACATTGGCAGCCCCAACTGGTTACAGACACAGATTTCCAATCCAAAACAGGATTATGAGACTGTAACCAAGGGAAACCTAGTACAATAATGTCATGCAGATTATACAGCACCAAAAATTTACAACTCTCCTGATGATCAGGTTCAACCTTCATTATCACCTGAGTAGAGAACTGGGGTTTATTCTCAGCCAAAGGGGTAGAATCAATCCCCAGTAGGGGAATAGACTTCCGCAGGGGTATCAAGGGACACCCACAACGTTTAGCAAAATCAAAATCCATCAGATTAATAGCTGCTCCCGAATCAACAAAAGCCTGAGCAGAAAATGTGGACAGGGAGCAAATCAGGGTAACAATCAACAGAAATTTAGTCTGAACACTACCCAAGACAACTGAGCGTGCAAAACATCTTCCCCGTTTAGGGCAGACTGAAATAGCATGAGAGACATCACCACAGTAGAAACATAACCCATTGCGTTTTCGAAACTCATGACGCTGTGCCCAGAAGTCACTCTATCACACTGCATGGGTTCAGAAGCTGGTTCACAAGGCAACACTATTCCACGCATACCTCTACGCTCACGCAAACGTCTGTCAATTTGAATCGCTAATGACATAGAATCATTGAGACCAGAGGGAGCAGGGAAACCCACCATAACATCTTTTACATTCTCTGACAGACCCTTCCGAAAAAGGGCTGCCAAATTATCATCATTCCATTTGGTCAGAACTGCCCACTTTCGGAATTTCTGACAGTACAACTCAGCATCCTCAAGCCCCTGATTTAATGCCAACAAGGTTTTTTCAGCTTGATCAGTGACATTAGGCTCATCGTACAATAACCCCAGAGCCAGAAAAAATGCATCAACATTAGTCAAAACAGGGTCCCCAGGTGTCAGGGAAAAAGCCCAATCCTGAGGATCGCCGTGCAGGAGAGAGATGACAATTTAAACCTGCTGTGCTGCGTTCCCTGAGGACTTAGGTTTTAAGGCAAAAAACAACTTAGTTATTTTTGAAATTCAGAAATTTAGCTCAATCCCCAAAAACAAATCTGGCATGGGGATCCTAGGTTCCACAACCGGCAACCCTGCAAGATAGGTAGCAATACTCCGAACTTCAGTGGCAAGCTGAACCACACGGCCAGACAACTGTGCAAACTCCATTGAGAGAAAAAAAAAATTCCTCCTCAGCACCCAGAGAAAAAGAGGGAAAAATGCAACAAACAGAAAAAAAAAAAAATTCTGACAACTCCCCTTTTTTTTTTTTTTCCTTTTTACTATTTTTCCCTTCTGTGAGTACCATATAATTTTCGGTTTGGGCCGGTGATACTGTTATGATTTGGTAGCTGAGGAGAGCAGGCAAAAACGGCAATACACCAGAGAGGTTGGAATCTACTGGATTGCAGTACCCTGACTAACCACCACAACTAAAGGCAGCCGTGGAGCGTTCCTACGTTGGTCCTAGACGCCTCGTCACAGCCCGAGAGGTTAACTACACCTAAAGATAGAAAGAGGAAAGCTATCTTCCCCGGAGCAGATCCCCAAAGAACATAGGAAGCCCCAAACATGTAATGGCGGTTAGACAAGAGAAAATACAGACACAGACAGAAAATAGTATGAGCAAACGTTGGGGCCCAATCTGCCTCGACAGAAAAGGATAAGAAGGATACTCACTGCAATCCACAAAAGGAGGTCGGTGTCTGATGTTCTCTGCTGAGCCTGTGTTACGCCTGAGGCCTGAGAGAGAGGCCGCACTAGTATGCCCGTGCCAGATAACCCTGGACTGCTTCTACCCGAGATGTCCTCCTGCAGGTCGCCATCTTGCCCACATGCTCGGCTGCCATGGATCCCGGTCGCTGCCCTCCCTAGTCCGGGCAGGCCCGGGTCTCCCTCTGTGGTCCAGTGGGTCCACATTCTCTTACCATCTGGGACGCATGCCTCACATCGTCGTGGACTAGCGGCGTGGGAGCATTGGCTAGTTAGGCAAGCTATGCCATGTCCCGACGCCCCGCAGCCATGGGAAGCGTTACAGAAAGCTCTGGCCATGGATTCCACTGAGCATGTGTGGTCTGCAGGACTTTCTCCAAGCTCCACCTAATGTGCGAACTAGACTGCTTGGTCCCCACGTGGTAAGTGGACTAGATGGCTCGATTCCCCGTTTGGTCAGCGGTTCGGACTTTTCGAGCTACGAACTCTGCTGGCATATTGTGAACTGTGGGATTTACCGCCAAACCCAAGTGAATTTTCTGGGGAATTTTTTTTTACTTGGGTCTTCAGAAGAGGGGGCCTGAGGAGGGGATACTGTAAGGCTAGTATTATCTGTACCTTGTTTTCCAGCGTTACTTTGCATGTCTTTGCTTTAACCCTTTTGCTCCTTTCCCCTAACCTGCTGGGATACTGTTGTCTGTTACCTGTATGGATGCTGCTCAGTTCCCAGCACCGCTGCGTAGCTGTACATGCATGAGTGTCTCCGCTGCGTTGCATGACCACCTGCATGTGCGTTCCCTGGCTACCGCTGTGGAAGCTACCCGTAGGTTGCAAGGTCTTCTGCAGAGGTGCATGACTTACTACATGTGTTTAGGCTGCAGCCATTGCCAGGTGTCCTTGCTGTGCTGATTTGTGTCTGGCTTTGCATAGGGTGCGCGGGCCATACCTTCCTTGCTTTTATGAGGAATGGGTGTGCACTAAAATTGCTGCTCCAGCCTATCGCTGTGAGGCAGCTCATATATAAAGTTCCCCTGCCCTGTGGGGCATTGCCAGAGCTTTGCATTGAGTTCCTGAATCTAGCCATGTGTGTTTGTGTGTTCAGCTCCTGCTCTGAGTGTGATCAGTTCTGGAGAGCTGATTCCCTTTGTCCTGTCTTGTGTTTCTGCCAGCTCTGGGGGCAGGATACCCAGATCGCCCTTCCTGGAGGCTGCATATCCAGGCCTGTTCCGATTGTGTCTTGTTTTCTGAATCCCTGATCCCGGATCTGTTTCGGTACCTGAATGTCTGAACTGTGTCTTGTGTTTCCGCCAGCTCTGAGGGCAGAATACCCAGATCGCCCTTCCTGGAGGCTGCATATCCAGGCCTGTTCCTGTTGTGTTTTGTTTCCTAAATCCCTGATCCTGGATCGGTTCCTGTACCTGACTGTCTGAACTGTGTCCTCTGTGTTATGTTCCTGAAGTCCTTCTGTGTCCTGAACCCGTGCCAGTGACTGTGATTCTTTACTATATAACCTGAGTTCATCTTGGAAGGAGGAGTCCGGTGTGTGTGCTGAGTTTCTGTTACTCTGTGCTCAGCTTGTTATTTGGTGCAATCCCCGGCCGGCTTCAGTTCATTCCGGCGGGGCTTGCACCAGACCGGTTGGTTCCTTTTTAGGTCGCTGCCAGATGTCCGGAGTCCGAGGATCGTGACCTCTTGCCCAGTGCCTGATGACCACGGCCTGATGTCCGATGTCCGATGACCACTTCCAGATGTCCGGATCCTGTCGTTCCTGCCTGATGCCCGGAGCCTGCCGATCGTTGCCAGATGTCCGGAGCCTGCCGATCGTTGCCAGATGTCCGGAGTCTGATGCCAGTGTTCTGATGTTCCTGAGATCCAGTCCATGTTCCTGTGTCCATGTTCCTGATGTCCAGTCCGTGTTCCTGATGTACGGTCCGTGTTCTTGATGTCCAGTCCTTGTTCCTTAGTCCGTGTTCCTGAGTCCATGTTCCTGAGTCCGTGTTCCTGAATCCATGTTCCTGAGTCCCTGAGATCCAGTCCGTGTTCCTGATGTCCCAATGTCCTGCCGGTTCCCCGTGATCTTCCATGTGATGACGTCTGTCCTGGGTCAGGGTCTGATGTTCTCCTGCTGAGCCTGTGCTATGCCTGAGGCCTGATAGAGAGGCCGTCCTAGTATGCCCGTGCCAGATGACCCTGGACTGCATCAACCCGTGATGACCCCGCCATCGTCTGACATTCATCCTGGGTCGGTGTCTTATGTTCTCCTGCTGAGCCTGTGCTACGCCTGAGGCCTGAGAGAGAGGCCGCCCTAGTATGCCCATGCCAGATAACCCTGGACTGCATCAACCTGTGATGACCCCACCATCGTCTGAAGTCTGTCTGAGGTCAGTGTCTGATGTTCTCCTGCTGAGCCTGTGCTACGCCTGAGGCCTGAGAGAGAGGTCGCCCTAGTATGCCCGTGCCAGATGACCCTGGACTGCATCTACCCGAGATGTCTTCCTGCAGGTCGCCATCTTGCCCACATGCTCGGCTACCACGGATCCCGGTCGCTGCCCTCCCTAGTCCGGGCAGGCCCGGGTCTCCCTCTGTGGTCCAGTGGGTCCACATTCTCTTACCATCTGGGATGCATGCCTCACGTCGTCGTGGACTGGCGGCGTGGGAGCATTGGCTAGTTAGGCAAGCTATGCCATGTCCCGACGCCCCGCAGCCGTGGGAAACGTTACAGATCACACTCCCTTCCCAGGCTGGTGCAGCAGTATTTGGGGGTGCACAGTGGTGCGGGGCTCCGCCAACATTTTCTGAAAGTCCACAGCCCCACACATCCCCACTGCTGCAATGCGGTGGCCTCCGGGAAAAGACCGCCAGGTCAGCGCATGCTTAGATTGAGATCTCGGCAATAAAATCTCATCTCGAGAACCCATTAGACGAGATCTCGGTGCCGAGATCTCAATCTGCCCATCCGCCGACCCAACGACCATTTCCCCAGAGGTCATTTTACCAGAGGCCACCGTATTGCAGCAGGGGGGATGTGCGAGGCTCCGGGCTTTAACAAAATGTCGGAGGAGCCCCCGCACCCCTGATCACAGATGAACCTGCCGCCCCAGCATGGGATGGGATTTCCCGGAGGCAACCACTTCATGGCAATTGATGTACGGGGGTTCTAGACTTTCAAAAATGTTGGCAGAGCCCCTGCACCACGAACACTACAGAACCTGCCGCACCAGTCGGGGATGGGAGTCATATCATCGCCAGACCACTGAACACCCCCTGTGACTATGCTCCACCAGCGCTACTGATTTCTCCCGGTAAGCTGAATTCAGACTGAAAGATGGACCCCCATTTGACGCATTAATTTTTTTTGCCTATTTTCCTTCAGAAAATTTGGGGTGCGTCTTATGGTCTGGTGCATCTTATAGTCCGAAAAATACGGTAAATAAAAAATAACCTATACATGTTTGGTATCTACAAACTCATAATGGCATGGGGAATCATAATGGCAAGTCAGTTTCAGCATTTAGAGAACATGGTTAAAAAAAAAATTGGTGGAATTGCACTTTTTTTGCAATTTCACCACACTTACAGTTTTTTCCCATTTTTAGTACACAATATTGTAAAAGAAGTGTTGTTCAAAAGTAAAACTCATCCCAGAACAAAAAAGCCCTCACATGGCCATGTTGATGGGAAAATAACAAAGTTATGGCTCTAGGAAGAAATAGAGTAAAAAACTGTAAAGACAAAAATGGAAATACCCCTGGTCCTTAAGGGGTTAAAATGATCCAACAGTGATGGTTTGTCCTTTGGATACACCACCAAATATTAGTATGGCTACTATATAGGCTTCTAATGAACAAGAGCACAAACAATTGAAGAATTAATTTAATCTCCTGTTGTCCAGTACACAGTACTAGTGTTGAGCATTCCGATACTGCAAATATCGGGTATCGGCCGATATTTGCTGTATCGGAATTCCGATTCTGAGTTCCGATATTTTTGTCATATCGGATACCGGAATCAGAGTTTTCCGACCAAGTCTATGGGAGTTCCTGTGTCACAGAACGAAGTACGTGACACAGGAACTCCCCGAAACTGTCACTGTCAGTGTCGGTCGGGTCTGCCAGATGTCAGGACTCAGCAGAGTCCGCACTTACCTGTCAGAAGATCACCTTCCCCAGCGGTCACGTCCTCCTGGATGGCCGCCATTACCCTGTCCCTGGCGGTCACGTGCAGAATCTCGCGATAACTGCAGTGACTGCCGGGTACTGGGTAAACTCGGCCAGCTGTACTCTCGCGACAGCTGGCCATAAACCAGTCCGGATTACGTCACCGCCGGGGTCGCAGCTCAGGTAAGCAGCTCTGCTCCATGTGGATGTCAGGCTCAGCCTGTCATCCAGATGTAGCAGAGCTGGACTCGTCGTGGGACACTCGTTATCTTGGACTGTGTCGGACAGGTGGCATTTGTGTTGGTTTATTATTTTTGTTTTTTTACAGGAGATCGATGGTGTCGCAGGAATGAGAGTGTAATAAAAATAATGAAAACTGTGTGGTGTTTTATTTCATTAAAAGACTTTTTTCTTGCTGTGTTTTTTTTTTTAATTTACAAACTATGATTAATAATGGATCGGTGTCATATTGACGCCTCTCTATTATTAACCGGGCTTATTGTCACCGATCAATCAAAGGTGACATTAACCCCTTATTACCCCGCTTGCCACCACTACAGGGCAAGTGGGAAGAGCCGGGTAAAGTGCCACAATTGGCGCATCTTTGGATGCGCCATTTGTGGGCCTGCTGCAGCCTGGTATTTTTAGGCTGTTGAGGGCCAAAATCCATGGGCCTTGACAGTCTTTTAATACCAGGCCGCAGCAGTCTGCATTTTACTTGGCTGGTTAACAAAAATAGGGGGACCCCCACGCCATTTTGTTTTTGAGGGGATCCCCTATTTTTGTTAACCAGCCAAGATAAGCAGACTGCTGTGGCCTGGTATTATCAGGCTTGCAAGGTCCATGGATATTGGCTCCTTAACAGCCTGAAAAACCAGGCCTCAGTAGTCTGCTTTATCAGGCTGGTTAACAAAAATAGGGGGGACCCCACGCCATTTTTTTTTTAGAGGGGATCCCCTATTTTTGTTAATCAGTTCACTTCAGGTCAGCCGGGATTCCCTCTAACGTCACTGATGCTGTGGGTGGCCCTGGCTGACCTGAAGTGAAAGTGGAAAGCAATCATTTATGCTAACCACTTCCTCTCCTGTCAGCCAGGAGAGGAGCTCATTCATTCGGGGGTTTACTGTGAGACTGTCAGCATTAGCTGCAGTCTCTGCAGGAAACATTAACCCTTTCAGAAGGATTACATCGGGACACCTGACTGAACATCGGATAGGTAAGAATAATGTTGCTTTACTATTTTATTTTTATTACAGGTGAACAAGGGCTTCGCAAGGAAAGGCAGTAAAATAAAATATTGTCAAAAACTGTGTGTTTATTTCATTAAAATGATTTTTTATTAAAGTGTGTGTGTTTTATTTTTATTTCATACAATAGGATTAATAATTGATAGTTGTCTAATTGACAGCTCTCAATTATTAACCTGGCTTAAACTCACCTTTCAATAGCAAGGTGGCTTTAACCCCTTATTAACCCATTCGCCACCACTACAGGGCAATGGGAATAGACGGGCAAAGTGCCAGAAAGGGCGAATCCAATTATAGATTTGCCTTTTCTGGGGTGTCTGGGGGCAGATGTTAGTAGCCAGGGGGGGGACCAAAAATAATGGTCCCTCTCTGGGCTATTATTATCTGCCCCCACTCGCTGGCTTTATCTGTCTGGTTGAGAAAATAGGGCGGGAGCCCACGCATTTTTTTTCAACAATTTTACACCTCATATATATATATATATATATATATATATATATACATGTCATTGAATTTGTGACATATATATATATATATATATATATATTATATATTTATAGTTCATACACTTCTACATAGTATAATAGCCGCTGATTCAATTGCCGGCTTTTGTGAAAATACAGAAGCCGACATGAAATTACACATGGTTTACATAGAGTTAACCATGTCATTTCATGTTGTTTGATATATTGTTTTCACTAACAATTACGAGTGTATGTGTGCAAAATTTGACACATGTAGGGGTTAATTAAAGGTGTAAATTCGTAGCAAAAAAGTCCGTTTTTTTTACAACGAATTTACACCTTTAATTAACCCCTATAGGTGTGAAATTTTGCACACATACACTCATGTAATTGTTTGTGAAAACCAGATATCAAACTACATGAAAAGACATGGTTAACTCTATGTAAACCATGTGTCATTTCATGTCGTGTGCTTCTGTATTTTCACAAAAGCCGGCATTACCCGGCAATTGAATCAGAGGCTATTTTACTATGTGGAAGTGTATGAACTATAAATATATGTATACAGTCAGGGCCAGAAATATTTGGACAGTGACACAATTTTCGCGAGTTGGGCTCTGCATGCCACCACATTGGATTTGAAATGAAACCTCTACAACAGAATTCAAGTGCAGATTGTAACGTTTAATTTGAAGGGTTGAACAAAAATATGTGTTAGAAAATGTAGGAATTGTACACATTTCTTTACAAACACTCCACATTTTAGGAGGTCAAAAGTAATTGGACAAATAAACATAACCCAAACAAAATATTTTTATTTTCAATATTTTGTGGCGAATCCTTTGGAGGCAATCACTGCCTTAAGTCTGGAACCCATGGACATCACCAAACGCTGGGTTTCCTCCTTCTTAATGCTTTGCCAGGCCTTTACAGCCGCAGCCTTCAGGTCTTGCTTGTTTGTGGGTCTTTCCCTCTTAAGTCTGGATTTGAGCAAGTGAAATGCATGCTCAATTGGGTTAAGATCTGGTGATTGACTTGGCCATTGAAGAATGTTCCACTTTTTTGCACTCATGAACTCCTGTGTAGCTTTGGCTGTATGCTTGGGGTCATTATCCATCTGTACTATGAAGCGCCGTCCAATCAAGTTTGCAGCATTTGGCTGAATCTGGGCTGAAAGTATATCCCGGTACACTTCAGAATTCATCCGGCTACTCTTGTCTGCTGTTATGTCATCAATAAACACAAGTGACCCAGTGCCATTGAAAGCCATGCATGCCCATGCCATCACGTTGCCTCCACCATGTTTTACAGAGGATGTGGTGTGCCTTGGATCATGTGCCGTTCCCTTTCTTCTCCAAACTTTTGGCTTCCCATCATTCTGGTACAGGTTGATCTTTGTCTCATCTGTCCATAGAATACTTTTCCAGAACTGAGCTGGCTTCTGGAGGTGTTTTTCAGCAAATTTAACTCTGGCCTGTCTATTTTTGGAATTGATGAATGGTTGGCATCTAGATGTGAACCCTTTGTATTTACTTTCATGGAGTCTTCTCTTTACTGTTGACTTAGAGACAGATACACCTACTTCACTGAGAGTGTTCTGGACTTCAGTTGATGTTGTGAACGGGTTCTTCTTCACCAAAGAAAGTATGCGGCGATCATCCACCACTGTTGTCTTCTGTGGGTTCCCAGGTCTTTTTGGATTGATGAGTTCACCAGTGCTTTCTTTCTTTCTCAGGATGTACCAAATTGTAGATTTTGCCACTTCTAATGTTGTAGCAATTTCTTGGATGGGTTTTTTTCTGTTCTTGCAGCTTAAGGATGGCTTGTTTCACCTGCATGGAGAGCTCCTGTGACCACATGTTTCCTTCACAGCAAAACCTTCCAAATGCAAACACCACACCTCAAATCAACTCCGGCCCTTTCATCTGCTTAATTGAGAATGACATAACAAAGGGATTGCTCACACCTGTCCATGAAATAGCCTTGGAGTCATTTGTCCAATTACTTTTGGTCCCTTTAAAAACAGGGTGGCACATGTTAAGGAGCTGAAACTCCTAAACCCTTCATCCAATTTTAATGTGGATACCCTCAAATGAAAGCTGAAAGTCTGAACTTCAACTGCATCTGATTTGTTTTGTTTCAAATTCATTGTGGTGATGTCTAGAACCAAAATTAGATAAATGTTGTCTCTGTCCAAATATTTATGGACCTAACTGTATATATGTGTCACAATGACGTATATATATATATGTATTCTATGTGTGTATATTTAGTGTTTACAAGGAAAGAAAGGGTTTTTTTTAGTTCCGATATTTCTGTCCCATTGACTTGCATTGTGTTCCCGGTATCGGATCGGCGATACCCGATACTTTTTGAGTATCGGGCCGATCCAATCCGATCCGATATTTTAGGATATCGGGCAGTATCGCTCAACACTACACAGTACACATTTTTATTCATACCTACAATATACCATATTTTCCAGATTATAAGACGTATCCCAAATTTTGGGGAGGAAAATAGGACAAAAATGTTTCAATAAAATGGTGGTGCGTTTTATAATCCGCCTTTACAGTTGGAAACATGAGGTGTGGCAGCAGTGGAGCGAGGTCCCAAGTGACTGGTTCGCTGCTGCAGGTAGTTGGCGGCGACAGAGGCAGGAGATGCTGTGGGCCCCAGGCTGGTAGGAAGTGGTGTTGGGCAAAGTTAAAAGTGGGACGATGGTGTTGCTTAGATCTGAACATGCGTTGCCTCAGATGGCTATTTTCCTGAAGCCCACCACTTTGAAAGGCATGAGAAAAGGGCGGAGTCTCCAACCTTTCACAAAATGTCGGTGAGTCCCCGCACTGCCAAACATCATCTCCTGCAACACCTCACTCCTGTCGCCGCCACCACCACCAGAAGCTTTCTGCAGCAGCGACCCTCTTAACTCACTCCACCACCGCCGGTAAGCAAAATTTGGATTATAAGACATAGCCCCATTTTGTCTTATAATCTGAAAAATATGGTAACTAAAATCTACAACTAGAGCCTAAAATGACTTTTATTTAATTGTTATATATATAATTTAACTAATCCATCTTCAAACTAAAGTAGATTAAAAAACCACTGAAACCGTTAGTGGGCTCAGAGTCTATGGAAAATTATCAATCAAAAGAACAAAAAAAATCTCTTGTCAACCATTATACCAATTAGCTTATATTAACATTATTTTGACAATTAAATTGAGAAATCATCCGCATGAAACCTATCCTTTTCATGCAGACAAATGCATAAGTTATTTTTGCATGGGTAAAGTAAGCTAGATTACACTTACCGTAGCTTTCCTGCAAATCCAACTGGAAGCAAACATGTTTTTTATGTTCCTTGATTAGCTTATATTGTATCTCTCTATTCTACAGAAAATCCAGCTAGATAATTTGTTTTCTTTTGCATGAAAATGTGTGCATTTGCTTTCCAGCGTGCCTTTCTTGGCTGAGTTTCAGAAACCTACTTCATTGCATTTGCAGATTGAAACTCATTTTTCATTTCACATTCAGTCGTAAAAGAAAATAGTTTTAAATAAATTCTGATAAACCCTCTTTAATGTCTTTTTCACTGCATGTTTTCATGCATTAAAAAGTATAGTATAACGTAAAATATAAAGTATATACTGTATATATATATACATATATACAGGGTGGGTCATTTATATGGATTTACCTAAATAAAATGGGAATGGTTGGTGATATCAACTTCCTGTTTGTGGCACATCAGTATATGGGAGGGGGGAAACTTTTCAAGATGGGTGGTGACCATGGTGGCCATTTTGAAGTCGGCCATTTTGGATCCAACTTAATTTTTTCCAATGGCAAGAGGGTCTGAAGAACCAGTACTCTTTTTTTTGACAAAGATTAATATAATGTGTGGGTCACTGGAAAGGCAGCGGTACATAAAGTCAGCCATATGTGCCATGATCCCTACAGCCAACACTTCCCTGCTTCCTCAATGATGACAACTCTCCATCTCCTCATCCTCCTCCCTCTCTTTCTCCTTAATCCCCTAATCATCAAATCCACGTAGGAGATACGGAACAAAGCGTGTGTTGGTACTAGCCTCTCTTGAGCTAGCAACCAGCTACTGTTCCTCCTCCTGAGCCTCCTTCTCCTCATTGTTACTCAAGCTGCACTGAGCAGATGAGATGAGGCTGGGCTGTGTACTATCTGCTTGTCTCATATCTTTCTCCATCTCCACCTAGTCCGCATGCAAAGTTTCATGTTTAATTGTCAGCAGCGACTGTTTAAGTAAGCACAGAAATGGGATCATTGCATTATTGCACTGATTATGGCATCTTTGTCCTAAAGTCTTGGAGAACTGCATAAATGTCAGACATCCATGCCCACTCTTCAGTTGTTATTTGCATAGGCAGAACAGCAAACTGATGGGCGTGTTGTAGCTGGTATTCAACATCTGGTCCCTGCTGCTCAAAAAGCCTTGCCAACATGTGCAGTGTGGTGTCCCAGCACGTGGTCATGTCACACACAAGTGGGTGAGCTGGCACTTGAATGTGCTGCTGCAGCAATGCGAGAGTGATGCAGCTGTAGACTTGTGGAAATGGGCACTCACATACTTGGGCACTCACGTACCTTGAGAAGAAGCTTTGACAAATCTGTTATGTTTTCAGAAGCCACTGAACCAATAAGTTGAACACGTGGGTCAAGCATCGTATGTGTGTGAGCTTTCCAAGTTTCACAGCCACCACCAGGTTATGGACTTTATCACACATGACCATGCCTGGTTATGGGTTCAGTGGCAAGAGCCACAGATCTGTCTGGTTTGTTATTCCATTTAACATCTCTGCAGCGGTGTGCGATTTGTCTCCTAGACAAATTAGCTAAAGCAGAGCCTGTTGCAGTTTCGCTGAGGCAGTGCTGCAGAGGTTCCAGTTTATGTTGACGACGTGCTCTGAGAAAACACATAAGAGATGTAGGATGAGTAGGAGTGGGGGGGCGCAGGAGCTGTTTAGGAGGTGGAGGAAACCCTGATAGAAGTAGGAAAAGCAATAGTCAGCGTCAGTAGCACATATGCCATTCCAGGTTTGGACTCGGCCTCCACAAAATTCACCCATTGTACCACCAGGGAAATATAGCGGTTCTGGTCACAAGCACTTGTACAGATGTCAGTAATTAAGTGGACAATCACAGTAACTTCATTGATAAGGGCACGGTTGATGTTCCTAGACACATGCTGGTACAAGGCGGGGACATCTCATTGGGAGAAATATTGGCGGCTGATGACCGAGTACCGAGGGACAGCAGCCGTTATGAACCGGTGGAAATCCACTGTATCCACAAGCCTAAACAGCAACATTTCTATGGCAGGCATCCTCGAAATGTACCCATTTAGTGCTTGGTCCTGTGGGTTGGTGGCTGGGAACTTTATTTTTCATTCCACGGCTTGGGGTAGAGACAGATTAACGCTTTGCTGGGACAATTATTTGGAAGTGCCTCATGATGGTGCCTGAGAATGTGCAAGGACAGGTGCAGGACCAGAGTCATGGACAGGAGATTTTCAATTACCTAGCACAGTAGAAGAGGCAGTGGTTTCACCCGATGGCACCAATTGTGGACTCAGGTGTTCGGCCTAGCGAGTTCAGTACTTAGATGACATGTACTTATCATACTGGTGGTGGCTAGGCTCTTAGTGGTCAGCTCCCTGCTGATCTTGGCATGGCACAGGTTTTATATTACCATTTTTTTTGTCTCAGAACCCTCTTTAAAAAAGTCCCAGACTGGGAAGCACTTAACTCTGATGGACAAATTCAGGAATGTTGGTGCTCTGCGGAACAGTTGCCTACCTTCTCCCTCTGATCACACCACTGCTTCTTCCTGCCTGTTTCAGTGCTGCCAATCCCTTCCCCTCAGTGATGTTGTCTTCTCTCTGCATGTAAGCTTTCCAGAATGGGTCGGTGACGTCATCATCCACCACGTCTTCCACTGCCATATCCTCGTCCTCTTGTCTTTGTGACTTAACAACATGACTTATCTACAACTCTGTCTCATCTTCAGCTACCACCTTAGACAGTTTTGTGCATCATTAATTAGCATGTCTTCCATTCCCTCTTGAAATATGTAGTGTGAGAGGCCACAACCAAGAAATGGTGATGGAAAGAGCTCCTCAGAATGTCCTAGTTTTTGATCACTGGTCTCCTAGGACTCGACATGGTGGGAGGAAGTAGAATTAGTTTAAGGATTAAGTAATCCGGACTCTTGGCTGGTTAAACTGGAGCATGTGAAAGACTGGGTGGTGCTGGCAAGCATGCTGGAAACATTCTCTGCCATCCAACCGACCACCTGTTCTCACTGGTGTGGCTTCAGAAGTGGTGTTCCTTGCCTCCCTGCTAAGTGGGACCGGAAACTATGTGTCATGGATGGGCAAGTTTCTTGTGCAACACCCGCAGTTGCACCTACCCCATGTACACGGCGTCTGTGTGCACCATCTTCAGCACTAAAACGTCCCTTATCAAACGCCTTATGCATTTTCTAATTGCTAGGCCTCTGGAAACTAAGTTTCCTTAATTTGTTGAAAATAAATTTTTTTTGTAAAAAAAAATGTGGTCTTCTGCAGCAAGCAAAGCATTTTTTTTTAGTTTAAAACCACCGTAATTTAACTTAAACCACGGTAAACTGTATGGATAACAAATTCAGCACAATTCTTTGAAGGTTTTTTTAATTTAATACCACTGTAATTTAACACAAAGCACGGTAAACTGTGTGGCTGACAAACTCAATACAGTAAATGTTTTGAAGTGTTTTCTTTTTAGTTTAATACCACCATAATTTAACACAAAGCATGTTAAACTGTATGGATGACAAATTCAATACAGTAAATTTGTTTCAAGGGATTTTTTGAGTTTAATGCCACAGTAATTTAACACAAAGCACGATAACTGTATGGATGACAAAACAGTACATTTTTTCACAAAAAAATAAAATAGTCACCTGCAGCAGCTATATATTTAGCAACAGACTGCAAAGCTCTAAACCCTGCCTAGAGGCTGTGTTCATCCCCTTTCCCTGCTCCAGCAGCTGTCCCTAGGCTAAATGCAGAATGTATCTCATTCATTGAAACAGCAAAGCACAAGGGTAGCCCTTAGAAGGACACCTGTGTTTGCTGAACAGCTGGCTGTGATTTTCACCTTGCCTCTGGATGACCGGGTGCATACCATGAAGAAAACTGTTGAAATAATGTCCATAAAAAAAAGTAAAGCGTCCATTCACTTTTTAGTTATTTGTTGCAGCTACTCTATAATGTTGTTTTTGTTCGTAGCCTATTGGAGGTGTGTGCATGTTAATAGCCTGACGGATGAGATGGGGTATAAACCTCTTTAACCTGTATAAGCTTGCCGTCACTTTCACTTCCTGCACACCATAGGACTCATGGAAGTGCAGGAGGCGCGTCTACAATGTACCTTGCGAGTACCTTCCTGCTGGCATATTTTAACCACGTGTACCAATAAAGGAAATTTTTACCAATGAGTGCAACCATTTTTCTTCTATGGACATTATAATCATATTAATGCCACTATCAAGATGCCTACTGCATTACAGTGACTGGATGGCAATTCCTGCATGTTTATTGGCTGTGTAACAGGTGCCAAACATGCAGGACGAGATTCGAGCATTAAATCCGAGCACCAGCCAATGCTTGGCACGTCTGAGCACCCAGACACTTGAGTGATATCTAGGTATCCCCAAGCACTTTTGCTCATCCCTAATTATCTGTCATCCAACCGACCACCTATTCCCACTGGTCTGGCTTCAAGAGTGTTGTCCAACATCCCCTTGCAAAATGGGACTGGAAGCTAGGTCCCTTGAATATCCGCTTTTGTTGTGATTCCACCTGCAAACTGTGTGGTGTTATTTTTGAAAATAAAATATGTAGCCCTGAAAATGAAGTGCCGCCTGCTTGATAACCGTGTTAATATAGCATAGTAGAAAGTCAAAGAAAATAATAAACCATAAATCATATACCTTTTTGGGGTTGTAAGGGTGCATGGGGATATACCACAAAAAAAGGAACATTTGATTTTTCTTTATTTTGTGCTGCTGTCATCCACTGGGGTTGAGAAGTTTGGGTCAATCCAAGCCTTGTTCATTTTGAGAAGTCAACCTGTCAGCATTTTTCAGGTTGAAAATCAACTTAAGCATGTGAATACGTCCTGCAAGACTCTTATTTGGTTCAAGCCTGTGGCAGCTAAAATTATGAGTGAGGGCCACCTGATGACAATCCAAAATTTATGAGTGGCGTCCACAGCATGACCTTCCAAATTTTGTCGCCTGATGGCCCTCAAAAACTTTGAAACGTGGACCGCATGATAACCCTGTTTCCATGGTATAGGAGGAGGAGAGGGACAAAAAAAATAATGAACCATGAACTACCCTTTTGAGATGGGAAGTTGGCATGGGATTACACCAGAAAAAAAGAACATTTGAATTGCCTTTATGTTCCGCTGTTGTCTTCCGGCGGGGTTGACAACAAGAAGGCCTTGTTCATTTTGAGAACAGTCAGCCTGTCAGCATTTTCATTTGACAGGTAGATGCACCTATTAGTTATTATGCCCCCAGCAGACTAAAATCCCACAGAATCAATTTAAGGAAAAAGGGAGTAGTGACCGCAGGTTCCGAATCTTAGATTTGCCTCAACTCCATGCAAAATATAAATAAAGATGCATTCACACAATAGGAGAAAGGTCCAAATGAACCTCTTGTGTGTGTGACTAAATGGACAAAAGGCTTGTAGTGTTGTGATGACACAGCATTTAATCTTAATTATCCAGACATCTATTTTAAGTAAGCCAGGAAGTATAAACTGTTATCTATATGTTGACTTTTGAATTTATGTATTTGTTCTTTGGTTGGTCAAGAAAACCCAGACCTTTGTTCGTATAAGCCTGTAAGATTGACTTTTAAGTTGACTTTTGTTGTAACATATTGTGTTGTTAAAGAAATAAGAGAAAAAAGGTAAGCTCTCCCCTTAGATGTCGGGGAACCAGAGCACGGAGAGTCTGTAGTGCAGCAGAATTAGTAATCATAAAAAGAGGAAACCCAGCTCTTTGTGCCTTTAAAATCCATCATTTATTGAAGCAAAACTTTAAAATCCAGCATCATATGGTACAGCATAAGTGTCACCAGCTCCCCCAGGGATCCGTAAGCAGACGCATTTCGATCTTAGTGGCTCTTACGCCATTGCAATGAAGCTCGAAACGCGTCTGCTTACGGATCCCTGCGTAAGCTGGTGACACTTATACTGTATGATATGATGCTGGATTTTAAAGCTTTGCTTCAATGAATAGGAACAAAAAGCTGGATTACCTCATTTTTAGATATTGTTTTGTTATCCAGGAAGACAGAGAGGCAGGGTATTTAAACAATACATGTTTTTTAACAGGTTGATTACACATTGTTCAAGCCAGCTAGTTTGTTGAACTGCAAAACAGAGGACAAACTATGTAAATTGATTAAATACTCAAACAATGCAAGTTAATTTCATCACACATTGCTCTTGACATCTGGATGATGTCTTTAAGGACAATAGTTGTGAACTATATAAGTGGGATATGCCTCTGTAACAGGTTGTCCAAAAGATCCAGTGATCCAAAGAACCAGAGACTCTTTACAAAACCACAACCAGGAACACTCTACAGCAGTGTTCCCCAACTCCGGTCCTCAAGAGCCACCAACAGGTCATGTTTTCAGGATTTCCTTAGTATTGCACAGGGGATAATTGCATCACCTGGACAGGCAATAAATCCATCATCTGTGCAATACTAAGGAAATTCTGAAAACATGAACTGTTGGTGGCTCCGGAGGACCGGAGTTGAGGAACACTGCTACAGGATAGCTGCCAGATCTTGACTCCATCACGAGGGACATAGATTTGACATTCTACAGTATGTCAGCTTATGGGACCATGGCCCTGGCTGAAAGAATACAGATCTATTCCATTGACCATCACTGAACCCATGGATAAATTTGGGGAAGCCAAGGTTTGGACCAACTGGTCACCTGAGCACCATGGATACGTTTGGGAAAACCAGGATAGGGACCCATCTGTCAGCTGTCTACAAGGAGATGTTCGACAAAGTCAGGTTGCGACTCTCCAGTCACCTGGCCTTGTACCTCAATGGACTGTCAGCTTCCTAAGCTTGTTGTTACCTCCTCTCTGTGCATGCCACAGGTGGGTATGGTTGGTCCTGGCAGCTTTGAAATCGCAGCTGCTCTTATCCTGGCTAGTCAGCAGAAGGATGAGACTCAAATTTTTACCATCTTGGGTTTTTTGCTGGGACTGTTCTATATGTTATTTGCATGTTTTGTACTTCAATAAATTATTGCCACACTGTTTTACTCTCAACCTGTGTGGTCTGAGTAGTATTACGTCCAAGGTAAAATAAGGGCGGGTGTTCAGTGGAATGATCCCTGGTTCATGTGGTTTTTGGCTAGCAGACTAGAGTACCCGTTGACCCCTGTGTCTCCACAAGTGCACAAGTGTTCTTTCCCAGGATGAGTTGGAGGAGATTCCCCTACATGGTTCATGAATTTTCATTGGCAAATGACTCCAAGGAAATAAAAAAAAGTTTTGAAACCCCTGCTTCAGTCTATTTTAAGCCTCTGGGCTGCCTGATGTTCCGAGACAGCATAGGAGGAACTGCCGCCCAACCTTAGCTGGAGCAAAATCTGAGTCTGAAGCCTGAAGGTCATAGTTGTGCCAGTTGTACCCTGAGTAGTGACCTCGAATCCAGGACTCCTTGTTGTTGGCCACAGAAGTCCCACTCCTCCTAAATGTAAATATATTCTGCGGCCCTAGTCTACATGTGTTCCAGGGTGTATTGGAGTGTCTCCTTCTACTTTTTGGAAGGCCTTGCACATAGTGCACAGGCTTCACCAGTCTAGGAGTTCCATTAATTACAAATGGGAAAAAGTTCAGAAATCTCATGCACATGATTCCTTTTATTTTATTTCCTTTAAAGAAGGAAAATGTTGATTCTTCCAGTGTTTTTGCAGCATTTTTTCACTATTGAAAGCAATTTGAAAGTACAAAAGCGTTATGTATGAACATGGCCTAAGAGGTGAATGAGGTTATTTTTCTCTCTCTTTAATTTTGCCATATATACTAGTCATTATACAGGAAAGAATTTTCTTAAAAAAATTTCCTATAACATCAATTTTTATCTTTGGTTTAGTGTGTTTTATTGTCAGTGTGTAAAAGTGGTATAACACAACAATGTTTCCAGCAGCTATGTGGGAGTCAGAGATACGTCCTGGCATCTTCCCCATGCTGTTCCAATTCCAGTCAGCACTTTGTCCATCCATTTCAGCATTTCACTGCTTTTTCCTGACCTCCTGGAAGCGTCTGGCGCAAAATGCTCGAGTTTCCCATTGATTTTGATTATACTTGTGACTCAAGTCAAACTCCCAAGCATTCCGACATGTTCGAATTAAGTAAATGAGCACCAGAGCATTTTATTGCTCACTCATTACTATTCACTAATCACTACACATTATCTGTAATGTTTATTCACTGTTTCATGACTTTTGATATTGTCACTATTGCTAAACAGTGAGCTGTGACTTCATATCACTTTCCAGTTTTGCCAAATGGAGCTGCATTTCCTGCCTCAGATTTTGTACAGGCTATGAAAGTCCATCCTGATTGGCTGTGCTATATCATGCAATGTGTTGTGATATAATAATGTGATTTGTCTAATCTTACAGGGAATCTGTCAGTAGAATCAACCCTCCTAAGCTGTTTATACGGACATGCAAGGCATAGAAAGATAAATAAAATGATAACTTGATATTTGTGATCTGATTTCATATTTCAGAGAAATCCATGTTTTTCTTATAAATAAATGTCCTCTTTCAGGGAGTGGGACAGATGATGCCTGAAAGATAACTACGCCTCAAGAGTTTATTTTACAAGAAGGGGGAGTTACCACTGTGATATGTAATTGCCGCTTTTTGCTCTTCTGATCTCACTGCAGGACTGTGTTTGGTTATAACTGACACATCTGCAGGTTCCTATCAGCTTCAGCTTCCATCTCACAGGCAGCCAGTGTTAAAATATTGTTGCAATACAGCAGAGCTCAAGACAGCTGCAAAAATGTGTTTGCAAGAAGTTCTGTGCTCATTACACCTCAACTCCTCATTTTATTTAAAATAATCTCTGGAAGCTTTTTCTCATGCAGATCAGTGTCATGCCTGGAACAGGTTCATTTACACATAAGAAAAATGTGAATTTCTCTGGAATAAAACATCAAACTGCAAATATCAAGGTATAATTTTATTCAACTTCTTACGGTCTACATGCCCAAATAGACAGTTTAGGAAGGTGAATCCTATTGACAAATTCCCTTTAAAGTTGTCAATTTTTTAAAAAAGTGGGCCCAAAACTGTGTAAAATATAACGCCAATTCCAAAATAGCGCGCTGTGTAAAATGTAAGAAAAAAAGCACGGAGGCCCAGTTTGCAGCACTGTTGTTTTCCAGCACTTGGCTCCTGGGTTCAAATTCCACAAAGGATGGCATCTACAAGGAGTTTGTATGTTCTGTACGTGTTTGCGTAGGTTACCCCCGGGTACTGCGGTTTCCTCACACACTCCAAAGACCTACTGATATGGAATTTATATTGTGAGCACCAATGGGGACAGTGGAGATAATGTCTGTAAAGTGCTATGGAATTAATGGCTTTATGTAAGTGAGTAAAATAAATAAATAAAATAAATAAAAACAAGAATACTGTTCTGTCCATTTATGAGCAGCAAGATAAATATTCATAGCGTAATACCAGTTACAACCCATAGAGGTCATTAGTTACCCGTTTATCCTGTTTCTGTATACATTAGTATTTCTCTTTTAAGAAGTAGTGTGTTCTGATTAGAACCGCCCCCTTAGCTCCCCGAGGAGAAGATCTGCAGACATTTTTTCCCGGGCTTTCTGAGTGATACACGTGTGTGTTTCTGGCTCACTTTTCCCTACAATCACTCCTTCTGTCCAGCGGATCCCGGTGAAAGTCTTAATGCAGTCATGTGTTTGTGTTAAAATCTGTATATGCGAGCCGTTATGCAGCCACCGTGTAGTATATTGTGAAGTGACCCAACTGTTCGACTTGTCCTTGACTATTTGTCTATCCATGATGTCCAAGAACATCCTGTCTTCTATAGACATCGCCACCTTGTTGTTTTCCTTTGTCCTGTGGAAGACTGTACATCCTATGTTCACCTTCACAGGCGTGGTTTTCGTTGGCAGGAACTGAGTAAGGGCAAAGTAGGGGAGTGCTGCTCCGTAATTCCTTTGTCAGCAGACTATTGTGACATGGCTGGAAGAGAGACGGACGTCCATTTTCTAGTGTGCTGGTATATGCGAGCCGTTATGCAGCCACTGTATAGTATAGTATATTGTGAAGTAAGGCATACTGGGCTCCGTATCCTCCGTATCCTCCAGTTTAGCCATAATGCTCTTTGCACTGCATATAGATAGATGCATTTCTGTATAGAGTAGAACAATGCTGGCAGCATGAACTTTGCCCTTGATAGCTATGATAACTGCATTTCTGTATTTTGCTGTTACTGTGCAGTTTCTGTAATGTCTCAGTTAATGTTGTTATTTGCAACCTGTATCATGCTGTTGTTTCTGTGATATGCCAGTACTGATACTCTGTTTATTCTTTGCAGGTTTTACCCGTTATTGTTCACATAGATCAAGTTCACATTATCACCTCAATAAATATAGACTTAAGAATCCATACAGTTTGTTTACTGGGGAAGTGGACGAGGGTTAAGCTGTATGCTGAAATCCACACAGCATCATACGTGGAGGAAGGCAGAACAAATACAATGATTAAAAATACAATCATTTGAAAATGTCATAGCTACATTTTATTCACAACATAGAACACAGATCATAAGTTGGAAGCTAGACATTTTTAAATTTCATTTAAAAATATTAGCTCATGTAGAATTTGATGGCAGAAAAGCATCTAAAGAAAAGTTGGCACAGCGTTAACAAAAGGGTGGAAAAGCAAGTGCTACTTATGAAAAACAACTGGAAAGTCACATGGTAGTGTATAAAAAGAGCCTGCTAGAGAAAAAAAATTCTCAGAAACAAATAGGGTCAGAAGTTCACCAGCGTGCGAACAGCTGAGTCTAAAAATGATGGAACAATTTCAGGAAAATGTGAAGTGAAAAATTGGGCAGAGAAGACCCAGGACACTTGAGCAGCTAGAATCCTGCATCAGACAAAAATGGGACAATGTTCCTCCCTCAAAACTTCAGCGCTTTTCACCTCACTTCCCAGAGATTTCCCAGCAGTTGTAAAATGAAGACGAATTCTACACAATGGCAGACATGGCACTGTCCCAACTTTTCTGAGATGTGATGCTGCCATCAGTTTCTAAATAAGCTATTTTTTTCTAATGAAATTGATAAATGTCTAAAGTTCAACTTCTGATCCGTGTTCTATGTTGTGTATAAAATATGGCTATAGGGGATTTTCAGATTACTGCATTCTTGTTTAAATTTTACACAGTGTTCCAACTTTTTGGAATTGGGGTTGAACCTAAAATAACATAGTAGGTACTCATCCCCCCTGGGACCAGTGGGCTCACCGTTGCTGCTCCAGTCTCGGGGTTTTGGCTTCAGCAGTGACGCCACAATGACCCCATGTGTCACCACTCTAGCCAGTCATTGGGCTCATGCTTTGAGCTCATGCTTTGAGCTCAGCGGCTGTGCCGAGATTGATGGCATGCGCGGCTGAGCCCAGTGCACAAACTGAAGCCAAAACAAAGTGACTGTCATGGGTGCATCGCCACAAAGATCGTCGCGATTGCACATTCTGACTTCTCACAGCTGAGCTTCTGTTTCTTTGTTTTTTGGTAATGTGAGAGTTAATTTTTCCTAGCTCTTTGCTAAGGCTAGGTGCAGCCTCGCCCGGCTGCTTTTGATTATGTTCTAATTAGTTTCCTTTATATTTCTGCCAGTCTGGGTGTTAGACGCCGGTGAAAGCATTCATGTAGTTCAGCAGTCTGGATCGGTTCTGAGAATATTTAAGCTAAGAGTTCATTAGTTGTTTTTACTCTTATAGCTTATAGTTTATCTCTGAGACCTTAGGTGTTCCTACTGTGTGTGAGTGTTGTATGTAAGACTTTATTTACTTTATTCCTTCTCTTTCTTGTATGTCTTTCTGTTCATTATCCGTTACCTGTTCATTCCCTTTGGTGGTATTCAGGGTCCTTCTTAGGACTAGATTACAGTTGGCAGGGATTGATAGGAGACAGGGTTTACGCTGGTGGCCTGGACCTCTGTACCTTTAACAGTACCTCCAGGTTGAGGGATTAGTTAGGACCCCAGTTCAGGGTCAGCTTAGACCCCGGTCAACCTCTAGCCGGAGACAGCGTATAACGGATTCCGTTTTGACCCACTGGACATTCTATCAGGTAAATCCATGTTATAATATATCTATGCGCATGTTATATAGTATGTTGCCCTTTTGATATAGATTACTGACATCTCATATATATATCTGCTATACAGCGTGACATTTTCACCGGCCCATACTAAAGATTCTCCCCAGCTGTCATGGATCCAGTAGCCCAGCTGGCCCGGCAGTTGCAGGGTTGTCCATGGAGTTTGCAGACATTAAGTCCAAGGTTTTGTCCCTCCCGGAGCAAACCAGATCTGAACCTAAGGTTGCTCTCCCGGACAGGTTCACTGGTGGGCGGGACAAATTTTTTACTTTCTGGGAGGCATGTAAATTGTACTTTCGGCTGCGGCCTCGGTCATCTGGGAGTGAAGAGCAGAGGGTGGGAATTGTTATCTCGCTCTTACAAGGGGACCCTCAATCTTGGGCGTTCTCTATTCCTCCAGGCTCCCCAGATCTCCAGTCAGTGGATCGATTTTTTACTGCCCTGGGTCTGGTATATGATGATCCGGATCGAGTTTCCCTTGCTGAAACAAAGTTACGTAAAATACGGCAGGGAAATCGTCCAGCGGAGGAATATTCTTCTGAGTTCCGTAGATGGGCAACAGATACTCAGTGGAATGACCCAGCTCTTAGGAGCCAGTTTTGTCAAGGGTTGTCTGACAAATTAAAAGATGTGTTGGCTCAGTATGATTCTCCTCCATCACTGGAGGCTGCTATGGCCCTTGCTATTCGCATTGATAGACGACTTCGGGGAAGACGCGAGGTAACTCCGCCCCCATGATGACTCCACCTACTACTAAAGTCCCTTATACTGAGGTTCCCCTGGTCTGTTCTGAGGAACCCATGCAGTTGGGAGGGACATCATTTTGTAGGAGGGAATCGGCGGTGCGCCGCAAGGCTAGAAGGTGTTTCTTTTGCGGGAGAGAGGGACATTTTGTTGGGGGTTGTCCATCCCGGACCTCTTTGACCCAAGGAGTTAACCTGGGAGTCTGTATTTCGTCCCCAAATCCCTCTCAGTTTATCGTGCCTGCGGAGGTGGTGATTGGTACTAGAACTGAGAGGATTTCTGTTTTTCTTGATAGTGGGTCCGGGGCTAATCTTGTGGACGCTCGGTTTGCCCAGGTGCATGGTATGCAACTGAGTGTATTGGCCAAACCGGTCCCTATACTCTCTATTGATTCTAGACCTCTTGGTCAAGGTAGCTTGGTTCAAGCTGTTCATAACATAGATCTTCGAGTAGGGGCAATGCATAAAGAGCAATTGTCTTGTTATGTGTTGGAGGGTCTACCTACTCCTATTGTGTTGGGACTTCCTTGGTTGGCTAAACTAACCCAGTGATTGATTGGCAATCCAGAAAGATAAGCCAGTGGGGTGAATTTTGCAAGAATAACTGCATGAGCACGGTCATCGGTGCAGTTGTGCCTAGGACTTTGCCTCCTTTTCTGGAGGACTTTGGGGAGATGTTCTCAGAGAAGGGGTGTAAAGAGTTACCTCCTCATCGCGCATATGACTGCTCAATAAAGTTGCTTCCTGATGCCTTATCTCGTACTTTCCCAGGGACCGGGAGGATGGATGATCCGGTTCCTATTCCTCAGGAGGGAGTTGTGGTGTCAGCTGTATGCTCTGAGCTTGAGGGGGAGGTATTGGGGGCTCAGGGGGACGCCCCTGTGGGACTTCCAGGGAGACTGATAGTTCCAGATCAGTTAAGACTGAAGGTTACGGAGAACCGTTACAAACGGATGGCTGATAGGGGGAGAGTTTCTGGTCGAGATCTGAAGGTGAATGATCTGGTGTGGTTGTCTACCAGGAATATTAAACTTAAAGTTCCCTCCTGGAGGTTGGGTCCCAGATTCATCGGGCCGTACAGGATCAGTTCCATAATTAATCCTGTGGCATTTCGTCTGGACCTCCCTCCTACGTTTAAAATTCATAATGTGTTTCACAAGTCATTACTTAAAAAGTATGTGGCACCAGTCATACCGTCACCTCTACCTCCTCCTTCAGTGGTGGTCAATGATAACGTGGACGGACCTTTCACACAACTCACCCGGACAGACCTGGTCATGAGGGTCCGGAGGCCCTCGTAGAAGGGGGGTACTGTCATGGGTGCATCGCCACAAAGATCGTCGCGATTGCACATTCTGACTTCTCACAGCTGAGCTTCTGTTTCTTTGTTTTTTGGTAATGTGAGAGTTAATTTTTCCTAGCTCTTTGCTAAGGCTAGGTGCAGCCTCGCCCGGCTGCTTTTGATTATGTTCTAATTAGTTTCCTTTATATTTCTGCCAGTCTGGGTGTTAGACGCCGGTGAAAGCATTCATGTAGTTCAGCAGTCTGGATCGGTTCTGAGAATATTTAAGCTAAGAGTTCATTAGTTGTTTTTACTCTTATAGCTTATAGTTTATCTCTGAGACCTTAGGTGTTCCTACTGTGTGTGAGTGTTGTATGTAAGACTTTATTTACTTTATTCCTTCTCTTTCTTGTATGTCTTTCTGTTCATTATCCGTTACCTGTTCATTCCCTTTGGTGGTATTCAGGGTCCTTCTTAGGACTAGATTACAGTTGGCAGGGATTGATAGGAGACAGGGTTTACGCTGGTGGCCTGGACCTCTGTACCTTTAACAGTACCTCCAGGTTGAGGGATTAGTTAGGACCCCAGTTCAGGGTCAGCTTAGACCCCGGTCACCCTCTAGCCGGAGACAGCGTATAACGGATTCCGTTTTGACCCACTGGACATTCTATCAGGTAAATCCATGTTATAATATATCTATGCGCATGTTATATAGTATGTTGCCCTTTTGATATAGATTACTGACATCTCATATATATATCTGCTATACAGCGTGACAGTGACTGAAGCAGCAGCGGAGAGTTGACGCTAGACACAGGGAAGGTTATCACAAGCTGAGTAATTTATTTCAGGCATTTTACACAGTTTGGGGCCCATTTTCTGAAAGTGGACGACCCCTTAAAGTTAAAGCCACAGTTCTATTACATTTTTACATACACTGTACGTTAGAGAATTCTTATTTATTCTTCTAATACAAACATTCAGAGATGCCACAGTCACCAGAGCCCTGATAATTAATGATAAGAGTGTGATAAAGCAGAGAACTTAATATTGTTACACCTGCATAGAAATAGTGGTGTCACTAAAAT
>JARQOD010000001.1:745563154-745656828 GCA_033576555.1 Oophaga sylvatica
GTATGCTGAACCACCCCTTAAGAAAACTTGTAAAGTGTAGGCTAACTGGGATTGCTTCATTTTGCTCTGACAATATCTTGTTATACTACCATGATGAGTATCATTACTGTGTGGATTACTGTTTTTTTTTGCAGTTCCATATTTACACGTTGAATGGGTTGTCCATCTTGGTGGACTTTTTTCCTAAGCTAAATTCATGCAATTAAGGCTAAAAATCATTTTTGCAATAAGATTTCATAAAAATTTTTACACCATTTTCCTTCTACAATCTCTGTTAACGGAGTTGACTGCATTATATTTATTTTAGGAACTGTGTGGGGTACATGATTTTGTGGCACTTACTATTACATAGGTTTATGCACTGGCTGCCCATTCATTATAGGATCCAATTTAAACTGCTTGTTCTCATCCACTGTCACGCAGAATGTGGGAAGACTAAATGCAACACGAGGGAATGAGGAGAAGGAAGCCCAAACGCTCGGGAAAGGGGAATGGAGACCCCTAGGCAAATCTAATAGCACCCTGCCTACCCTACCATCCCTATATTGGCTACACACCAACCACCAAGCAGAAAATCTAAACCTGGTATATCCCTGGCCCTGAATAGAGAGGAGGGATGGGTACTGGTTAGTTCCCACTGTACACTAAATGCAAGAAGGGAGACAAACAAAGGTGAAGAAACTTAGCTTGAACAGATTCCAGAGAGGTAGCACCAAACGTCCTCCAATAACACCAGAGAGGAAGTAAGCCACCTGCAATAGCTCCAAACCTTCACAAGGGAAAATGTGAATATCATTAATGGCTTCCTGAAGCAGACTGAGTCTATAAATGCCCAGGTCCATATGTGACAATTAGAGCCAGAGGGAGGTTGCCACTGGGTCCAAAAGTCAGAAGGATTAAGAAGGCGTCTGCAATGCCAAACGCAAAGACCTTCTGCAGCCAAATGCAAAGCGCCTGTCTGTTGCCTCTGACAAACCGTGATACTATAATCACCGAAAAAAAGCTCTATCAAGGGTAGTTTAAAAAGTAATACATTTTATTAAATGCTGATTAAAAATACATGTAAAAAACAGTAAACCGGACAAAAAACACACAAGATGCAGACAAACAAGTGGTACAGCCCAAGTAATATGTGTTGCTAACACGTATCGTATATAAACCGAATAATTCAGGACAAAGTGCAAAGTAATCGTAGTATGTAAACTTAAGATATAAATCAATAGACTCCTGTATATGGACAACTACATAACAATGCATGGGTAACCTCAAACAGTAAGAAAGGGGATAAGCATACCCCTAATGACCGATATATATGTGCACTCCAAGTGGAGTTTTAAATGCAATACACCCAGGGAATATACTCCCATATGAGTGTGAGCACAAATAGGCAGATCCCTAAAGTGCTAATGAGGCACCCATACACATTGGTAAAAATCAGACACGTACATACTCACAAAGTCCTCCACTGTGCAGCACCCCCTACATCTCCTCCCTCATTTCTGTTTATCGGCCTACCCGCTCGTTATGCTTCACAAGCGACTTTCGACTAACCTCTGCTGCACTATTCCGTACCTCCCACTCCTGGCTCCAAGACTTCTCCTGAGTTGTATCAATACTCTGGAATGCTCTAACCAAAAAGTTAGGATTAACCACAACTTATACAATTTTAGGCCCTCCTTAAAAACATATCTGTTTAGAGCGGCCAATCACGTTTCCTAATCGAAGTCCTTATATATATATATATATAAATATATATATAATATATATATATATATATATAGCCCATTCACTACTTATCTGAAAATTACTCTCCATGATACTCCACCGCACCTAAAAGCACCACACATACTGGCTTATGAAAACCTTATGCTTTACCTATCCCCTGTTCCCTCAAGATGGCTGGACCATCACTGGTAATAAACACCTGTACTTTGCTTCTCCCCCACCTCATTGTAGATTGTAAGCAGGGTCGTCATTATTTTGCTTTAATTATTGTATTATCCTTAATGTTGTCACTTATGACTTGTACATGAAATGTTGAATTGTTAAGCGCTGCGAAATTTGTTGGTGCGATATAAATAAAGATCATTATTATCTGCTCCTGCTCTTGTTAGTGCAGATATCCTCACAGACTGCTCAGCTCTCCAGTCCATAAAATGGCTGCTATTGGTGGAGCATGTGACAAAACTTGTCCAACAACCTTGTCCAGTTGAAAACTTTACATGAGAAAACTGCTTTTCCATTGGACAAGGATGATGTACAGGTCTGGTCACATGTTCCTCAACTACCAGCCATTTTATGAACTGGATAGCTGTGCAGTCTGTAAGAAAGCTGCATTAACAAGGGCAGGAGAAGAACTTGTTGTACAATAGACAGTGCAAAACAGAAGTTATTGGAGTCTAACGGTTTACCATTTTTAATTAAATCTAGTAGCAAAAATAATTTCTAGTCCCACTGCATGCATTTAGGTAAGAAAAAAATGTTCTCAAATGTGGACAACCCCTTTAAGTGGTGATAAATTGATAAAGTGGTGATTTGTGATGATGTCAAATAAATATTAAAATGTGCATCACTGTCCCTACAATCTAATTTTCCTACATACAAACTCCTTACAGATGTTGTCTATGGTAGGATTTTAAACCCATAACCCCATTGAACCATCCTATTAAATTTAAAATAAATCACTACCTATTAATGGTCATTGCAATATATTGCACCAGAACTAAAGATTACAATTTTTTTTCATAATGATAAAGCTATAGTCAAAAATCTTAATTCTAGCCCTTATTGGTGCCTCTATAGTTAATGGAGCAGGCAGGTCAGAGGTGTATCTAGGCTTTCTGGCACCCAGGGCGAGAATTCGGTTCGGCGCCCCCCCAAGCACACATGCGATTTGCACACTTCGTCATGTACTGACGAGCTGCTCTCCCTAATGCTCTAATGTTCAGTGAAAAACTGAGAGAAGCAGGAAAGAAGCTCGCTGTCACAGGACCATAAGTATGAAAATCGCATATGAGTGAAGTGTCCATGTGATGACTGCGGGAACCTGCAGAGCTTAATCCTGACATTGCAGCTTCTGAATTCTCACAACGAATGCACTGCACACTTTTAGGGTTCTCCCTTACCGGTGGCAAGAGTACACGGTCATGTCAGCACAAGCATGTGATTTATATACTTCTGGCCACATTCTGACTAGACGTGCCCAGCCTCGCTCCGTTCATTTTCATCGAGGCCACACATGTCTAGTCAGCATGTGACCGCATGTATGTAAATCACCGGCACGAGAAAATCCTAACAGCATTCAGTGAGCACTGTGAGAATTCAGAAGTCTGCAGTCACATAGAATGACTGCAGACTCAGCCAAACCTGGACGACCCCTTTAATGCTTCTAACGTAAATAAAAACATGAGAATTAGTCAGTTTCACATATAATATTTACACCCAGGTACCTTATAGATGACGTTGTCTCTGGAGTCGTTCTGCTTCTTTTCTTCTTCTTGTCCAGACCCCATGATGACTTTTCTCATCCACAGCTCATCTCTTCAGACCTCCATCTTCTCTGGTCTTCTGCACCAACTCTCCACACGATAACCCTAAAGACAGAAGTGTCATTTTAATGCTCCTAAATAAAAGTATCTGCAATATACTGTTGCTTCACACTATTCCCCTTCCTCCTCTCACATCCCCCCTGTTGACCATACTGTCTCCTCGTATGTTTACCCCCTCACTCTCTATGCTGTTTGCTCACACATACCCCTGACTCCCCATACTATGTCGACACACATCCCATCACCTCACTCCCCATACTGTGTCAACATACATTCACCTGTTCGCTCCCCATACTGTCTGCACCCATCCCCCACTCACCATACTGTGTCTGCACCCACCCCCATACTGTTTCCTCATACATGCCCTCATACATACTCTTCAGTGTCCTCAAATCCCCCCACACACATTAAATGCCTCCATCCCCACGCCAAATCCCCCACACACATTAAGTACCCCCATCCCCACTCCAAATCCCCCACACATAAAGTACCCCCATCCCCACTCCAAATCCCCCACCATAAAGTACCCCCCATCCCCACTCCAAATCCCCACACATAAAGTACCCCATCCCCACTCCAAATTCCGTACACATAAAGTACCCCCCATCCCCACTCCAAATCCCCCCACATAAAGTATCCCCCATCCCACTCCAAATCCCCCCATAAAGTATCCCCCATCCCCACTCCAAATCCCCCCACATAAAGTATCCCCATCTCCATTCCAAATCCCCCCACATAAAGTGCCCCCCATCCCCACTCCAAATCCCCCCACATAAAGTATCCCCATCCCCACTCTAAATCCCCCCACATAAAGTACCCCCCATCCCCACTCCAAATCCCCCACACATAAAGTACCCCATCCCCACTCCAAATCCCCCACACATAAAGTACCCCATCCCCACTCCAAATTCCGTACACATAAAGTACCCCCCATCCCCACTCCAAATCCCCCACACAAAGTACCCCCATCCCCACTCCAAATCCCCCCACATAAAGTATCCCCATCTCCATTCCAAATCCCCCCACATAAAGTGCCCCCCATCCCCACTCCAAATCCACCCACATAAAGTATCCCCATCCCCACTCTAAATCCCCCCACATAAAGTACCCCCCTTACCCACTCCAAATCCCCCACATAAAGTACCCCCATCCCCACTCCAAATCCCCCCACATAAAGTATCCCCATCCCCACTCCAAATCCCCCCACATAAAGTATCCCCATCTCCATCCAAATCCCCCCACATAAAGTGCCCCCCATCCTCACTCCAAATCCCCCCACATAAAGTATCCCCATCCCCACTCTAAATCCCCCCACATAAAGTACCCCCCTTACCCACTCCAAATCCCCCCACATAAAGTACCCCATCCCCACTCCAAATCCCCCCACACAAAGTACCCCCATCCCCACTCCAAATCCCCCCACACATAAAGTACCCCCCATCCCCACTCCAAATCCCCCCACATAAAGTACCCCCATCCCCACTCCAAATCCCCCCATAAAGTACCCCCCACACCCCACTCCAAATCCCCCCACACATTAGGCACCCCCCATCCCCACTCCAAATCCCCCCACACATTAGGTGCCCCATCCCCACTCCAAATCCCCCCACATAAAGTATCACCCCCCCACATATTATGTCCCCCCGTTAATCTTTGATGGTTTCTTCAGCACCACAGTGGAGCACACTTATCACCAATATTCCCCCTTCTGGGCGCCGCCGGCTAGTGACGTCAGCAGCGTGATCACATAACCTGATCATGCTGCTGGTGTCGCTCTGACCCAGCTTCTCTGCGCCGGCTGTGAGCTTGACAGCTGACACAGAGAATGGCCGACTCCCAGGCTGCGGGCGGCAGAATGCAGCCACGGGGGAGACACTGCATTCTGCCCCCCTGCCGGCTGCCCCCGGGGCACATGCCCCGGCTGCCCCCCCTGGATACGCCTCTGAGGCAGGTAGACCTGCTAGTCTACTTTTCATTTCTAGAAGCAGGAAGATAGCCAAAGAGGAGCTGCTTTTGGTACTTTCATTAACATGTTTTCCGATTGGCTTCTGTGAAATTGTAGAATAAAATCTCCAGTGTATGAGCCAGGATTCATCTTAAAAAGTCTTAGCTTAGACAATTTAAAACTATCTATAAAGTGCCAAATATCATCTTTATGAAGTAAATACTAGCAATACTGCTCAAATGGGAATTTCACAGCTTTTATATTACTATCATTTAATGAAACAGACTATGCCTTTGATTTACATTTAGTTCTGCACATTTTTCTAAATACTTGTCATTAAAGAGTTAAGCAAATGATGAAATATTTCCATGCCTGTATAAGATCATTAAGTTCCTTTAACAGGAAGAATAAACAGACTTTCATCTAAATTTGCTGTGACCAAATTACAGTGGTAATTAAAGCAACACCAGGTCTTATCTTCATCCTGCAGCAAATTCATGAAACAGCCACTGCAATTGCAAGTTTCTAAGATTAGCTTTGCTCTATGAGTTGTGTGACTTGAAATATTTGAAATACATAACAAAGGGAGTTATGGATCTACGCCATACAAAAGGCCACAGTTCATTGGTGCAATTTTACCAGTTACAAAGTATGATTAAATGGTGCTTTAATATTAACCCCTTCACCCCCAAGGGTGGTTTGCACGTTAATGACCGGGACAATTTTTACAATTCTGACCACTGTCTCTTTATGAGGTTATAACTCCGGAACGCTTCAACGGATCTTCGCGTTTCTGAGATTGTTTTCTCGTGACATATTGTACTTCATGTTAGTGGTAAAATTTCTTCCATATAACTTGCGTTTATTTTTGAAAAATACGCAAATATGGCGAAAATTTAGAAAATTTAGCAATTTTCAAACTTTGAATTTTTATTCCCTTAAAACAGAGAAATATGTAACACAAAATAGTTAAGAAATAACATTTCCCACATGTCTACTTTACATCAGCACAATTTTGGAATCAAAATTTTTTTTTGTTAGGAAGTTATAAGGGTTAAAAGTTGACCAGCGATTTCTCATTTTTACAACAAAATTTACAAAGCCATTTTTTTTAGGGACCACCTCACATTTGAAGTCACTTTGAGGGGTCTACATGACAGAAAATACCCAAAAGTGACACCATTCTAAAAACTGCACCCCTCAAGGTACTCAAAACCACATTCAAGAAGTTTATTAACCCTTCAGGTGCTTCACAGGAACTAAAGCAACGTGGAAGGAAAAAATGAATATTTAACTTTTTAGCCACAAAAATGATCTTTTACAAACTTTTTTTTTATTTTCACAAGGGTAAAAGGAGAAAATGGACAGATAAGGTTGTTATGCAATTTCTCCTGAGTACGCCAATACCCCATATGTGGGGGAAAACCACTGTTTGGGCACACGGCAGAGCTCGTAAGGGAAGGAGCGCCGTTTGACTTTTTCAAACTAAAATTGGCTGGAGTTGAGATTGGACGCCATGTCGCGCTTGGAGAACCTCTGATGCGCCTAAACAGTGGAAACCCCCCACAAGTGACACCATTTTGGAAACTAGACCCCCTAAGGTACTTATCTAGATCTGTTGTGAGCACTTTGAACCCCCAAGTGTTTCACAAAAGTTTATAATGCCTGGGTGTGAAAAAAAAAAAAAAAAAAATTCCACAAAAATGATTTTTTAGTCCTAAATTTTTGAATTTTCCCAAGGAAATTGGACCCCAAAAGTTGTTGTCCAATTTGTCCTGAGTACGCTGATACCCCATATGTGGGGGTGGAAAACTGTTTGGGCGCACGGCAGGGCTTGGAAAGGAAGTAGTAACGTTTTGGAATGCAGACGTTGATGGGGGTCATGTTCCGTTTGCAGTGCCCCAGATGAGCCTAAACAGTGGAAATCCCCCACAAGTGACCCCATTTTGGAAACTAGACCCCCTAAGGAACTTATCTAGATCTTTGGTGAGCACTTTGAACCCCCAAGTGCTTCACACAAGTTTATAATGCCCGGGCATGAAAATAAAAAATCCTGTTTTTTTCCCACAAAAATTATCTTTTAGTCACTAATTTTTATTTTCCCAAGGGTATCAGGAGAAATTGGACCACATAAGTTGTTGTCCAATTTGTCCTGAGTACGCTGATGCCCCATATGTGGGGGGAACCACTGTTTGGGCGCACGGCAGAGCTCGGAAGGGAAGGAGCACCATTTGACTTTTTCCAACCAAAATTGGCTGGAATTGAGATTGGATGCCATGTTGCATTTGGAGAGCCCCTGATGTGCCTAAACAGTGGAAACCCCCCACAAATGACCCCATTTGGGAAACTAGACCCCCTAAGGAACTTATCTAGATCTTTGGTGAGCAATTTGAACCCTCAAGTGCTTCACACAAGTTTATAACGTAGAGCCGTAAAATTTAAAAATCATATTTTTTCCACAAAAATGATCTTTTCACCCCAATTTTTATTTTTCCAAGGGTAACAAGACTCCAAAAGTTATTGTGCAATTTGTCCTGAGTACACTGATACCCCATATGTGGGGGTATACCACTGTTTGGGTGCATGGCAGAGTTTGGAAGGGAAGGAGCGCCATCTCACTTTTTCAACGCAGAATTGGCTGGACGCCATGTCGTGTTTGGAGAGCTCCTGATCTGCCTAAACAGTGGAAACCCCCCACAAATGACACCATTTTGGAAACTAGACCCCTCAAGGAACTTATCTAGATGTGTGGTGAGAACTTTGAACCCCCAGGTGTTTCACTAAAGTTTATAACGTACAGCCTTAAAATAAAAAATCCTTTTTTTTTTTTACAAAAATGATTTTTTCGCCCCCAATATTTTATTTTCACAAGGGTAACAGAAGAAATTGGAACCCAAAAGTTGTTGTCCAATTTGTCCTGAGTACGCTGATACCCAATATGTAGGAGAAAACTACTGTATGGGTGCACGTCAGGGCTCGGAAGGGAAGTAGTGACGTTTTGGATTGCAGACTTTGATGGAATGGTCTGGGGGCGTCATGTCGCATTTGGAGAGCCCCTGATACGCCTAAACAGTGGAAACCCCCCACAAGTGACCCCATTTTGGAAAATAGACCCCACAAGGAACTTATCTAGATGTGTGGTGAGCACTTTGAACCCCGAAGTGCTTCACAGAAGTTTATAACGCACAGCCGTAAAAATAAAAAATCCTTTTTTTTTTTACAAAAATGATTTTTTCGCCCCAATATTTTATTTTCACAAGGGTAACAGGAGAAATTGGACCCCAAAAGTTGTTGTCCAATTTGTCCTGAGTACGCTGATACCAATATGTGGGAGAAAACTACTGTATGGGCGCATGTCAGGGCTCGGAAAGGGAAGTAGTGACGTTTTGGATTGCAGACTTTGATGGAATGGTCTGGGGGCGTCATGTCGCATTTGGAGAGCCCCTGATGCGCCTAAACAGTGGAAACCCCCCACAAGTGACCCCATTTTGGAAAATAGACCTCACAAGGAACTTACCTAGATGTGTGGTGAGCACTTTGAACCCCGAAGTGCTTCACAGAAGTTTATAACGCACAGCCGTAAAAATAAAAAATCCTTTTTTTTTTTACAAAAATGATTTTTTCGCCCCCAATATTTTATTTTCACAAGGGCAACAGGAGAAATTGGACCCCAAAAGTTGTTGTCCAATTTGTCCTGAGTACGCTGATACCCAATATGTGGGAGAAAACTACTGTATGGGCGCATGTCAGGGCTCGGAAAGGGAAGTAGTGACGTTTTGGATTGCAGACTTTGATGGAATGGTCTGGGGGCGTCATGTCGCATTTGGAGAGCCCCTGATGCGCCTAAACAGTGGAAATCCCCAACAAGTGACCCCATTTTGGAAAATAGACCCCACAAGGAACTTATTTAGATGTGTGGTGAGCGCTATGAAGCCCCAAGTGCTTCACAGAAGTTTATAATGTACAGCCGTAAAAACAAAAAAATCTTATTTTTTTTACAAAAATAATATTTTCGCCCCCAGTTTTTTATTTTCCCAAGGGTAACAGAAGAAATAGGACAAATTTCACAATAACTCTTGGGGTCCAGAGTACGCTGATACCCCATATGTGGGGATAAACTACTGTTTGGACGAATGGCAGAGCTCAGAAGTGAAGGAACACCGTTTGACTTTTTCAACGCAGAATTGGCTGGAATGGAGATCAGACGCCATGTCACATTTGGAGAGCCCCTGATGTGCCTAAACAGCGGAAACCCCCCAATTCTAACTCCAACCCTAACCCCAACACACCCCTAACCCTAGTCCCAACCCTAATCCCAACCCTAACCCTAATCCTAACTCTAACCTTAATCCTAACTTTAGCGCCAACCCTAACCCTAACTTTAGCCGAAACCCTAACCCTAACCCTAATGGGAAAATGGAAATAAATACATTTTTTTTATTTTATTATTTTTCCCTAACTAAGGGGGTGATAAAGGGGGTTTGATTTACTATTTATAGCGGTTTTTATGATTGGCAGCTGTCACGCTAAAAGACGCTTTTTATTGCAAAAAGTAGTTTTTTGCATCGCCACATTTTGAGAGCTATAATTTTTGCATATTTTGGCCCACAATGTCATGTGAGGTCTTAATTTTTGCGGGACGAGGTGACGCTTTTATTGGTACCATTTTTGAGCAGGTGACATTTTTTGATCGCTTTTTATTTCGATTTTTGGGAGGTTAGAATGAACAAAAATCAGCAATTCATGAATTTCTTTTGGGTGAGGCGTTTTTATTGTTCCGCGTGTAGTAAAATCGATAAAGCAGTTTTATTCTTCGGGTCAGTACGATTATGGCGATACCTCATTTATATAATTTTTTTATGTTTTGGCGCTTTTATAGAATAAAAACAATTTTATATAAAAAATAATTATTTTTGCATCGCTTTATTCTGCGAGCTATAACTTTTTTATTTTTTCGCTCATGATGCTGTGTTATGGCTCGTTTTTTGCGGGACAAGATGACGTTTTCAGCGGTACCATGTTTATTTATATCCGTCTTTTTGATCGCGTGTTATTCCACTTTTTGTTCAGCGGTATGATGATAAAGCACTGATTTTTTGCTTCGTTTTTATTTTTTATTTTTTAAGGGGTTCACAAAAGGGGTTAACTAGTGGGACAGTTTTATAGGGGGGTCGTTACGGACGCGGCGATACCATATATGTGTACTTTTATTGTTTTATTTTTTTTATTTACAATAAGTAATGAATTTATTGGGGAATATTTTTTTTTTTTTTTTTGGATTTTTTTTTTACACGTTTATTTTTACTTTTTTTTACTTTTTTACTTTGTCCCAGGGTGGGACATCACTGTATTTCATCAGATCGCTGGTGTGACAGTGTGCATAGCACTCTGTCACACCAGCGATGTGACAGGCAGTGCAGGACGCTTCCTCATGCCTGCTCTCGGCAGGCACTGAGGAAGCCGCCTCCCTCCAGGACCCCAGCGCCATCTTGGATCCGGGTCCTGGGGGGAGGAAGCCCTCAGAGCAGCGCGATCACATCGCGCTGGTCTGAGGGTCTCAGGGGGGCGCGCAGGGAGCCCCCTGCCTGCGCGATCCTCCCCTGTGCCCCCAGTACACCGCGATCATGTTTGATCGCGGTGTGCAAGGGGTTAATGTGCCGGGAGCGGTCCGTGACCGCTCCTGACACACAGTCACGGGTGTCAGCTGTGATAATCAGCTGACACCCGGCGGCGATTAGCTGCGCTCCCGGAGGGAGCGCAGCTAATCGCCTATGACGTACTATCCCGTCCATGGTCAGAATGGCACGGGTTTTATGGACGGGATAGTACGTCTAATGTCAGAGAGGGGTTAATAAAATATTATATTAAGTAATTTTCAATAATATCTTGAACTGTATATGTGAGCAAATCTATATATCTTTACAAAAGATTGTATTTAATTCTTGAATGGTAAACAAGATAATCATACTACAAAAAAAGTTACAAAATATCATTTACCGCATGTCTATTAAACATGAGAATCATTTGGCTCTTAGGTCACAATTTTAACACAGCTATACTGCACGCATACTGTATATAGTTCACAAAAGAAAAAATATATATATATATTCAGCTCACCTCTCAAACAAATGTGAATCAATGAGAAGAGCTTGAATTATAATTATAGTTTACTTAAGGAGGGAAAGGCATGCTTGAAAAAATGTTGAAGAATTCCAGCACTTAATTTCCAAATATAGAAAAAACATTAATATTAATGCTACTATTCATGTTTTTATTTGTAAATTAATTGCTGGTCTCTGTCAATGTTTTTTTTCCAAGTACACATATATAGTTCCATGCATACATGCATATATTTGTTGCCTGCATATATACATGCATATTATACAGTATATATATATATATATATATATATATATACACACACATGTTACCAACATGAGTAGCAATCTGAAGAATTTTTAAACAGGTGTGAAAAAAATTTTGCAAACTAAAAATGATGTGTTAATAGTTTATTTTTTGTTATTTAATCAAATGCAAAGTAAATGAACAAAAGAGAAATCTACATCAAATCAATATTTGGTGTTTCCATTTTAAATCAGCATCAATTTTTCTAGGTATACTTGCACGCAGTTTTTGAAGGAACTTGGAAGGAAGGTTGCTTCAAACATCTTGGAAAACTAACAACAATTCTTCTGGATGTAGGCTTGTACAAAACCTTCTCTCTCTCCATGTAATCCCAGACAGACTGGATGATGGGCTCAGTGGTCTCCATATCATCACTTCTAGCACCTCTTGTTCTTTTAAATTTGAAGCTCATCTGATGGTTCTAAGTTAGTATTGGATTATGAATAAGTGTCTGTAGATCTCAGCATTGAGGACACCCTTAACCTCCAAGAGTGGTTTGTATGTTAATGTCCAGGCCAATTTTTACAATTCTGACCACTGTCCCTTTATGAGGTTATAACTCTGGAACGCTTCAACGGATCTTTTCGATTCTGAGACTGTTTCTTGTGACATATTGTACTTCATGATAGTGGTAACATTTCTTCGATATAACGTGTTTATTTATGAAAAAATGGAAATATTGCCAAAATTTTGAAAATTTCGCAATTTACAATCTTTGAATTTTTATGCCCTTAAAACAGAGAAATATGTCACATAAAATAGTTACTAAATAACATTTCCCACATGTCTACTTTACATCAGCACAATTTTGGAAACAAATTTTTTTGTTAGGAAGTTATAAGGCTTAAAAGATGACCAGCGATTTCTGATTTTTACAACAAAATTTACAAAACCATTTTTTTAAGGAACACCTGACATTTGAAGTCACTTTGAGGGGTCTAGATGGCAGAAAATATCCAAAAGTGACACCATTCTAAAAACTGCACCCCTAAGGCTAAGTTCACACGTTGCGGAATTGCCGCGGAAATTTCCGCGGCAATCCCGCACTTCTCCCGCAGGAAATACGCACGTTTTTTGTATGCTGATTCCCGCCAGAATAATAGCGTTTTGCAAGCGTAATTAGCTTGCAGAATGCTAGCGTTTTCCTAGCGATCTGTAGCATCGCTTGGAAAACTGATTGACAGGTTGGTCACACGAGTCACACATAGTGTTTGACACGTGTGACCAACTTTTTACTATTGATGCCGCCTATGTCGCATCAATAGTAAAAAGATCTAATGTAAAAATAATAAAAAAAATAATAAATAATGATATTCTCACCTTCCGGCGGCTCCCACGCAGCTTTCCCGCCTTCAGCGATGCTCCCGGCAACTTCCGGTCCCAGAAGTCCTTTGCGACAAATCACCCCGATGACGTAGCATCTCGCGAGACCGCTACGCCATCTGGGTGATCTCGCAAAGCATCACTGGGAACGGAAGTTGGCGGGAGCGTCGCTGAAGGCGGGAAAGCTGCGGGGACGCCGGAAGGTGAGAAATATCATTATTTTTTTTTTTAAGTATTGTTTTACCAGGGATATGGTACTCAGGGCCTGGAGGAGAGTCTCCTCTGCTCCAGACCCTGGGTACCATCCGCACATGAACCGCTTACATTGCGCATAGTGGGCATAGCCACATGCAGAAAGTAAGCGGTTCAATGCATTCCTATGGCGGCGGAATCACCGCGGTTACGCTAAATTAATGAACATGTTGCTAGATTTTCCGCAAAGCGTTTTTTTCGCGGAAAATACCGCAACATGTGTACAAAACATGCACAATCAATTAACAAGTATAGAATGCTTAATGCTTGCGTTTTTTTCGCGGTTTAACCGCGGAAAATCGCGGAAAAAACTCGAAAAAAACGCAATTATTCCTGATCGTGTGCACTTAGCCTAAAGGTACTCAAAACCAAATTCAAGAAGTTTATTAACAGTTCAGGTGCTTCACAGGAATTTTTTGAATATGTAAGAAAAAAATGAACATTTAACTTTTGAGTCACAAAAATTATCTTTTACAAACAATTTCTTTATTTTCACAAGGGTAAAAGGAGGAAATTACCAGAAAAAGTTGTTGTGCAATTTCTCCTGAGTACACCAATACCCCATATGTGGGGGAAAACCACTGTTTGGGTGCACGGCAGGGCTTGGAAGGGAATGAGTGTCGTTTGACTTTTTCAAACCAAAATTGGCTGGAATTGAGATTGGATGCAAATCGTGTTTGGAGAGCCCCTGATGTACCTAAACAGTGGAAATCCCCCAATTGTAACTCCAACCCTAACCCCAACAAACCCTTAATCCCAACCCTAACCATAACCCTAACCCTAACACACACCTAACCCTAATCCCAACCCTAACCGTAATCCAAACCCTAACCTCAACTCTATCCCCAATTATAACCCTAACTTTAGCCCCAACCCTAACTTTAGCCCCAACCCTAACCCTAACCCTAATGGGAAAATGGAAATAAATACATTTGTTTTATTTTATTATCTTTCCCTAAATAAGGCGTTGATAAAGCGGGTTTGATTTAGTATTCATAGCTGGTTTTTATAGCGGGTTTTTATATTTGACACTAAAAGACGCTTATTATTGCAAAAAATAGTTTTTGCATCACCGTATTTTGAGCTATAATTTTTCCATATTTTGGCCCACAGAGTCATGTGAGGTCTTGCTTTTTGAGGGACGAGTTGACGTTTTTATTCATACAATTTTTGGGCACATGACATTTTTTGATCGCTTTTTTTCCGATTTTTATGAGGCAGAATGAACAAAAACCAACAATTCATGAATTTCTTTTGGGGGGGCATTTACACCGTTCTGCGTGTGGTAAAATTGATAAGGTCGTTTTATTCTTCTGGTCAGTATGATTACAGCAATACCTCATTTATATTTTTTTTAATGTTTTAGCGCTTTTATACAATAAAAGCTATTTTTAGAAAAAAGTAATTATTTTTGCATCGCTTCATTCTGACAGCTATAACTTTTTATTTTTTTGCTGATGGTGCTGTGTGGTGGCTTATTTTTTGCGGGACAAGGTGACATTCTCAGCGGTACTATGTTTATTTATATCCGTTTTTTTGATCGCGTGTTATTCCACTTTTTGCTCGGAGGTATGATGATAAAGCATTGTTTTTTGCCTTGTTTTTTTATGGTGTTCACTAAACGGGTTAACTAATGGGACAGTTTTATAGGGCGGGTCGTTACGGATGCAGCGATACAAAATATGTGTACTTTTATTGTTTAGATTTTTTTTATTAAAATATTTATTTATTGCTGGAATAAATGTTGATTTTTTTATTATTATTTTTTAAAATATTTTTACAATTATTTTTTAAAATTTTTTTCTTTAATTCTTAGTTTTACACTCTGTCCCACTATGGGACACTCATTTTGTGCAGGCTGATCGCTTCTATAGCATGCAGATCTTCATGCTATAGAAGCTGTCAGCGCTGCAGCTCCTACAGCACTGCCCTGAGAGACTTCCTGGTCATCACTGCGCATGACAGGATGTCCCTCAGGCCTGGAGACCCTGATGTTGTTGTGACGACATCGAGTTTCCATGGCAATGATCAGGACCCCGCAGCAAGCCGTTGGGTCTCCGATCCAAAAGCAGAGTGGCTATCAGCCCCTCTGCAGCCACCGGAACACTGCGATCATGTTTGATCGCAGTGTGCTGGGGGTTAGAGTGCCGGGAGTGGTCTGTGACCTCTCCTGGCACTTAGTACCAGATGTCAGCTGTGAGAATCAGCAGACACCTGGCCGCGATCGGCCGTGCTCCCCCATGAGCGCGGCCAATCTACTATGACGTACTATCCCGTCCTTGGGAATTAAGTCCCAGTGCTTATGGACGGGATAGTACGTCAGATGACAGAAAGGGGTTAATCCTGATCGAATACCCAACTCCATTAGCTGAAATGCAGCCCCAAACTTGCAAGAAAATGTCGCTGCAAACACTCATGATAGATATGCTCTCCTGCCCTTTGCAAATAAATGGTCTTCTACTGTAGTGAAATATTTCACATTTTGACTCATCAGTCCAGAGCACTTGCTGCCAATTTTATGCTTTTAGTTTCTATGTTTTCATGCATTGAGTCACTTGACCGGGTTCATGTCGATTAGTCTTTGACACATTTTCATTGACCACTTGGCCAACTTTTCACAGCAATAGGTATACGGTCCTGTGATTCTGCAGGTTGCCACTAACAATATCGCTACGGGATCCAAAAACGTCATATTTAGCGATCCGTTAGCATTTGTAGTGTGCGCAGCTCACGACGAGTTCTGCTGTGATCCGCTTCGGATCGCTCGACCCTATTTCTCGTCGCGCTCCGCTGAAGTATACGCGAGTGGCACTTCTAGCGATTAGCGTACTTGTACGCTAAAGTCGTTAGGAGATCGCTACCGATAGCTCTTAACGTTACTAGTAGCCACTCAGCGATATCAACATCGTAGCGATCTTTAGTATGCGACGCTAACGGATCGCTAGCGGATTGTGTAGTGTGCAGTACCTTATATGAGCTGAAGGCACTGCTGGATATCTTTGCTTTCAAAAGGAAGTAAGCATGACATTTTCTTGTCCAACCACTGTGTCTATGATTGTAAACATTGTCCATTTCTTTGTGTGCTAAATACTGAGCAAAACAGGCAGATACTTAACCATCATGCCCTACCATCAGTGGGACATCTAATTAGCTCCAAATTTATTCAGCGGCATGACCACAACTTCAAACATACAGCCAATGTCAATAAGAACTATGTTCAGCTAAATTAATAAAAAGAAATGATGATATGGTGTCCACCGAGCCCTGATCTTAACTTCATCGAATTTGTGTGGAGTTACATGAAAAGACCGAAAGATTTGTGCAAGACTTTTTCCGCGGAACATTTTTAGTTAGTTCTCCAAGATTTTTGGAACAAAATCAAAGCCGTGTTCCTTCAAAAAATGCAAGTGCCCTTGAAAAATTGATGCTTTGATTCTGTTTTGAAAACAAAAGAAAGTCACAACCAAATATTGATTTGATTTAGATGTCTCTTTTGTTCATTCACTTTGCATTTTATTAGTTTATAAAAAGTAAACTATTAATACTTCTTTATTTGAGAGCATTTTTACTGCTAAAACCATAACATTTAATATAAAATATACTGAATGCTTCCTATTTGCTATCTATACTCTATCGCTAACCCTAATATCAGGCTCATACATCATGTTCTGTAAAGATAACGTCTCAGTTATCGCTTTATGATTACAGATAGGATAACAAAGAAAGATAATTCTGGATCTCAAGTATTGCTCATATAAGAGGGTGGTGGCCCACTGTTGCATAAGGGCCAGCGGAGGATTCTCCTGTTCTCCTGTGGGCTTGTCCAAGCCTGTGGTGGTGAGAGGTGGTCAGTTCTCCTTCAAAGGAAATATTCAGAGGCTTTACAGACATGTGTCTGAGATGTTTTAGTGAATCCGACATTGAGCAGGGGGTTGGACACGATGACCCTTAAGGTCCCTTCCAACTCTAACAATCTATGATTATTTGAAATACTGAGGATAATACTGGATCCATCATACTGATGTTCACAGCTCACCTCCTCTCCCTCCCTGCTCAAACACATCTATACAAAGTATGGCAAGAAAACTTTCTTATAGAAGTCAATAAATCATATCCAGTCTAATGTTGCCTATTCCCATGTTGGTCATGTAAACCATAGCTCTGAATGCACTTAATAGCAGCCATCCCATATTAATGTACAAAAAAATAGAAAACCAAATCCCACAAAAAAGAGAATAAATGAAATCAAAAAATTTTTTTTAACTATCTACAGTCAAATATTAAAAATATTAGCCCAGAAAAGTGAAGCAGATAACAATTTGTTTCATTGCCGGTGGTAAATATTTTTTCTTAAAACAAAATGAGACAAAAGGAAAAATAGTCTTAGAAATGTTTAGGTTTGAATCATATACAGAATATGTTAGGTTTCAGTGGTATTTTAAAGGTTTCATTTCTTTAGCCTTGTTGTGGTCATTAAATCAGAGTGGCAAGATGTGTTCTGGTAGTCAATATTAATAAATTAAGTTCTTAATACATATTGTGAATTTATAAAGATTTCTAAAATGAATTTCAAAATTTTGGGGTAATTTAAAAAATGAAAAGTGAGAATTCATAGTGTTCATTATTCGTATACTTTTGTTTACCTTTTAGATTCTACAAATTGAGGAATGTCAAGTTCTGTGTAGAACGTACTATGGCCGCTTGGATTCTTCTGCCTGAGATGCACATTATATGTTTGCCAGAAGAGTAAGACTGTAAAGATGGATTTATGGCTAGGAAATAAAAATGTTGTTTGGTAATTTGTTTGCTTTTTGAAAATAAAGCAATATGTTTCTCATCTTTAGGTTGTCTTTAATAAAAAAGAAGCATAAATACTCTGTTATTGGAAATTGTTGGTGGATTCTCTGCTGATCTTTTGTTTTAGTCTTTTATGGTGTGAAGGCTGTTCAGATGCATTCTCAGGTTTACTGTATCTTGTATCTCTGATTATACCCAGTCAGGACCAAACAACAAAGTTAATCTTGTTTTGGGAATCAGAGACATAACAGGGATTTGCCAGCATTGGAAATTTCAATTCAAGGTGTTAAAAACAAGAACAAGGCTTGTGGATCTAATTACCTTCTTAAGGAGAAAAGACGAGAAGTTGAGTTACAGTTGCATTCCCTGTATATATCCAAATATTTAAGCAGAACCTCATGATGCCGTGTCTCAACATGAAATCTATTCACAAAGCCTCACAAGTGCAATGATTTCCTGAGAACAACACTTACATCGCAATTTATGACAAGCCAAATGCCAACTCTGCAGAATAAAAAACGTGTGGCATTCCGATTTGTCAAAGCTTGCAGGTGTAAACTGTAAATATAGGTAGGTCACAAGAGATGAGCTATCATCTATATGATATATATGTAACAGACTTAGCTCAGACTAGCACAATATGTCACTGAATTCTTCCCTTGGGGTAACTATATGTCAGTACTAGGTTGCATTGACCTAGAACCATATCTCAGAAAATAAGTGCCATAGATAATATTGTGCTGCTGATCTATTGTTTTTAAAGCATGCCTTCAGATTCACAAGAAAATGATTATAACGAGAAATCTGCAATATTATTATTTTTCTAATTAGTGTGACCTGCAACACAGACTTTGGGCAGTTCATTTTGCAGGTTAAGTGCAAAGATCACTAACACAGTGTATAAGAAAAATTATTCATAGCCAGAAATTAATCTAATTATATAATTATATTTTTATACATAATTATTTTTTATAATGTAATATGTTATATATTTATTAGTGTAACCTGCAGCACAGACTTTGGGCAGTTCATTTAGCAGGTTATCGGCAAAGACCGTTAATAGAGTGTTTAAGAAAAATGATTATCCTGCAGTATAATTGTTTTCTTGTAAAGCTAGGTATGCCTTAAGATAAAATACGAACAAATTTAGCAGAAATGTAAACATAAGCTATTCTTATCATATGGGCTTTCAAAGGAAATGTCTCAGTCATTCTATGTTACCCAAACCAACATCTGCATTAATCCGAGCCAGGCACTTCAGACAAAACATCATTGAAGTGCCCTGCACCATGTCATTGACTGGTTTCTCCCAATGTATATACATGCGAGACCTGTCATGTTTAACACAGTCTTACAAATCTTTAACTAAGAATGTCCAAATACTATAGATAATAAACATAGCTCCCATTAAATAAATGGAAAGACAGGACAATGAAACAAAGTAATTTTAAAAAAGGGTTTTTAATTAGAATTATTAAAAATGTTACAAGAAAAAATAACCACAAAAAGGACGCAGTCCAAAGAGCATATATGTAAATATATAAGCTATTCACACTCTCAAGATGTAATTATAATAAGTTACATGCAACCCACAGATGAAAACTTATATATTATATATATAATATTATATATGCACAAGTGCATATCAACTAATCTGGGGTAAACAGATAAAAAATAAAGACAGAGCCTATAGATTATCCAAAAAGGACATAACCTAGTATTGATAGAGTACAACAGTGGATCTGATCATAATAAATGCTACAGTACATAATAAACATCTCATTCCAGAGCTATCAATAGTCATAGATTGACCAATATAAAGTGCAAAATGCACAAAGAGTATAATAAATTGTGAACACAATAGTGTAAGTAACCGGAGCCTATTGACCATCTAGAAAGGATATAATTTAGTATTAATAGACTACAGACGTGGATCCAATCCTATAAAATAGTGCATAATAAACAGCCCATTCTGAAGCTATCAATTAATCACAACTGAACCCCTGTAAAGTACATGCTGTATATAAGGTGCAATGAATGGAATGGAGATCATGAGCATAATGGTGCAAGTACCTGGAGTCTGGTATAGTGCCTGCCCCGCTGGTGTGCGTCCTCACCCCGACAGTGCCGTTTTGCAAATGCTTCCTCAATGGACGCCCCATTGTCACTATTTTACTAAATACCCTTATTATTATTACTACCTTCATGCATTTTTTGCAAAAATAATTTTTTATTTTATTTTAGGACATTTGTTTTTTGTGTCTGGTTTACATCACAGTGAGTCACATTACATGCTCAACTCTGCTCTCTGCTGCATCACTGGGCTCTTCTACATTGCTACAGATATGCTTCTTATCTACCCAGCTGTACCATTATTACAATTTTGCTTGTTGGATCTCTCTTCACGGAATCCAATGGCTATGCTTTTACTGTTCTATTACTCTAGTTACTGTTTAGCCATTACAGCTTCCACTGCTCCAGCCTGTCTACCTCATTGCACCAATGTCATCTGTCCGTGCTGCATTGCAACTGTTCTTCTGGACCGAGGACTTTGAGAATCCATCTCACCACGGGAGAAATACCATCTGTGTCATCTGATATTGCAGTCATATGCTCTTCCATCCTTCCCTTGCTTCTTACTAACCTAATGAAAGTATAGGAGTAGAGCAGGGAATGAATAAAAGAAAATGCAGTATTGTATCAGACTACACAAGTTAAAAGAGTTGACCACTGCATCTTATAGTCCGGATGTACCGGCTCTGGCTATGGTGGGGAGGAGGGGGAGCAGTTTCGGTGAAGAAGCGGGTCACAGAGGCTGTAGTCAGCTGCTGCAGCTAACTCCTGTGCCCGCAGCTAAAGAGAAATTAATATTTACTGAATATTAATTTCTCTTAAGTATTGGCACATGTGACCGCTGGCAGCAGCAGGACGGCTCTGGCTGACACTGTGCTCAGTCCCGGCGTGCACAGCATTGAGCAATCCAGCAGCTGCCCTTCGGCTTGCAAGCACCTCATGACATCCCTGCCATGCGCTGCTTATAAGCATTAAACTGCTGCTGGCATTGGAGCAGGACGCTGCGAGAGAGCACCTGGAAGATAAGTGTAATGGTTTATTTTTTTTATGTTTTCTGATAGGGCCATGCATACCAGGAACAGGGTTGGGGGCCAATCATACCAGGGTAAGGATGGGACTATGCATACCAGGACCGAGGTTTGGGGCCAATCATACAAGGGTAAGGATGGGACCATGCATACCAGGACCGAGATGGGGCCAATCATACCAGGGTAAGAATGGGACCATGCATACCAGGATTGAGATGGGGTCAATCATACCAGGGTAAGGATGAGGCCCTGCATACCAGGATAGGGATGGGCCATGCATACTAGAATGGGATGAGGGCGATCATTCCTGTCAGGATAGGGATGAGGGGGACCATTCCTACCAGGATAGGGATGAGGAGGCATGCATAAGATGGGGATGAGGGAGCCATGCATACCAGGGTAGGGATGAGGGGGAACCATGCATACCAGGATAGGGATGAGGGGGCCATGTGTATCAGGATGGGGATGAGGGGACCATATATACCAGGGTAGAGGATAATTAAGTACAGAATTGACCAGATTTTTTACTGCAATTTTTTTTCCTAATTTCCTCCTATAAAACCTAGGTGCGACTTATGGTCAAATGGGTCTTATAGTCTGAAAAATACAGTATATCCCTGGTGTGCAATAGGCCGAATGCATGACCAGCGCTTTTCATGCATTGTGCCATGAGTCTGCACCAATTACTGTTAGGTCCATAAATATTTGGACAGAGACAACATTTATCTAATTTTGGTTCTAGACATTACCACAATGAATTTGAAACAAAGCAAATCAGATGCAGTTGAAGTTCAGACTTTCAGCTTTCATTTGAGGGCATCCACATTATAATTGGATGAAGGGTTTAGGAGTTTCAGCTCCTTAACATGTGCAACCCTGTTTTTAAAGGGACCAAAAGTAATTGGACAATTGACTCCAAGGCTATTTCATGGACAGGTGTGGGCAATCCCTTCATTATATCATTCTCAATTAAGCAGATAAAAGGGCTGGTGTTGATTTGAGGTGTGGTGTTTGCATTTGGAAGGTTTAGCTGTGAAGGAAACATGTGGTCAAAGGAGCTCTCCATGCAGGTGAAACAAGCCATCCTTAAGCTGCAAAAACAGAAAAAACCCATCCGAGAAATTGCTACAACATTAGGAGTGGCAAAATCTACAGTTTGGTACATCCTGAGAAAGAAAGAAAGCACTGGTGAACTCATCAATGCAAAAAGACCTGGGCGCCCACGGAAGACAACAGTGGTGGATGATCGCAGAATACTCTCCATGGTGAAGAGAAACCCCTTCACAACAGCCAACCAAGTGAACAACACTCTCCAGGAGGTAGGCGTATCAATATCCAAATCTACCATAAAGAAAAGACTGCATGAAAGTAAATACAGAGGGTTCACTGCACGGTGCAAGCCACTCATAAGCATCAAGAATAAAAAGGCTACAGTGGACTTTGCTAAAAAAACATCTAAAAATGCAGCACAGTTCTGGAAGAACATTCTTTGGACAGATGAAGCCAAGATCAACCTCTACCAGAAAGATGGAAAGAGAAAAGTATGGCGAAGGCGTGGTACAGCTCATGATCCAAAGCATACCACATCATCTGTAAAACACTGCGGAGGCAGTGTGATGGCTTGGGCATGCATGGCTCTGGGTCACTAGTGTTTATTGATGATGTGACACAGGACAGAAGCAGCCGAATGAATTTTGAGGTATTCAGAGCCATACTGTGTGCTCAGATCCAGCCAAATGCAGCCAAACTGATTGGTCGTCGTTTCATACTACAGATGGACAATGACCCAAAACATAAAGCCAAAGCAACCCAGGAGTTTATTAAAGCAAAGAAGTGGAATATTCTTGAATGGGCAAGTCAGTCACCTGATCTCAACCCAATTGAACATGCATTTCACTTGTTAAAGACTAAACTTCAGACATAAAGGCCCACAAACAAACAACAACTGAAAACCACCGCGGTGAAGGCCTGGCAGAGCATCAAAAAGAAGGAAACACAGTGTCTGGTGATGTCCATGAGTTCAAGACTTCAGGCAGTCATTGCTAACAAAGGGTTTTCAACCAAGTACTAGAAATGAACATTTTATTTACAATTATTTAATCTGTCCAATTACTTTTGGTCCCTTTAAAAACAGGGTGGCACATGTTAAGGAGCTGAAACTCCTAAACCCTTCATCCAATTTTAATGTGGATACCCTCAAATGAAAGCTGAAAATCTGAACTTCAACTGCATCTGATTTGTTTTGTTTCAAATTCATTGTGGTAATGTCTAGAACCAAAATTAGATAAATGTTGTCTCTGTCCAAATATTTATGGACCTAACTGTATATAGTCTCCCCTAAGGAATCTGACAAGAGGAAGCGCATCAGGAGTAACATACATAAACATATACAGGATGAAGACCTAAATGGACCGCTCTTCTAATGGTGAGATCATTCCTACTGTATATAATATATGTAAACACTACTGGATATCATATTTTGTGCTGCTCCCTATCTATCATTTTTTCTATACTATTTTTTTTTTACTGTATTCATTTGCTTGTGACCTGACTCAGATATCTTCCATGGTACTATTTGCCGCCATAATATGACTAGGTCCTCTTAGAGGGCATAGTACACTTATTGTGTTTCAGGTATATTTATAGTTTTGGCTTTGTTTGCACAATGATTATTCCTAGGGTTTTACTTGTTTGTTAGTGTTTTGGGTTTTTAACAATATTGATTAAAGGTTAATTTTTAATACTACTAGTTTCTTAAAAGCAAATGGAAAAATGTCTACATTTGACCTTCTGATCTGTGTTCAATGTTTTGTTGTTAATACTGATGGGTGAACCCATGGATCTTTGGGTCCGGCAGGTTCAGCCAAACATCTAAAAAAGTTTGGCTTGTTTACCAGAATGGTACCCGAACCCGGATCCCATTCAGATGAATGGGAGTCCCGAACATCTGTGAGTCGCACGTACCAGGGCTTTGGGGTACTCGGCACCGAGCCCGTTCACTTCACTGAGGGATGTCACGGGTAGCGCAGCTCGGTCCGTTGCCCTGGGCGCTCACTAAAGGGGGATATTTACAGGGGATGATAGAATGTTCGTGACGCCACCTGTGGTTCCTGGTCAGGGTGACCAGCGCTGCAGGGTAGGTCCTCTGAGGGTTTGGGGCAGCAAGGTGTTAAGTCTCCCACAGGCGAGACTGATCTCAGAGTATATGGCGGTGTAGGGGTGCAGGAGCAATAATGCAGACACACACAAACAAGTCTCTTTCTGTACCTTTACTGGTGATATTTGCAGACACGTCCCGGGAAGCCGTCAGGGTGGAGGATGCACGTCCAGTAATCCACTGAGTAGGTGTAGGGCCTCCTTACGCCTTTAATGTGTGTGAGTTTCTGACTTGCATAAAACAAAGCTTAACTCCGTGTTTTCAGCTACGCCCGGCTGACCTTGTGGTGAGGTCTTCTTGCGGACAGAACAGTGTCTTTGTGGTGGTACCTGCCAGACCCCCGTCTTCCTAACCTCGGTTACGTATCAGCACTGCTGGGCCCCTGCGACTTGAAGTCCAGGGTCTCCGGTGTCTCCTACCAGTCGTGCAGATGCTGGTAAGCGCGGACCCGGTGTCCGGTGGTGCAGAATGGAGGTAAGCTATCAATGCTGGTTGACCTCGGTCACTCTCTTTTACTCTTTCTTCCACCTGCCTTTCGTCCTACTCTCACCACTATCATAAGCACAAACTAGCAGCAGATGTCAGCTTTCTTTTCTTCACCGCTCTCCAAGCGTCGGCACGCTTACTTACTGAAACGCTCGCTGAAGCACTCTCAGTGGACTCAACTTTGACCAGACTAAGTGGCAATCCTTTCCACTACACTGGACTCCACGATGTAAGCTGAGTAAGTCTTGAAGTCCTCAAGCTTTCAGATAAGTCTTTCTTTGGCTAGTCTTTCCCTCTCAGCTCGTCTGAGGTAACTAGCTTGTCTGTCTCAGCCCTCCGGCTAAACTGATCTGAGATAACTGCCGTTCTGAGGTAAAACCAACGACTAGCTAACTCTCAGCTAGACTGCCTTCATCTCACTACTGTTGTCTCAAGGGCTCCCTCTGGTGGAACCAGGGAAAATGTGAAGTGTTGTGTGCTTATAGGTTATCATGGATTTACCTTTCGTGCATCCTCCAGGGTAACATGTGGCTCCAGTCACAGCTGGCCTACACATCTGCATTACAACATGGTAAACATGGCCTCTGCTCAGCGGTAACATCATTACCACGGGTCAGACAGCGGCGGTTCAGATGACAGTGTGAGCCAGCAGCTGTGACTGGTGGTAAATAGGTTACCACCCTTCACAGATGTCAGGTGATGAGATAGTACTACTCTCATCAGCCTACGCCTACTGTAGCTAATAACAAGGAGAGCAGTTGCCGCTGATAGGAATATTCATAAGCCTGGGTCCGTGCTGTAAATATATAATAAAAAATTGGTTCTCTTCTATTTTTGATAACCAACACAGGCACAACTGACAGATGCAGGCTGCAACCCTCAGCTGTCATCATTTTTCATGGCTGTTATTAAGAATAGAAGGGTTTCACGCCGTTTTTAAAAATTATTCAAATAAATAATTTAAAAATATCGGTGTGGGGCCCCCCAATTTTGACAACTAGTCAAGCTAAAGCAAACAGCTGGGGCCTGGTGTTCTCTGACTGGTAAGGGGCCATGGATATTGGCCCTTACAACCTAAAAATAGCAGGCCGCAGGCGCTCTAGAAAAGGCTCATCTATTAAATTAGTCAATTCTGGCACTTTACCTGCTCTTCGCACTTGACCTGGTGCATTGGCAGATGGGGTAATAGTTGTGGAGTTGATGTCAACTGTTTTATGGCTGCTGGCATCAAGCCCAGATATTAATAATTGGAGAGGCATCTATAAGACGACCCCAATTACTAACCCCATAGTTAGATTGTAAACAAGACACAGCCAGAATAAAATTCTTTAATTGAAGTAATGACACAGATTCCTTTATTTGAAATAAAATGAAAAAAGCACAGTTATACTCACCTTTAATCCTACTCTATTGAAACCCATGTCACCTGTAAAAGACTGAAAATAACAAATAACCATAATACTCACCTTTACACCTAATCCATAAGTGCCCATGTCCCTTGGAAAAGAAGAATAATAATAAACAACCATATCACTCACCTGTCCAACATGAATATAATACATACTATCCTACAACAATCTGGATGATTTGGAGAGCAGTCACATCAGTGTTCACTTTCCCCACCTGCGGGCTCACACTGACACAGGAGCATAATCGCTCTTGCAGAGTCTAGCACTGAGCAGCCGTGAGAAAGTTCATTGAAGTTCTGCATGAGAAAGTTTGACAAGAACAATTACACTCCTGTGTCAGTGTGAGCAGGCTGACACTCTCCAAATCATCCAAATCATCATGGGACAGTATGGATTATCTTCACCTCCGACAGGTGAGAGATATAGCTGTTTATTATTTTTCTTCTTTTCCAGGGAACATGGGCATCGATGGATTAGGCATAAAGGTGTGTATAACTGTGCTTTTTTTATTTTTATTTCAAATAAATGAGTCTGTGTCATTATTTCAATTAAAGGATGTATTCTGGCTGTGATTTTTTTACAATCTAACTATGACATTAGTAATGGGGATGTCTTGTAAAACCTGTACATTACTAAACCTAAAGGTGGTTTATGACCACATATGAGGTATCTGTGCACTCAGGAGAAATTGCCCAACAAATTTTAGGATCCATTATATCCTGTTGCCCATGCAAAAGTGAAAAAATTGATGCTAAAATAAATTTTTTTTGGAAAAATTAAAATGTCCATTTTTTCCTTCCACGTTGCTTTAGTTCCTGTGAAGCACCTGAAGGGTTAATAATCTTCTTGAATGTAGTTTTGAGTAGCTTGAGGGGTGCAGTTTTTATAATGGTGTCACTTTTGGGTATTTTCTACCATATAGACCCCTCAAAGTGTCTTCAAATGTGAGGTGATCCCTATAAAAATGGTTTTGTAAATTTTGCTGTAAAATGAGAAATCGCTGGTCAACTTTTAACCCTTATAACTTCCTAAAAAAAAAAAAATTTTTGCTTCCAAAATTGTGCTGATGCAAAGAAGACAAGTGGGAAATGTTATTTATTAACTATTTTGTGTCACATAACTCTCTGGTTTAACAGAATAAAAATTAAAAATGTGAAAATTGCGAAATTTTCAAAATTTTCGCCAAATTTCCATTTTTTTCACAAATAAATGCAAAAATTATCGACCTAAATTTACCACTATCATGAAGCCCAATATGTCACGAAAAAACAATCTCAGAATCGATAGGATCCGTTGAAGCATTCCAAAGTTATTACCTCATAAAGTGACACTAGTCAGAATTTCAAAAATGGCAAGGTCATGAAGGGGTTAAAGGCCCTGGTCACACTAGCGCTAAAACCTTATACTAAAAAATAATACACCACACCTGCGTAGATAAACGTTCAATATATCATATATATTTCCGTCATATATATGTATATATATATTTTTTTAAAATTAAATTTAAATAAAAACAAAAAACAGAAAGATAATAATAAAATAAAAAATTATAAACAAAATATTTACAAAATACAAAATAATTTAAAAAAAAATTACTGAGGGCCCCGTAGTCCTGCCACTGCCCTCTCCAGCATCACCCCGTGCTCCAGCAGTGCAGCCATGGCGCTGTTCACAGCTGCCACTGCCGTGTGCATTTTCGCCATCAGCCGGCGGTGGGACACCAACAGGTCCTGGGCAGTTGGGATTTCTGTGGAGGTAAAGGTAACAGTTAATAGTGAATTCTGTTGCAACATCAACATGTACATGTTATGTTGATTAACACTTATGGTTTTCGTCAGACGAACCGCTGACCGCCCACCCAGAACCTGTTGCTCCCCCGACTAGGGAAACATAGAAAAAAAAAAATTATATCACAACAGCCATTACACATAAGACCTAAAAAGTTCTCAAACTTGTCTGAAGCTTATATAATGTGCGTAAATTACCTGATGGGGAGCCTGCATCCGTGTCACGGGATGATGCTGGAGAGAATCCATACGAAGGTGAGGTGCTGGATGACCCCAACTGTGGAGGGGGGGTTGCTGCCAGGGAAGGGGTAGACAGGAACGGAGATGATGGAGGTGGAGGGGTAGGTGATGGAGGTGGAGAGGTAGGTGATGGAGGTGGAGGGGTAGCTGGGGACGGTGGAGCCGCAGCAGCTGGTGAAGGTGGTGCTGTAAATAAAATATACAATTCAGTCAAATAATCCTTCTACTAACCCCGTTACTGCCAGTTCTTCCATCTATGCCTGTAAACCCCCTCACGACTGGTACTACCTTCACTGCCTGCCCTATCACTGCTGGTACTCCCATCACTACTGGTCCTCCGTTACTGCCAGTACTTCCATCTATGCCTGTAAACCCCCTCACGACTGGTACTCCCATCACTGCCTTGCCCATCACTGCCGGTACTCTCATCACTGCGGCTGCATTGATATAGGTAGATAAGGCTACTTTCACACTTGCGTTTTTTTGCGCAGCCAACTTGCGCTATCGGACGCATGCGCAATGTTCCCCTATCTTTAACATGGCGGGCGCAGGGTCTAGCGCTTGCACGCGTTCATGTGCGTTTGTCGTGCGCTGCGCATTTTCCCGGTGTGCGCCCATACGCGCTAGACGCTACATGTTGCATTTTTTTTTCCGGTCAAAAAAGACAGAGATGATTGAGACAGATGATAGAGCCAGAGATGATGGAGACAGAGATGATGGAGCCAAGATGATGGAGCCAGAGATGATTGAGACAGAGATGATGGAGACAGATGATAGAGCCAGAGATGATGGAGACAGAGATGATAGAAATGTGACACATAGACAACGCATGCGCAAAAAAAACGCAAACGCATGCAAAAACGCATAAATCGCAGACAAACGCTGCGTTTTTTGTCGAAATGCGCATGCTGATGCGACTAAATATCGCAGCGTTTACAAGCATTTCATGCGTTTTTTTAATGCGCTTCATGTGCGCTCGAAACGCAGTGCAAAAAAACGCAAGTGTGAAAGTAACCTAACCCACAAAACATAACCTCTCCAGATACCCTCATCAATACTCACTCAGAGGCCTGCGGAGCTGGGCCCGGATGCTGGCGACCCTATCGCGTGAGCGGTATCACAGGTCCGCCAGCTTCTTGCGGATCTGCTGTGTGGTCCGCTGCACATGAAAACTCCTCGCCAGGCCCCGCCGGATTTTCTGCAGGCATACCTTTTTGTGGCGCATAGGATGCGCCACAGGTAGCCTGCAGTGATAATCCCATTTATCCGTCCTTTTTATTAAGAAACGGACCTCCGCCTCTGTCCATTTAGGCCCGCGCTGTCTCGCTGCCGCCATTGCCGCCATTACAAACAACAGCGCATTGGGCGACGCCAGCGCCATGACGTCACAGCGTGCGCACGTTACGTGCGGTCGCACTCGCGACGCAAAACGGTATTGCAATTGCAAAGTGACCGCAGCAGCCATGCGCCCAGCCAAGCACAGATATGAGATGCTGTTGCGATCGCAAAACAACGGTTCCAAGCTAGGCGATCACAATGGCGTCTCATATCTTTATGGCTGGGGCTCGTGAGTCTTCACCTTGCAATTTACAATGGCTTTGCATATCTGTATGCATATCTGTATAGCTGGAGCTCGTGACAATAGTCACACTGCGATCACAATGGCGTCGCATATCTGTATGGCTGGGGCTCGAGAATCTTCACCTTGCAATCACAATGGTGTCGCATATCTGTATGCATATCTGTATAGCTGGAGCTCGTGACAATAGTCACATTGCTATCACAATGGCGTCGCATATCTGTGAATAGCTGTGATTCCCTGGTGAATGTTGACCTTTACCTCCCAAGAATTTTAAAATATATTTATAACAATTTTTTAATCTTTCATATATGACTAAAATATATATATTATATATTTAAACTTTAAATATGCAGCTGTGGTGTATTATCTGTTATATTTAATTATAATATTTGAACGCTAGTGAGACCATAGGCCCTTAAAATAATTGTAAATATTTGAAACTTTTTTCTTTATTTTTTAACAATTAACTCCTATGACTGATGGTACTCCCATGACCCGTGTGTGACAGATAGATACAATGTAAAACAAAAAATAGACAACAAAAAAGCCTTTGAAAAGATTTTAAAAACTGCAGCTGCTGGTAACATGTCTCTTTGCCATCCCCATTACTCCCTCCCCACATCTCACCCATCATTAGCCCTTCTCCCATATAGGTTAAATAATTGAAAAAAAACACGAATGCATTTTTAAAATAAAATTTTTTTATTATAAAAACATTGTTAAAAAAAGGCAAAAGTCAAACATTATCAAAATCAAACTAGACCTGATGCTGCCAACTCACTGCACCAGGCCCATTAAAGTAATGGCAGGACTTGTCTCGGCCGGCCTTTGCATCGTCCTTGCTCCTGCCTTGATTGACAGGTTGAAGGCCTGCATTAGCGGGATCATTGTCACGCCATTCTCCGAGCACCACGTCACCATTGCTGTCCGAGTCCATGAAGCCTGGCGGACTGTAAGTACCAGCATCGCGTTTGCGTAGAAAATTGTGCAGCACACAACAGGCCAACACCACAGAGTCTATCGATTCCAGCTTCATGTTGATAGGAGTGTGGAAAACCCTGAAGCGGTTGGCCATTATGCCGAAGGCATTCTCCACAACGCGCCGTGCCCTAGACAGTCTGTAATTAAAAATCCGCCTTTCCCCTGTCAAAGTCTTTTGTGGGTACGGTTTCACAAGATGCATATGAAGGGGGAAGGCTTCATCGCCCAAAACACAAAGTTAAGGTTGGCGGTGGTGTCCATGTTGGTTGGCAAGTTAAGTTTATTATTAAACAACCGTTCACCAAAAGTTGTGTGCTCCAAAACGCCACGTCAGAAACCCTTCCATTAATGCCAACATTAACGTCAATAAATTCATAATTGGCATTAACAAGGGCCATGAGGATCACGCTGAAGTAGCCCTTGTAGTTATGAAAAAAGAATCCGCTTTTGGCTGGTTGCGTGATCCGCACATGTTTGCCATCCAAGGCACCACCACAGTTTGGGAACTGCCAAATCCTTTCAAAATCAGAGGCAATAATTTGCCATTCCGCCACTGATTTGGGAAAAGGCATGTAGCTCCGTAAACTGCGGACGATGGCGTTGCATGTCTCCGGAATTAGTTCTCCAAGCAGCGACCAAAAAATTGCAGCAGAAAATTGCAAATCCTTCATTGAACGTCCGGTTGCCAGAAATCGCAGCGTTACTGCCAAACGTTCCTCTGCTGAAACAGCTGCACGCATCCGGGTATCCTGCCGTTCAATGAGTGGCCTCACAGCTTCCAGTAGGAGCTTGAATGAATCCTCCGACATCCGTAGATAATTCCGGAAATCCTGCGGATTCTTTCCTGCAATTCCCTCACTAGATGCATGTGGGTGAATTTAGACCTCTGCTCCAGCCATTCCCTGGTCCACATGCGACGCTTTCGCTTGTAGCGCCTCTCTCCACCCGCGCCTCTTCTTGTCGATCTGCCTCCATAGATAGTGCAACTGCCACAATCACACGCTCCGCAGTGGACAGGTTCATTATGTGCAACCTGTACGGTAAAGAAGAGAAAAGTTAATTACTAATTAATTACTGTTAATAAAGTGTTTAAACAAAATAAAATAAAGAATAGAATAAAAAATATATATAAAAAAAAAATTAAACTTTTCAGTTAACATTTAATATACAGTTTACAAATGTCTAAAATGGCGGGGGGTTTAAAATATATAAAGCAGACGAAAAAAAAAAAATAAGGTCAGGGGTGTAAAATAAATAAAGCAGACGAAAAAAAAAAATAAGGTCAGGGTGTAAAATAATAAAGCAGACGAAAAAAAAAAAAATAAAGCAGACGAAAAAAAAAAAAATAAGGTCAGGGGTGTAAAATAATAAAGCAGACGAAAAAAAAAAAAAATAAGGTCAGGGGTGTAAAATAAATAAAGCAGACCAAAAAAAAAAAAATAAGGTTAAAAAACATTATCAAACAACATCACAAACAATATGTACCTTGAATCCAAATATCCCGAAGATCCAAATCCAAATGGGGATGGATGGTGCTCTAGTGACTCAGACAGGATCGCAAAAACCCACCACTGCGCCACAAACAGGATCGCAAAACTCCGACATACGATACTATCCTCGCAACAACGCACAAAGAGACCCATAAAGTGCTCTGGAAACAATGGATGGGGGCGCAGTTATTACAGCTGAGGTGATGTTGTGGTCACCAATCGGAGCTGAAGGGCGTTAACGAAAGAAAACAAAGTCCCGCCTGCGCCGCTGACTAATGCGTCGTCAACGAGGTCGCACATCGTTCACAAAAGGTGCCAAACACAGCGATTCAGGCTCACCAGCGGGACGCCAACGATCAAAATACGGTCCAGAACTCTAGTGAACGATCAACGAGATCACAGCAGGGGCCACGTCGTTGCTACATGCCACACACAACGACGTCGCTAACGAGATCGCTAAATAGTGACGTATTTTAGCGATCTCGTTAGCGATCTTGTTTAGTGTGGCATACCCTTTAGGCTTGATATCAGCTGCCAATACAAAGCTGACATCAACTCCACAGCTATCATGCCACATGCCACCACATCAGTGCAAGTAGGAAGATCGAGGTTAAGCGCCACATGACCACTATTAAAGAGGTGAATGATGCTGTTTCTCTTTTTTTTGGTAGAAGATACAGATTAGATATTAGAAAGAACTTTTTGACAGTGAGGGTGATCAATAAGTTGAACAGACTGCCACGAGAGGTGATGAGTTTTCCTTCAATGGAATTCTTCAAACAGAAGCTAGACATACTGTATATCTGTCTGAGATGGTTTAGTGAATCCTGTACAGAGCAGGGGGTTGGACCCGATGACCTCTGAGGTACCTTCCAACTCTAATGTTCTATGGTTCTATGATTCTATGACAACTCCTCGATTCGAACCAGTGACCTTCCGGTGTGGAATGAACCTAATAACACACTGAGCTTTTGGGGAATGTGGGAGCAGGTTGAAATTTGAAGTACATAAAAAAAGATTTTTCCACCACCAGGAGCAAAATAGAAATGATGCAGTGACATGACAAGAATCTTCATAACTAATCATATGCAAAATAGTTGCAAGTCAAAATTATGTATGAGATAGCCAGGATGATTGTCTATAAAATGATGGTATAGTCTCAAGTTCGAAGCAGTAGTTGATGGTGGGATATGGAGCCTGAAAGTCAAAAGTTCAAAACATTGTTACCCTTTTGTTCATCAGTGTATTTAGCTTTGGTATTTATGTTGCTTAACCCTACTTTTGCTCTGATTCATTCTCACCTGTACTACTGCAACTCTCTACTAATCGGTCTCCCCTAAACCTTCCCCTTTCCAATCAGTGATGATTGCAGCAGCCAGGATCATATTTGTAACCAACCACTACACTGATGCCTCCCTTTGGTGCAAGTCAATGCAATTGTTTTTATCACTCTTACCTTCAATTCTGCACCACTCTCTATATCCTCCCTCATCTCTGTTTATCACCCTACCCACGCTCTCTGTTCTGCGAATGACCCATGACTAACATCCTCTATAATTAAAACCTCCACTCCCATCTCGAGAACCTACTTGCATTACCCCGGACAATCAGGTTAATTCTCAGTATCCACAGTTTTAAATGTACTCTAAAAACATATTTCTTTAGACTGACCTCTCACCTCAATAATTTTCCCTGTTCTTCATTCCATGCACTCAATAGCACTTTGTATCTATTTCTGTCACTAGAAATAGTGTCAGTCAAGGCTGAGGGCACGGTTACAGCAGCTGCTCTGTATACTTAGAGTGTTGACTGAATCGGCACCGCCCTGCCCCTATGATTGAATACCAAATTTTGGCGGTGAGAATTCAGATTATTTTCTCCCCGCTGCATTTGGCCATGTGCAGGCGCCGGACAGTTTCATAGCACTGTTAACCTGCAGATTAACCCATATCTGCAGGTTAACAGCATTATTCCTGGTGACAGGTTTCCTTTAAGAGCAGGACTCTCATTCCTCTTGGAGTGTGTTGAACCATGTATTACTCTTTAATGTCTTATCATGTTAGTGCAAGTTCACTCTGAATTGTAAGCTGCTGTAGAATATATGCTGGCACTAAGGAAATACATATATATACAGTACAGACCAAAAGTTTGGACACACCTTCTCATTCAAAGATTTTTCTGTATTTTCATGACTATGAAAATTGTAGAATCACACTGAAGGCATCAAAACTATGAATTAACACATGTGGAATTATACCTTACACTTTACAAAAAAGTGTGAAACAACTGAAAATATGTCTTATATTCTAGGTTTTTCAAAGTAGCCACCTTTTGCTTTGATTACTGCTTTGCACGCAGAAAAGATGAACGGATGGACTCTACATGCCTGGTTCCCACCGTGAAGCATGGAGGAGGAGGTGTGATGATGTGGGGTGCTTTGCTGGTGACACTGTTGGGGATTTATTCAAAATTGAAGGCATACTGAACCAGCATGGCTACCACAGCATCTTGCAGCAGCATGCTATTCCATCCGGTTTGTGTTTAGTTGGACCATCATTTATTTTTCAACAGGACAATGACCCCAAACATACCTCCAGGCTGTGAAAGGGCTATTTAACCAAGAAGGAGAGTGTTGGGGTGCTACGTCAGATGACCTGGCCTCCACAGTCACCAGACCTGAACCCAATCGAGATGGTTTGGGGTGAGCTGGTCACCGTTTCATTTTTGAATAAATCCCAACAGTGTCACCAGCAAAGCACCCCCGCACCATCACACCACCTCCTCTATGCTTCACGGTGGGAACCAGGCATGTAGAGTCCAGCCGTTCACCTTTTCTGCATGCAAAGCAGTAATCAAAGCAAAAGGTGGCTACTTTGAAGAACCTAGAATATAAGACATATTTTCAGTTGTTTCACACTTTTTTGTAAAGTGTAATGTATAATTCCATATGTGTTAATTCATAGTTTTGATGCCTTCAGTGTAATTCTACAATTTTCATAGTCATGAAAATACAGAAAAATCTTTGAATGAGAAGGTGTGTCCAAACTTTTGGTCTGTACTGTATATATTGGGGGAAATAAGTATTTGATCCCTTGCTAATTTTGTAAGTGTGTCCACTGACAAGCACATGAACAGGGTAGGCTAATTTTAACATTGAGAGATATAATACCAAAAATAAAATCCAGAAAATCACATTGTATACATTATATAAATTTATTTTCATTTTGCAGTGAGAAATAAGTATTTGATCCCCTACCAACCATTAAGAGTTCTGGCTCCTACAGACCAGTTACACGCTCCTAATCTACTCGTTACCTGCATTATAGATTCTTCCTCTCTTGGTAGAAAACGCAGGTAAAAATCTGCACATTTTTTATGCGTTTTTGATGTGGATTTTCATGTGTTTCATGCTGTCACTGTCATATGTGACAGCATTCATAGCCGGATGGTAGTAGAAGTCCCATCACACAATGCCAGGCCACACAGACCCGCACACACCAGCACACACACAGGGACACACGCACACAGAGACACACAAAGACCACACACAGACCTGCACACAGGCACGCATACACACATACACGCAGACCCCCGCAGACAGACACGCACATAGTCTCCGCCCACACTCCACCCACACACTCTTCCTCCTCCCGATTTGCAGTGTTTCTCGCACCCACATCCACAGCAAATCTGCAAATCTTTTTACATCTGCGATTTTGCTGAGGATTTGCTTGACTCAATGGAAGTCAATGGGTGCAGAAACGCTGCTGATCCACAAAAAGAATAGACATGCTGCGGAAAATAATACAATGCAAATCTGCGCAGATTTTTCTACAGCATGTGCACAATTCTTAATTTCCCATTGACTAACGCTGTGGAAAAAAAACACTGTGGAAATGCATCAAAATCCTCAATCTGTGCACAAAGCCTTATTGCACAGACTGTAGTAATGATTGCTTCAATTCCTGCCAAATAGTGGAAGTAGTGAACTTAAGGGTATGCCACACTAAGCGATCACACTAGCGATCACGACAACGACACAAGCTGACGAGATCGTTGGTATGATCGCTGTATGGTCACTAGTAGCTTCCAAACAGGAAGATCTCATTAAAGACACATCAGCGATCAGCGATCTGTATAACGACCTCGGCGGTCTTTGGGACGTGCCACACAGCATGTATTGTTAAAGATTGAGCGCAACCTTTTCCACACCCCTCAGCACAGATTGGTGGTCACTGTATATGTTTTATAATTATATATGTTATAATTAATGTTTTGATGACCGCGTCATGAAAGACGACGTATTAGCGCTCCCTTCCATTGTTCTTGAGCACATCTGATTCACAGGAATTTCCAGCATCGCTCCTGCTTCCTGCGTCCTGCTAGCCTGCTTTGCAGCTACTGCGATCTAGTCTGTGCCGCTAAAGAAAATCTAGTCCTGCCTGCGCCACTGACATATGCGTCGCCAACGAGGTCGCTCGTCGTTCTTAAAAGGTGTCAAACTCAGCGATTCAGGTTCACCAGCGGGACGCCAACGATCAAAAAACGGTCCAGAACGTTCGTGAACGATCAGCGACATCACAGCAGGGGCCACATCGCTGCTACATGTCACACAGTGACATCGCTAACGAGGTCGCTGTTGCATCATAAAATCGCTGTCGCTTGCGCGATCTCGCTTAGTGTGGCATACACTTTACTTATGACATTGCAGTCACTGAAATGACTACTATGTGCAGAGTTTAGAGTATGTATTGGGCTCTGTGCCTACTTGCTATGGTAAGCTGTTACAGTAATGGCTCTATAAGTCTATTATAAGCTGAAAGAATCCTTCAGATGCTTACATGTACTTACAAATAACCATTCCACTAACACAAGATAGGATGTACAGTGAAGTGATGCTAAGTCAGATTACAGTACCAAATAATCTGACATTTAACAAATGGGCACAATAGATCATATTTATGATGACCCTGACACATAGCTAAGCTGCCTGCTAAAAAATGGATGGCAAAAATCAGATTATTCAGTTCAGATAACTTTGTTACTGCAGTGTCAGTTATTATCCGCTGTTTACATACTGCACTCATTGAAATAAGCACAACTGTGGTGTTCTTTTACTCTATTAAAGCACTTCAGAAGGGAAAAACATTCTCTTAAAAGTGCACGGATAAGAGGGCTGGATGAAGTGTGAAATTCTGCTATATTGTCTTACCTTTAAAGGGTTTCTCCCCTAATCAGAGCCCCTTCTCAATCACTATGTTTCCCCAATGTAGAATAACAATAGCTTTAATCACTTCCGATGCAGGTGCTGTTACAGCGAGGGCAGCACCTGGTCTCCTGTGGCTCACGTGACATGGTTACATGACATAAGTCCTGCAACCAATTAGCGGCCACATTACTCTCATTTTCTTTGGATAAAACTAACACCTAGAGGAAGTCAGAGACCAGCATAAGCTGTCACTTCTTCTGGTATCACTTTCATGCAAAAGAAAATGAGAGTGAATCAGCTAAATGGATCTTTTTTGCCTTGGCTAGACCAAAAATCAACAATTAGGGTCCACCTCTTGGCACCACTGATGATCTAATAATTACGAGATAGACAATAGAATAAATATATAGGTAAAAAATCTGAAAATCAGGTAAAATCAGGTAAACAACAAGGATACCTCCAGTGTAAATTGCCAGTAAAAACAATAATAATTTTTATTAATTCGTTATGAAAGTAACATGAAATAAATATGAACAAGGTAACTGCTGACCAAGCAGGGACAACATACCATATGTTACAAGAGAAGTAAAGTGCATATAAGACCTAAATAAAGTGGAGCTAAATATACAGATACAAATTAAAGGATAATTGCACTACATACCAGGAAAGGCACTTACATGAGTGTATAGTTTGTATGTATGGCGTCCCCGCCGCCCCAACGCATGTTTTGCTTCTACGTCAGGAAGCGTGTGTTGTGGAGGGGTGAATAAAATGATATACTGTGGGTAACCAATAAGAGTTGGGAAAACAGGAGGTGTGTAGCGATCTCATGATTCTGTGGGGGATATCGTATGTAGGGATGGCGGAAGGACGTTTCCAGTGCTTGCGTGTGGCCCAGCTTCGCAAGGCACACATATCTTCTGGAAAATGCACAGGAAGGTAACTGTAAAGCTTGATATTCATTCACGCACACTTCTCAGCATTGCCACTAGAGGCATATCAGACTATTTAGTAGTGTGACGTAGCAAAGTTAGTGTTCAGTCATTCAGTCTGGTTCCTGTCTTAGGACAGTGCAGTCAAGCTCCGGGTGGCTCAGGAGTGAGTCATCCCATCCATCTTCAGATTAGTCTTGGAGGGAGAGGAGAGAAGTCTGAATCCTGACAGAGCTTGTGTAGCTCATCTGACAAGAAAGTGGAGGCTAGTACGGGTGAAGTGAATCATCCTAGCCTAGTCAGAGCTACCCCTTAACCTGCTACTCAGAACAAGCTGCCTGTGTTCCTAAGAAAGAAGGAGGAAAGGAATCAAAGCAGTTATACCAACGAGTCAACAGAGAACAGGTCAGTGAGCACTGAAGGAAATCTGACCTTGGCACGCTTGCTACACGTGCTTATGTTAAGAGCGAGAGCAGGGCGAAGGGCGAGTGGAGAAGTAAGAGTGACAAAGGGACAAAATCACCCTCACTCAGTTAACCGGACACCGGGGTCCGAAGCGTTGCTAGTGCTTCACGCCTAGTAATAAGATAACCGGAGGCTTTCTGGACTACAAGTCGCAGAAGGTAGCCCTAAGCGCTGATACGTAAACGGAGTCAGGGAGAACAGGGACTTTGAGTCAAGTGCACGACAAAAGTAAGGACTTAGCTCTCTCAACATCTGATAATCAGAGACATAGAAGGCTCCACCACAATGTTGGCCGGGCGCAGTTACTATTGAAGGAGTTGCACTTGACTTTATGCAAGTTGTACTCACACACATTAAGAGGATAAAGGAGGCCTCTAACCTGCTCAACAGCTTTCCTGAATGTGCATTCTCCAACCTAACCAGCTTCCCGGGACATACCTGCAACATCTACAAGTAAAGGTATGGAAAGAGATTGCATTGTGTGTGACTGAATTCTTATCTGCACCCTGCATCACCGCCATAGACTTTGAGGGACCAGTCCCACCTGTGGGGGACCTAACACCTAGCTGCCATAACATCCCCTCAGAGATCTACCCTGCAGCGCTGGTCAATCAGATCAGAAACCACAGGTGGCATCACAAACTATTCTAATCTACAATCCCCTGTAAATATCCCCCATTGCATGACCGCCAGGGCCACGGACCGAGCTCTGCTGCCAGTGACAACTCCCATAGACTTCCATGGGCTCGGCTCCGAGTACCCCTTAGCCCTGGTATCCACACATGTGGTGCGCGTCATCTAAACTTGGTGTCACGAACAGGATACGAAGCTTGCAAATTGTGAGTCCTGTGTTGCCTATATTGACTGTTTTGTGCAGAAAAGACTGTTTGCTGTTTTGTCATTTTTGGCGCCATTTTCCGCCATTTTGCCGCCATGTTCGTGCCCTGAGGCGCTGGTGAAGAAGGTGGGCGTGCATTCGTGGGCGTACCCCCCCCTGTGGCGCGAAAGTTATGGCCGCCCTCTCAAAATGCTACTATAATGTGAGATCCTATCCCACTGCAAGGGAGATCCGCCTTCTCTTCATCCTCTATGTCATGGAGGAGGTGGATGCGGTGCTAAGGGACATGGCCCGACACCGTGAAGAGATGGACGAGACGGAGAGAAGCTGGCGTGCCCGGAAACAGCGGCTGCTGTGGGACGCAATGCTCTCTCCCCCAGGAACGAAGCCATTACCTGTGCTCCCTGTGCCACCACTGCCAGCGGCTGAAGAAGAACCGGAGGCCGGCTCCAAAAGTGCTGATCCCGACTCCACCGATGATGCGGCGGGAGAGAAGGAGGCTGAGGGAGTCCTGCCTGTTCCGGAGTACCAGCTAGGCCAAGAGGCTGCAGCAGATTACAGTTCCCCGGTAGGAACACCGGAGGGGTCCCAGCCATCATTGCCAGAAATCGATTGGGACGCAATGCAGTATCTGGATGACGTCACTTATGCTGTAAAAGTGGGAAATGAGCAGCGACGCCGTGATCTGGATAAGCAACGTCAACAGGAGCAGAGAGAGGCGCAGCAGCGGTACCATGAAAAGTTCCTTGCTGATAAGGAGGCCGTCCGGAAGAATAAAGGTACGCGACGGGAACCGCGGCGCCAGGGGTGCATAACTGGGTTCCAACTCCGCAAAGGCTGGGGCTTCATACATGAGCCGGGCCTATACCAAGAGATCTTTGTGAGTCGGAGAGATGTGGAGTCCTATTTAACCATCGGGCACCCTGGGAGGGATCTTGTAAACGGGGATATTGTCAGCTACACGCGGCACTGGGGGTTAAAAGGGTGGTACGCCTTAAACGTCACCCGTGTCAGCGACCCCGTCCCTGAAACCAGTGAGGTCTCCCGTGCCACAGCACCGCAAACCCCAGCAGCGTCATCTTTGGCGTCCGCACCAGGCCGTGCACCAGCATCACCCCCTGCGTACTCCTCTGCACCCAAGACCCATTCTGAATCGCAACCTGCGACCATTTCTGCATCGCAATCTGAATTGTACACTGCGGCACCTTCTACAACGCAATCTGCGTTCTACTCCAGGGAGATACCTGTTAGGTCCCCAGTTCAAACAAAAGATGTCGCTACACAAACGTACATTGCCGGACATGATCTTCTTGTAATGGGTTCCCAAGGTCATTGTATACTTCTGGCCCCAGGAATGGAAAAAGTAATGGTCACAAGCAAGAAAGAAGAAAACCAGTAGACCCAGACAGGGGTTTACTGCAACTGAACATGTATAAAGTTTGAAGAAGTTTTATAAAAATTTGCACTTTACTATTGATAAATGTTTACATAGTATGTTTGCTTATTTAAAGTAGAATACCCGGCTGGGTAAAGAGTTAAAATTGAAATGTGATTTTACTTGAAATGTTTTATCATGCAAAGGACTGCGTGGCTGTGGACTTTGCCAGCCCAAAAACTTTATTGTAAATAGTTCGCACTTCGGTGCCCCATTTTGGTTTTACATAAAACCTAACTACCTCTGAAGAAAAACCCGTCTGGTGTGGCCTAGAGTGAGGTCTACAGCAATAAAGTCCTGCAGCCCACCCAGGACCCACGTGGGAGGTTTTTGGTGCGGGTCCTCCACAAGAATCTTGTCTTATACTATGTATTTATTGAAAAGTATTTTGATAATTTTCTACTGATCTATGTACAAATTGTAACGTTCAAGAGTCCTTACCTCCCGCAAGGGATGAGTTATTATGTTGATGTTATATGCAAAACAAAAATGTTTTTCTTTTCTATTTCAGCCCGGGAGTGCTGAGTTTAACTAGGGGGGGATGTGTGGCCCAGCTTCGCAAGGCACACATATCTTCTGGAAAATGCACAGGAAGGTAACTGTAAAGCTTGATATTCATTCACGCACACTTCTCAGCATTGCCACTAGAGGCATATCAGACTATTTAGTAGTGTGACGTAGCAAAGTTAGTGTTCAGTCGTTCAGTCTGGTTCCTGTCTTAGGACAGTGCAGTCAAGCTCCGGGTGGCTCAGGAGTGAGTCATCCCATCCATCTTCAGATTAGTCTTGGAGGGAGAGGAGAGAAGTCTGAATCCTGACAGAGCTTGTGTAGCTCATCTGACAAGAAAGTGGAGGCTAGTACGGGTGAAGTGAATCATCCTAGCCTAGTCAGAGCTACCCCTTAACCTGCTACTCAGAACAAGCTGCCTGTGTTCCTAAGAAAGAAGGAGGAAAGGAATCAAAGCAGTTATACCAACGAGTCAACAGAGAACAGGTCAGTGAGCACTGAAGGAAATCTGACCTTGGCACGCTTGCTACACGTGCTTATGTTAAGAGCGAGAGCAAGGCGAAGGGCGAGTGGAGAAGTAAGAGTGACAAAGGGACAAAATCACCCTCACTTAGTTAACCGGACACCGGGGTCCGAAGCGTTGCTAGTGCTTCACGCCTAGTAATAAGATAACCGGAGGCTTTCTGGACTACAAGTCGCAGAAGGTAGCCCTAAGCGCTGATACGTAAACGGAGTCAGGGAGAACGGGGACTTTGAGTCAAGTGCACGACAAAAGTAAGGACTTAGCTCTCTCAACATCTGATAATCAGAGACATAGAAGGCTCCACCACAATGTTGGCCGGGCGCAGTTACTATTGAAGGAGTTGCACTTGACTTTATGCAAGTTGTACTCACACACATTAAGAGGATAAAGGAGGCCTCTAACCTGCTCAACAGTTTTCCTGAATGTGCATTCTCCAACCTAACCAGCTTCCCGGGACATACCTGCAACATCTACAAGTAAAGGTATGGAAAGAGATTGCATTGTGTGTGACTGAATTCTTATCTGCACCCTGCATCACCGCCATAGACTTTGAGGGACCAGTCCCACCTGTGGGGGACCTAACACCTAGCTGCCATAACATCCCCTCAGAGATCTACCCTGCAGCGCTGGTCAATCAGATCAGAAACCACAGGTGGCGTCACGAACTATTCTAATCTACAATCCCCTGTAAATATCCCCATTGCATGACCCCAGGGCCACGGACCGAGCTCTGCTGCCAGTGACAACTCCCATAGACTTCCATGGGCTCGGCTCCGAGTACCCCATAGCCCTGGTATCCACAAAATGTGGTGCGCGTTGGGAAAACAGGAGGTGTGTAGCGATCTCATGATTCTGTGGGGGATATCGTATGTAGGGATGGCGGAAGAACGTTTCCAGTGCTTGCAACGCATGCATCGCTGATGTCACTCTCCTGAAAGGACTTCTGAGCTTGGAGACATGGACAGTCTTGGAGACAGTGTGTGTGCAGAGCTTCCAGTGTGGCCACTGACCCACACGTGGGAGAGTGAGGAAGCGAGACATGTGTACTGCTGGGAAGTATCAAGGAATGTGTAAAGTCAGTGATTAGAATATTAATGACATCTTCAATTTCATCCAGCATGTAATATATATTTCCTATGCATTTCTGACTGTAAACCAGTCCTTAGTCATTAATTCATGGTTAAGGACTGGTACACAGTCAGGAATGGTGATTTATATTTAAATTTATATTACATAACTGGATGAAATTGAAGATGTCATTCATTGTTAATTGCACTGGAATAAAGTTATATTTTGTTTACTTGGATTTACAGCTGGATGAGTTATTTCTATTGCAAAAGTTAAAAAGTATGTAAATTTGAGCTCTGATCCATGAATGGTATTAAATCATAACATATTATACTAGAAATAGGCCCGATGATATTGCATCGGGAGTGCGGTGAAATTTAGACATTACCACTATTCCCTGTGCAGGCGCATTAACAGCTGCGTCGTTACTGCGCATGCGTGGGTAGAGCGAGAAGTTGTGGCTGTTACTGTGCCTGCGTGGGGAATAACGGTAATGTCTAAATTTTACCGCACTCCCGATGCGATAGCATCGGGCCTATATTTAGTATATATATATACCAGGTAGAGGTGTATACAGGATATACAGGGGATATACCGTATATACTCGAGTATAAGCCAACCTGAGTATAAGTCGAGGCCCCTAATTTTGCCACAAAAAACTTGGAAAGCTTATTGACTCGAGTATAAGCCTAGGGTGGGAAATGCTGCAGCTACTGGTAAATTTCAAAAATAAAAAAAGATACCAATAAAAGTAAAATTAATTGAGACATCAGTATGTTAAATGTTTTTGAATATCCATATTGAATCAAGAGCTCCATATAATGCTCCATACAGTTCATGATGGGCCCCATAAGATGCTCCATATTAAAATATAGAATCATAGAATGGTAGAGTTGGAAGGGACCTCCTGGGTCATCTGGTCCAACCCCCTGCTCAAAGCAGGATATGCCCCATATAATGCTGCATAAAAGGTTAAAAATGGCCCCATAAGATGCTCCATAGAATAATATGCCCCATATGTTGCTCCATAAAGGTTGATGGCCCAATAAGATGCTCCATGGAATAATATGCCCCATATGCTGCTCCATAAAGGTTGATGGCCCCATAAGTTGCTCCATAGAATAATATGCCCCATATGCTGCTCTATAAAGGTTAATGGCCCCATAAGATGCTCCATAGAATAATATGCCCCATATGCTGCTCCATAAAGGGTGATGGCCCCATGAGATGTTTCATAGAATAATATGCCCCATATGCTGCTCCATAAAGGTTGATGGCCCCATAAGATGCTCCATAGAATAATATGCCCCATATGCTGTCCATAAAGGTTGATGGCCCCATAAGTTGCTCCATAGATATTTTTGCCCCATAAGATGCTCCATAGAATAATATACACCATATAATTCTGCATAAAGGTTGATGGCCCCATAAGATGCTCCATAGATATACTGTACATGGCCCATAAGATGCTCCATAGAATAATATATCCCATATAATGCTGCATAAAGGTTGATGGCCCCATACGATGCTCCACAGATATATAGGCCCCATAAGATGCTCCATAGACATCTATGCCCCATAGGCTGCTCCATAAAGGTTGATGGCCTCATAAGATGCTCCATAGATATACATGCTTCATATAATAATATGCCCCATATGCTGCTCCATAAAGGTTGATGGCCCCATAAGATGCTCCATAGATATATATGTCCCGTATGCTGCTTCTGCTGCGATTTAAAAAAAAAAAATGACATACTCACCTCTCGTTGCTGAGGGCCAGGTGCCAGTGTCCTGAGCAGGCGGGGACACCGATACGCTATGGGGGCCAGGTGCCGGTGTTGCCGCTTGCTCAGGGCCCCGGCACCTGCGATATCCACCTGTCCCCGTTCCACCGCTGTGAGCGCTCTGTCTTCTGGCTCTCTGCAGTGACTGTTCACTGGCAGAGGGCGCACACTAAGCACATCATCGCGCCCTCTGACCTGAACGTCACAGCCAGAGGACGCATAACACGGAGTGGCGCGTGATGGTGGAACAGGGACAGGAGAATATAGCATGGCTCCCCTAGTCCTCCCCGTCATATTCACCCCCTCCTGGCGCGTCTCTGCACTTGCTTCTCTGATGGTCTCCGTCAGCTCCTTCAAGTGTTCAGCGATCACGTGGTACCGCTCATTAAAGTAATGAATATGCATTCCACACCTATGGGAGTGTAGAGCAGTGCATATTCATTACTTTAATGAGCGGTACCACGTGACCTCTGAACACAGGAAGAGCTGGAGACCATCTGAGAAGCAGGGAAGTGCAAAGACAATGCCAGGAGGGGGTGAGTATGATCTGACTGGCGCCGGCTCCTGCACTCCCACTCCCCCGCCCACCCCCTAAGACAGTGATGGCTAACTTTGGCACTCCAGCTGTAAAACTACAACTCCCAGCATGCCCTTGCAACCTGCAGCAGTTGAGGCATGCTGGGAGTTGTAGTTCTCCAACAGCTGGAGTGCCAAGGTTCGTCATCACTGCCCTAGGACAATGACATCACTTGTCATCAGCCTCTATCTCCCCGATGAAATATCGCATTGCAGTCGGACCAATGTTAATCTATGGAGCAGCTCCCAGCATCCGATTTTTTCTCGGCCGTTTTCCTCGGACCGAGACGATCGCAGCATGCTGTGATTGTCACCGATTATCGATCGACAATCGCCAATGCAAGTCTATAGGTGCGATGAAAAATCGGCTTACAAACGGACCACAATGTGACTTGTGATAAAATCGCACCGGTGTCCTTTAGAAAAGCCGGCAATTCATCCCTGGCTATACTGTAAAATCACACTGACAGCTTTAATAAAGAATAGAAAGAAACATATACACACATAGAATACATATATATATACATGTCATTGTGACATATATATATATATTTATAGTTCATACACTTCTACATAGTATAATAGCCGCTAATTCCATTGCCGGCTTTTGTGAAATTACAGAACCGGACATGAAATGACACATGGTTTACATACAGTTAACCATGTCATTTCATGTAGTTTGATATATGGTTTTCACTAACAATTACATGAGTGTATGTGTGCAAAATTTTATACATGTAGGGGTTAATTAAATGTGTAAATTCCTGAAAAAAAATTGGCTCCCGCTGTATTTTCTCCACCAGAAACCCAAAGCCAGCGATTGGGGGCAGATAATAATAGCCTAGGGAGGGTGCATTTATTTTGTGCTTCCCCTGGCTACTAACATCTGCCCCAGCCACCCCAGAAAAGGCAAATCTATAATTAGATGCGCCCTTTCTGGCACTTAACTTGTCTATTCCCATTGCCCTGTAGCGGTGGCGAATGGGTTAATAATGGGTTAAAGCCACCTTGCCATTGAAAGGTGACTTTAAGCCAGGTTAATAATTGAGAGTTGTCAATTAGACAACTCTCAATTATTAATCCTATTGTATGAAATAAAAAAAACACGCACACATTAATTAAAAATCATTTTAATGAAATAAACACACAGATTTTGACCATCTTTTATTGTACTGGTATTCCTTCGATTCTCTTGTTCTCCTGTAATTAAAAAAAAATAATAAAACAACATTATTCTTACCTATCCGGCACTCAGTCAGGTCCCACGCTGTAATCCTTAATTGATTGTTTCCCAGGCTAATCAGTTCAGTTCAGGTCAGCCGGGGACACCGCACAGCATCAGTGACGTCAGAGGGAGTCCCGGCTGACCCGAAGTGAACTGATTACCGTGGGAAACATTCAATTAAGCTTCCCAGCTAATCACTTCCTCTCCTGTCAGCCGGGAGAGAAACTCGTTCATTCGGGGGTTTACTGCGAGGCTGGAAGCATTAGCTCTGGTCCACAGTAAACATGTTAACCCTTTGTGCAGGATTACAGCATTGGATCTGACTGAGCGCCGGATAGGTAAGAATAATGTTGTTTCATTATTTTTTTTTATTACTGGAGAACAAGGGAATCGAAGGAATACCAGTACAATAAAAGATGGTCAAAAACTGTGTGTTTATTTCATTAACATGATTTTTAATTATTGTGTGCGTGTTTTTTTTTTTAATTTAATACAATAGGATTAATAATTGAGGGTTGTCTAATAAAAAACTCTCAATTATTAACCTGGCTTAAAGTCACCTTCCAATAGCAAGGTGGCTTTAACCCATTATTAACCCATTAGCCACTGCTACAGGGCAATGGGAATAGACGGGCTAAGTGCCAGAAAGGGCGCATCTAATTATAGATTTGCCTTTTCTGGGGTGGCTAGGGGCAGATGTTAGTAGACGGGGGGGCACAAAATAAATGCACCCTCCCTAGGCTATTATTATCTGCCCCCACTCGCTGGCTTTGCCTGTCTGGTGGAGAAAATACAGCGGGAGCCCGCACATTTTTTTTCAACGAATTTACACATTTAATTAACCCCTACATGTATGAAATTTAGCACACATACACATGTAATTGTTAGCGAAAACCATATACAGTATCAAACTACATGAAATGACATGGTTAACTGTATGTAAACCATGTGTCATTTCATGTCGGGTTCTGTTTTTTTACAAAAGCCGGCAATTGAATTAGCAGCTATTATACTATGTAGAAGTGTATGAACTATAAATATATGTATATATATATGTCTCAATTACATATATATATATGTATTCTATGTGTATATATCTATTCTTTCTTTTGTGATTTAAAAACTATTCATTTGGATCCATTATATGTCAGTTTTTCTAGCCACCGACAAAATCTCGCAAGACGGATGTCAAACGGATGTCAAACGTACGCTCAGATGCGACAAAATCGCATCCTCGCATTCAAATCGGATGACAGACGGATCAATATTCATGAAACATTTGTGCGATTATCGGCCGTCAAAAACGGTCAGATTTTTTAGACGGTGTGTGTGACTCCAGCCTAAGCGTTACCCTAGAAATATCTTTAAAGTGATATATGGTGTAGTGAAAACTGCTTGTTGAACATGTCAGGGCTATCGTTTTACACAACTCTTCTTGGTACATTCTATTACAAAGTAGTTTGACCTCCTGGAAACGTTGGAGAAAGCTGCTTAATGTGTCCTGTAGTCTTTCATTGTGGCAGTTCTCCAATCTGTAGACCTGCTAAGGAATTGTACAGTCAGGACTGATGATGCTTTCGAAGTCCTATTTGCTTTCTCATCAGTTGCACATAAAACACCCAGGCTGGGATTCTAAAATAAAAAACCCATTGGTTTCAATGTCCAAAGAAATAGCCTGGAAGACATTTCATTCACTAGAAAACCACAGGATCTCAGTGTGATGTGTGACATTAATGACCCCGGGAAGTGAAAGATGTATCTGCAGCCAGAATGTTGCCTCGGAGGATGGTGTGAAGAATGCAACATTTAATCAATGTTCCAGTGCAGGTTTCCTGGAAAGACATGACAAATAACAGGAAAATACTGTACGTTTTTATAATGAACTTGCAGAACATCTATATGCTATACTGTACATTAGCCAAAGCAAGGTAAAGTCATTGACTGAAGATTATCAATGAGATCCAGTTCATTATAGTGAATCAAGCACATCACAAGTAGTCTGCTTAGATTGTCGGGTTGTACAATGCTATTATTATCAATCCTCTGCTTAAATTGCGGCAATCTATAATTGTGCATTTCTTACAGATGCAGGTATTGCTATTATTGTCATATTGATCATATTGATTTTAGAGAACAGAAACAATGTTAGTAATTACAGCATAATATACTGAAAATGTGCCATATTTGAGGTGCATTCAGTCATTGGAATGCTAGGGCAAAAGAGAGCCACCATTTCAGCCCTGCATTCTTTTATCTTGCTGTTCTTCGAAAATAAATGTTTAGATTTTACTTGATCTTTAGAAATACATACGGTAGAGCATCACAGTGGTAGCTCCTGCTTATCTCTGGATATTAGTGCAATGTTTTTGTCCTAAACCAGGCCCTGATACAAATGTGTGGAGTAGAGATGAGTGACTTTGCCTCCGGGAGCGTCAAGTCGGGTTTCGGATCACTCGACTTTTCCAAAAGTCGAGTCGAACGAAATCGGCCGACTATCGAAAAAGTCGAAGATCTGACTGAAACTCGAACCGACCCCAATACAAGTCAATGGGGAAGAAAAGTCGGCAGGGAGTGGAGGACAGTAAACACACCTACAGTGCACATTTCAATGCCAACGACATCAATTCTTATTATTTAAGCTTGTCAACCTTAATTTACTTTATAATAATAGTAACACATTGAAAACTGGGGGTTATTTGGCTAACATTGTGGGGGGGCAGGGCTGGCTCCAGGTTTTTGTGGGCCCCGGGCCAAAGAGTCTCAGTGGGCCCTTTAACACATACCACAATTCATGATGCTCCGATACGGCAGAGAAATATAGGTATAGTACAATGCCAAATACTTCACTTCTGTATTACATGAGAGATATCTATTGTAAATTCTACAATAGCTCAAAAACCGGACAGTGTAGTCCTCCATACAGTATTATGGGCACCACATAGTGCGCCATACAGAATAATGAGCCCCATATATTGCTCTATACAGAATGAGCCCCATATATTGCTCCATACAGAATAATGAGTCCCATATATAATGCTCCATACAGAATAATGGGCCCAATATAATGCTTCATACAGTATAATGAGCCACAAATATTGCTCCATACAGAATAATGAGTCCCATATATTGCTCCATACATAATTGGTCCAATATAATGTTCCATACAGTATATGATGGTCCCCATATAATGTGTCATACAGTATAGGACGGTCCCCAAAGAGTATAATGAGCCCCACATATTGCTCCATTCAGTATAATGAGTCGCATATAAAGCTCCATACAGTATATGATGGGCCCCATATATTGCTCCATACAGAATGGGCTCCATATAATGCTCCATACAGAATAGGTCCCATATGTGCTCCATATGATGCTCCATATATAAAGGGCCCTATATGATGCCCCATAAAAAATGAACCCCAAATGATGCTCTAGTATATGATGGGCCCCATATATGATGCTCCAGTGTATGATGAGCCCCATATAATGCTCCAAATATAATGGTCCCCATATATAATGCTCCATATATAAAGGGCCCTATATGATGCCCCATAAAAATGAACCCCAAATGATGCTCTAGTATATGATGGGCCCCATATATGATGCTCCAGTGTATGATGAGCCCCATATAATGCTCCAAATATAATGGTCCCCATATATAATGCTCCATATATAATGAGCTCCATGTGATGCCCCATAAATATGAACCCCATATGATGCTCTAGTATATGATGGGCTCCATATATGATGCTCCATTATATGATGAGCCCCATATAATGCTCCAAATATAATGGTCCTCATATATAATGCTTCATATATAATGGGCTCCATGTGATGCCCCATAAATAATGAACCCCATATGATGCTCTAGTATATGATGGGCCCCATATATGATGCTCCAGTGTATGATGAGCCCCATATAATGCTCCAAATATAATGATCCCCATATAAAATGCTCCATATATAATGGGCTCCATGTGATGCCCCATAAATAATGAACCCCATATGATGCTCTAGTATATGATGGGCCCCATATAATGCTCCAAATATAATGGTCCCCATATATAATGCTCCATATATAATGGGCTCCATGTGATGCCCATAAATAATGAACCCCATATGATGCTCTAGTATATGATAGGCCACATATCTGATGCTCCAGTGTATGATGAGCCCCATATAATGCTCCAAATATAATGATCCCCATATAAAATGCTCCATATATAATGGGCTCCATGTGATGCCCCATAAATAATGAACCCCATATGATGCTCTAGTATATGATGGGCCCCATATAATGCTCCAAATATAATGGTCCCCATATATAATGCTCCATATATAATGGGCTCCATGTGATACCCCATAAATAATGGGCCCCATATGCTGCTCTAGTATATGATGGGCCCATATATGATGCTCCAGTGTATGTTGAGCCCCATATAATGCTCCAAATATTATGGTCCCCATATATAATACTCCATATATAATGGGCTCCATGTGATGCCCCATAAATAATGAACCCCATATGATGCTCTAGTATATGATGAGCCCCATATATGATGCTCCAGTGTATGATGAGCCCCATATAATGCTTTAAATATAATGGTCCCCATATATAATGCTCCATATATAGTGGTCTCCATGTGATGCCCCATAAATAATGAACACCATATAATGCTCTAGTATATGATGGGCCCCATATGATGCTCCAATATATGTTGGGTCCCATGGATGATGCTCCAGTGTATGATGGGCCTATATAATGCTCCATATATAATGGGCCCCATATGATGCTCCAGTGTATAATGGGCCCCGTATATGATGCTCCAGTGTATGATGGGCCCCATTTATAATGCTCCAGTAAATGATGTGCCCCATATATAATGCTCCAGTGTATAAAGGGCCCTATCTATGATGCTCAAATGTATGATGAGCCCCATATATAATTCTCCAGTGTATAATGCTCTCCATATATTGCTCCAAACATTAAAAAAATGAAATACCTCTCCTCGCTGGGCACTGCTCTACTCTGGACTCCTCAGCGTCGCCATCTTCCAGCTCTCTGCACTGTGACTGTTCAGGCAGAGGGTGCACAGACGTGACGTCATCGCGCTCTCTGACCTGAATGTCACTGTCAGGAAACGCGGAAGACGTCACAGTGGTGGAGCAGGGAGAATTAAGTATTGCAAGTGCTGGGTCCCTGAGCAAGCAGGGGGGGCCCACTTGTGGGCGCCAGCACTGGCACAGGGCCCCTCATAGTACACCAGTGTCTCTGACGGCGAGTGGGCCCCCCCACCTGCTCAGGGCCCCGGCACTTGCCCGGGTGCGCCTGGTGCTGACGCCGGCCCATGGGGGGGGTACAGCCCAGTTTGGGAGGTGGAATAACTGGCATATGTTGAGGTGTAGGCTGGATGTTCAGCAGCTGCAAATGGAAGAATTGGAGAAGTCGGAGTAAGAGGAGGGCAAAGCGAGCCATTTTGCTGGCAAACCAAGGGGCCATCAGGGGAAGGTGGTACAAAATCCTTTGAAACCCAGGCATGGTTCATTTTTATGAGGGTGAGATTACCAACATTTTGGGTCGACAGCTGGGTCGTTCTTTCTGTCAGGATTGATCCAGCAGCACTGAAGACTAGAGTTGAACGAAACAGGTCGGTCAGATTCAAAAGTCGCCGACTTTCGCCAAAGTCGGGTTTCGCAGAGCGAAACCAGACCATAGTGTAAAGTCGGCCATGCGTTCAGCAAAACGAGCGACAAAGTTGGTTTTCCCATAATGCTTGCAGGCGCCTTTTTTCAGCTAATGAGCAAGGACATACACTGTGGGCAACGAGATGACATGGGCAGCGTCCACCACCACCTTAGAGAAGGGCATTGCAGTGATTGGCTTGCTTTGTGTGGCGTCATAGTGTCTATAAAAGCCCTGACCGCCGACCTCCATTTTACTTCTGCCGATCTTAACAGTAGGGAGAGGTTGCTGACGCTGTTTATCAGTAGGGAGAGAGTTAGGGCTGGAAAGAGAACTTCTTTTGTGCTTGTGTTGATTGTGCTGTACAGTTAGTGTGCAGTGACAGGGAGGATTTTCTTGTGTGCCGCAGCGCTGATAATTAGGCTGCATGATAGCTGTATTGCTATGTGTACACTGCTGTGCAGACTACTTTTTACACAGCACTAATACTTTTATTCTTTTTTTCTGCACAGTTACCGAGTGTTCATTTTTTCCCACACCGTATAGAGGTATACGCTCCTCACACACTACCGTGTACCAGCTGGTATCACGGACAAATACATGCTGACTATCAGTGTGTGACTCCGGAAATATATTTCCCCTACACTGTATATAGCTGTACGCTTCTGATACAGTGCTGTTTTTCTGCTTTTTATATTCTGGTCTAATCCATACTGAGCCTGTGAGCGTCTGTGTATGACTCTGGAAATATATACGAAAATTTAAAATTACCCCTACAATGTATACAGCTGAACGCTTCTAATACAGTACCGTTTCTCTGCCTTTTGTATTACAGTCAAATCCATACTGCGTGAGCGTGTGTGTGACTCCAGAAATATATACGGAGATTTACAATTTCCCCTGCACTGTATACAGCTGTATGCTTCTGATACAGTACTGTTTTTCTGCTTTTTGTATTCTGGTCAATTCCATACTGAGTGAGCGTATGTGTGTGACTCTGGTAATATATACTGAGATTTACAATTTCCCCTACATTGTATACAGCTGTATGCTTCTGATACAGTACAGTTTTTCTACTTTTTATATTCTGGTCTAATCCATACTGATCCTATTCAATACTCAGTGAGTGTCTCTGTGTGACTCCGGAAATATATAGGGAGATTTAAAATCACCCCTACACTGTATGCTTCTGAAACAGTACCGTTTTTCTGCCTTTTGTGTTATGGTCAAATTCATACTGAGAGAGCGTCTGTGTGTGACTCCGGAAATATATACGGAGATTTAAATTTTCCCAAACATTGTATACAGCTGTATGCTTCTGATACAGTACTGATTTTCAGATTTTTGTATTCTGGTCAAATCCATACTGAGTGAGCGTCTGTGTGTGACTCCGGAACTAGATATGGAGATTAAGAAATTTCCCTACAATGTATACAGCTGTACGCTTCTGATACAGTACCGTTTTTCTGCTTTTTATATTCTGGTCTAATCCATACTGAGCCTATGAGCGTCTGTGTGTGACCCCGGAAATATATACAGAGATTTAAATTACCCCTACACTGTATACAGCTGTACGCTTCAGATACAGTACGGAATTTCTGCATTTTATATTCTGGTCTAATCCATACTGAGCCTGTGAGTGTCTGTGTGTGACTCTGGAAATATATACGGAGATTTAAAATTACCCCTATGCTGTATACAGCTGTACGCTTCTGATACAGTACCGTTTTTCTGCCTTTTGTATTACGGTCAAATCCATACTGAGAGAGCGTCTGTGTGTGACTCAGGAAATATATACAGAGATTTAAAATTTCCCCTACACTGTATACAGCTATATGCTTCTGACACAGTACCGTTTTTCTGCTTTTTATATTCTGGTCTAATCCATACTGAGTGAGAGTGTGTGTGTGACTCCGGAAATATATACGGAGATTTACAATTTCCCCTACACTGTAATCAGCTGTACCTTCTGATACAGTACCGTTTTTCTGCTTTTTATATTCTGGTCTAATCCATACTGAGCATGTGAGCGTTTGTGTGTGACTCCGGAAATATATACGGATATTTAAAATTGCCCCTACACTATATACAGCTGTATGCTTCTGATACACTACCGTTTTTCTACTTTCTATATTCTGGTCTAATCCATACTGAGCCTGTGAGCGTCTGTGTGTGACTCCGGAAATATATACGGAGATTTAAAATTACCCCTACACTGTATATAGATGTAGGCTTCTGATACAGTACCGTTTTTCAGCTTTTTGTATTCTTGTCAAATCCATACTGAGTGAGCGTCTGGGTGTGACTCCGGAACTATATACGAAGATTTAGAATTTCCCCTACACTGTATACAGCTGTACGCTTCTGAAACAGTACCGTTTTGCTGCCTTTTATATTCTGGTCTAATCCATACTGAGCCTGTGAGCGTCTGTGTGTGACTCCGGAAATATATACTGAGATTAAAAACCCTACACTGTATACAGCTGTACGCTTCTGATAACAGTACCGTATTTCTGCTTTTATATTCTGGTCTAATCCATACTGAGCCTGTGAGGTCTGTGTGTGACTCCGGAACTATATACGAGATTTAAATTCCCTACACTGTATACAGATGTACGCTTCTGATACAGTACAGTTTTTCTGCTTTTTATATTCTGGTCTAATATATAATGAGCCTGTGACGTCTCTGTGTGACTCCGCAATATATACGGAGATTTACAATTCCCCTACACTGTATACAGATGTACGCTTCAGATGCAGTACGTTGCATTTCTGCTTTTTATATTCTGGACTAATCATACTGAGCCTGTGACATCTGTTGTGTGACTCCGAAATATAAACGGAGATTTAAAATACCCCTACACTGTATACAGCTGTACGCTTCTGATCAGTACCGTTTTCTGCTTTTTATATTCTGGATAATCAATACTGAGCCTGTGAGCATCTGTGTGTGACTCCGGAAATATATACGGAGATTTAAAATTACCCCTACACTGTATACAGCTGTACGCTTCTGATACAGTACGTTTTTCTGCCTTTTTTTACGGTCAAATCATACTGAGAGAGCGTCTGTATGTGACTCTGCAAATATAACGGACATTTAAATATTACCCCAACAAGTATACAGCTGTACGCTTCTGATACAGTACGTTTTTCTGCCTTTTGTATTACGACAAATCCATACTGAGAGAGCGTCTGTGTGTGACTCCTGAAATATATACTGGACATTTAAAATTCCCCTACACTGTATACAGCTGTACGCTTCTGATACAGTACCATTTTTCTGCTTCTTATTCTGTCAAATCCATACTGAGGAGCGTCTGTGTGTGAATCTGGAAATATATACGGGATTTAAAATTTCCCTACACTGTATACAGCTGTACGCTTCCTATACAGTACCATTTTCTGCTTTTTATATTCTGGTCTAATCCATACTGACTGTGAGTGTCTGTGTGTGACTCCGGAAATATAAACGGAGATTTAAAATTACCCTACACTGTATACAGCTGTACGCTTCTGATACAGTACCGTTTTTCTTCTTTTTATATTCTGGTCTAATCCATACTGAGCCTGTGAGCGTCTGTGTGTGACTCCGGAAATATATACGGAGATTTAAAATTACCCCTACACTGTATACAGCTGTCGCTTCTGATACAGTACCATTTTTCTTCCCTTTGTATATCGGTAAAATCCATACTGAGTGAGCGTCTGTGTGTGACTCCGGAAATATGTATGGAGATTTAAAATTCCCCTACACTGTATACAGCTGTACGCTTCTGATACAGTACCATTTTTCTCCCAATTTATATTCTGGTAAATCCATTCTGAGCCTAGAGGTCTGTGTGTGACTCCGGAAATATATACAGAGATTTACAATTACCCTACACTGTATACAGCTGTACGCTTCTGATACAGTACCGATTTTTCTGCATTTTATTCTGGTCAATCCATACTGAGTGAGCTCTGGTGTGACTCCGGAAATATATACAGAGATTTACAATTTACCCTACACTGTATAAGTGTACGCTTCTGATACAGTACCGTTTTTCTGCTTTTTATATTCTGGTCTAATCTATAATGAGCCTGTGAACGTCTCTGTGTGACTCCGGAAATATATACGGAGATTTAAAATACCCCTACACTGTATACAGCTGTACGCTTCAGATGCAGTACTGTATTTCTGCTTTTTATATTCTGGTCTAATCCATACTGAGCTTTTGAGCGTCTGTGTGTGACTCCGGAAATATAAACGGAGATTTAAAATTACCCCTACACTGTATACAGCTGTACGCTTCTGATACAGTACCGTTTTTCTGCCCTTTGTATTACAGTCAAATCCATACTGAGAGAGCGTCTATGTGTGACTCTGGAAATATATACGGAGATTTAAATTTTCCACTACACTGTATACAGCTGTATGCTTCTGATACAGTGCCGTTTTTCAGCTATTTGCATTCTGGTCAAATCCATTGTCAGGAACACCGCACTGCACATGCTCACTAAGCCAGTGCACGTGTCCTGAATAAAACAAACTTGTGCTCAAAGATACCTGGATTGAGGCAGCAGCGGTGAAAGATGTGTACTTCAGACTAACAGGTCCTGAAGCATGTGACTGCTGAGGGCGTGGCCTCTGCTCCAGAGATCTAAGAGCTGAAGGAAAACTCTTAGCAGGGTAACCAGGGACATAGACAGAGACGGAAACCAGGTCAAGCCGAGATCAGAGCACAAGATAGCACGACAGTACCAAAGGATTAGACAGAATGGATAGTCAGGACGTAGCAATAGATCAGTAAACCAGAACGGACAATAGACGGTACAATAGGGACAAAACTGTAACGGAGTATCGATAGCCAAGCCAGGAGGTCAGAACCGGAGAAGACAATATTAGCAAAACGTGAGACAGAGCGCAGAGTGAGCAAACAGACCGGGTCATACACAGGAATCAAACAAGCAGAGCAGTAGATATGTAAACCAGGGGGTCAGACACACAGTGAAAACAACAGTATAGCTGACAGAGAATCTTCCTCTGGAGTGGGTATAAATACCCCTCCCAGATCCAAGGTGAGGCCAGCAAAAGTTAACCCTGAGTGGATAGGACATTAACCATGTCAAAAACCATGACAGTACCCCCCCTTAACGGGGGCCACTGGACCCCCAGGCCTCTCAGGGTATCTGGCATGAAAAGCCCGTACCAGTCAATCAGCGTGTACCGAACTGGCCGGAACCCACGACCGATCCTCAATGGAGTATCCCTTCCAATGAACAAGGTATTGAAGTTTTCTGCGTGCCCACCGCGAATCAATGATGCGCCCTACCTCGTACTCCAGTTGACCTTCCACCAACACTGGTGGGACCTGTGGAAGACGTTAGATATTTTGAAGGAGGTGGGCAACTGAAGCTTGTAGGCCACCGGGTTGATCACCTCTACAATCTTGTATGGGCCAATAAATTTGGGGCCCAACTTCATAGAGGGTATCTTAAGTTTGATGTTACGGGTAGATAACCAGACTTTTCCCCCCACTCTCAACGCAGGGCCCGACCCCCTCCTCCTGTCCGCAAAATGCTTGTACTTCTTCTGGGCTTTGGAGATGTTCCCCTGCACTTCCCTCCAAAGGGTTTTTAACTGTTGAACCATCCCCTCGGCACCAGGGCAACCAGAATCCATACGGGAAAATTCCCCAAACTGTGGAACAAACCCATAATTAACCTGAAAGGGAGACTTTCCGGTAGACTGATTAATACGACAGTTGAACGCAAATTCTGCCTTGGGTGAAACCTCACACTAGTCTTCCTGTCTGGAGAAGGCCAGGCATCTCAGAATCTGTTCCAACGACTGGTTGGTGCGTTCAGTCTGGCCGTTGGATTCCGAGTGATAGGCAGAGGAGAATGATAACGTGACCCCCAACTTCTTACAGAACGCTATCCAAAACCTGGCCACAAACTGCACACACCCTGTCCGACACCACATTCACAGGCACTCCATGCAATCAAACTATTTGCTGTATAAACAAGCGGGCCAAGGTTTCAGCAGATGGTAACGCAGTAACGGCACAAAGTGAGCTTGCTTAGAAAATCTATCAACCACTACTAGTGTTGAGCATTCCGATACCGCAAGTATCGGGTATCGGCCGATATTCGCGTTATCGGAATTCCGATACTTAATTCCGATACTTTTTCCATATCGTATACCGGAATCGGAAGTTCCCATAATTCTTTGAGAGGCAATGTGATTTTAGTCAGCCAATGAGGAATCCTACGAAGTGTGGGCACATCCTGTAATGCTGCGGTCATCTTAACTAATGGCATGGCTGTGATTGGCTGCTGAAATGATGTCAGAATGCACTATAAAAGGCGCCGCCGCCATTTTAGCGTCACTGTGCTGTGAACTCAGTAAGGGACAGAACGCTACTCTGCTCACTCTGAGGGACAGTTAGATATTGCGATTTTGTGTACTACTGTGCTTGAGGCAGGCTAGTTTACCAACCGCTGTGTAAAGCTTCATTTTGCCAGTGTTGTTTTAACAGCTCTGTGCAAGGTGTGTGTGTGACAGTGCAGGTGACGCTGCAGTTTGCTCTGCATCCACCGCTGTTTGTAGGCATCTGCACGTGTCACTGACTCTTTTTTTTTTATTTTATTTAGTGGAATTGGTGCAGCTCCATTATATTAGAAAAAAATCAAATCTATTAGTGTGACGTGCTTCCATCCGTATACAATACATTGGTTGCAAACACTATAGAAGTACACAAAGGAGCTTTTCACAGATAGTGAATAGTTGTGTTTCAGTGTTCACTGCAGTCTGTGAGGTTTTGATTTTTTGAGTGCAGATCACGCTCCAGTTAGTTCTTCAACCACTGCTGGTTGTAGTCTGCTGAGCGTGTGTCACTGCCTCATCCTTCACATTTTTCTCTAATTGGTGCTGCTCCATTTTAGTGGAAAAAAATCTAATCTATTAGTGTGACGCGCTTCCATCCGTATACAATACATTGGTTGCAAACACTATAGAAGTACACAAAGGAGCTTTTCACAGATAGTGAATAGTTGTGTTTCAGTGTTCACTGTAGTCTGTGAGCTTTTCATTTTGTGGGGTGCAGATTACGCTCCAGTTTGTACTTCAACCACTGCCGGTTGTAGTCTGCTGAGGTGTGTCACTGCCTCATCCTTCACATTTTTCTCTAATTGGTGCTGCTCCATTTTTAGTGGAAAAAAATCTAATCTATTAGTGTGACGCGCTTCCATCCGTATACAATACATTGGTTGCAAACACTATAGAAGTACACAAAGGAGCTTTTCACAGATAGTGAAAGTTGTGTTTCAGTGTTCACTGTAGTCTGTGAGCTTTTCATTTGTGAGTGCAGATTACGCTCCAGTTTGTACTTCAACCACTGCCGGTTGTAGTCTGCTGAGCGTGTGTCACTGCCTCATCCTTCACATTTTTCTCTAATTGGTGCTGCTCCATTTTAGTGGAAAAAAATCTAATCTATTAGTGTGACGCGCTTCCATCCGTATACAATACATTGGTTGCAAACACTATAGAAGTACACAAAGGAGCTTTTCACAGATAGTGAATAGTTGTGTTTCAGTGTTCACTGTAGTCTGTGAGCTTTTCATTTTGTGAGTGCAGATTACGCTCCAGTTTGTACTTCAACCACTGCCGGTTGTAGTCTGCTGAGCGTGTGTCACTGCCTCATCCTTCACATTTTTCTCTAATTGGTGCTGCTCCATTTTAGTGGAAAAAAAATCTAATCTATTAGTGTGACGCGCTTCCATCCGTATACAATACATTGGTTGCAAACACTATAGAAGTACACAAAGGAGCTTTTCACAGATAGTGAATAGTTGTGTTTCAGTGTTCACTGTAGTCTGGTGAGCTTTCATTTTGTGAGTGCAGATTACGCTCCAGTTTGTACTTCAACCACTGCCGGTTGTAGTCTGCTGACGTGTGTCACTGCCTCATCCTTCACATTTTCTCTAATTGGTGCATGCTCCATTTTAGTGGAAAAAAATCTAATCTATTAGTGTGACGCGCTCCATCCGTATACAATACATTGGTTGCAAACACTATAGAAGTACACAAAGGAGCTTTTCACAGATAGTGAATAGTTGTGTTTTCAGTGTTCACTTGTAGTCTGTGACTTTTCATTTTGTGAGTGCAGATTACGCTCCAGTTTGTACTTCAACCACTGCCGGTTGTAGTCTGCTGAGCGTGTGTCACTGCCTCATCCTTCACATTTTTCTCTATTGGTGCTGCTCCATTTTAGGGAAAAAAATCTAAATCTAATAGTGTGACCGCTTCCATCCGTATACAATACATTGGTTGCAAACACATATAGAAGTACCAAAGGAGCTTTTCACAGATAGTGAATAGTTGTGTTTCAGTGTTTCACTGTAGTCTGTTAGCTTTTCATTTTGTGAGTGCAGATTACGCTCCAGTTTGTACTTTCAACCACTGCCGGTTGTAAGTCTGCTGAGCGTGTGTCACTGCCTCATCCTTCACATTTTTCTCTAATTGGTGCTGCTCCTTTTAGTGGAAAAAAATCTAATCTATTAGTGTGACGCGCTTCCATCCGTATACAATACATTGGTTGCAAACACTAAGAAGTACACAAAGGGGCCTTTCACAGATACTGAACAGTTGTCTGCAGGGTTCACTGTAGTCTGTGAGGAATAACCCACTTAGGCCTTAACTTTTCTGACTTTCTTTATCAATCTACCAAGATGAAGAAGTCAGTGATGTAAGGCACGGGTCGTGGTCGAGGCCGTGGATTTGCAGCAGGGAGAGGACGTGGGGATTCTGGGCTGCTGCCGCACCCAGTGACACAGCATCCCACCAGTTTTCCCCGTGAGCGTTCCTTTATGCGCACTTTTGTAGGAGCTCAGCGTACCCCCCTGCTTCGTGAAAGAACAAATTGAAGCCGTTGTTGGTTGGATGGCAGCCAATGCCATCGACTTCAATACCTTCCACCTCCTCTCAGGACCAACAGCACTGTTGAACAACCAATCGTCCTCTTCACCGCCTGCCAAATTGCCCGGCAGTCAAGAGAGCTCTGTACAGGAGCCAGCTGAGTCTCTGCTTCTGTTCTCAGAATCTGTTGGCTTGGAAACAGGGGCCCAGCACAAGCAGCATTCTGGAATGTGAAGAAGAGGCAGTATGCAGTGATGCGCAACAGCTGTGTCTCTCTGAATCTGAAGAGGCGGTGAGCAGTGGCGTTGGTCAGCACACCGCAGAACGCATCTATGATGATGAACTCAGTTGCCAGTTTCTGTTGAGCATGGTGCTGGCCAGACCACCCAACAACAGCAGGTGATGGAAGAGGTAGTAGTGGTGGAGATGATGAGGTCCAAGACCCAACTGGCGTTGAGGAACAGGAAGGTGGTGGGGCAGCTCTGAGGAAGAGATTGCACCAACGGTCCAAACAGTAGGGAGAGTAGGCTGCAGACTCGCTTGCCTGTAGCCTCCAGTTTGGCACCCGTTCGGAGCAGTTCTTTACAACAGCCAAACCGGGGCTCTCCCAGGACTTGCCTCTGCGTGGTCCTTTTTTGATACAGTTTGCAGATGAATTTGCTATGTAAAATGCCAAGCTGTGTAATCAAAAATAAAAAGAGGTAAAAGTGTCAGTAACCTTAATACAACAAATATGTGGAAACATGTGCGGTCAAAGCACTTTGTTGATTACAAACACACACTGGAGATGTAGGCCAACCTACAGCAGCACTACATCTTCACTCCTGTTGGAGCCTCTTCCTCCATGTTCACCACCAGCTGTAAGCTTCCTCAAAGGATCGCCATGGAAGAACCTCTGTCACTGTTGTCCAGAGACACAGTGTTTATTCCACCCACAGCTGCAAGTTCCCTGTCATCCTCACACACCCAGGCCACAAAACAGCCATCGGTAGCACAGGCATGGGATAAAAGAACGGCACCATACCGGCAAACCATCCACGAGCACAGGCTCAGAATGCTGGCATTGCAAAACCTCCTGTCCCCTTGAAATGCTGCATTCAGGCTGGTGGAGAAGACAGTTTCCATGAATTAATGGCATTGGCAGTCCACAATACAATGTGCCCAGCCGATTTTATTTCAGCAGGCAAGCCGTCCCTGGTCTGCAAAAGCAATGTTGAGGCAAAAATTAAACACTGCCTACTAAACGCCGTCAGTAGCAAGGTCCACCTGACCCCCGATGCGTGGACCAGAACCCATGGCCAGGGACGATACCTTTCACTCACTGCCCATTGGGTGAATGTTGTGGAGCCGGTATAGATCTTGCGAGTGGCGCTGTAACGGTTCTGCCAACTCCAAGATTGCCGGAATCAAGTCTGTCCACATTGACTCCTCCTCCTACCCAGTTTTCCTCAGAATCATCGCTGCAGGAGCCGCACGGTCTACCTCCACAGGACCCGTGGACGCTTACCTGATGCGACCGATATGAGCACAGCCGTGGCCAAACGGCAACAGGCCGTTCTGAAATTAATTCCATGGGAATCGAAGCCACACAGCGCAGGAGGTCTGGAATGCCATCAAGCAGGAGAGCGACTGTGGTTTTGCCAGCGAATCTCCAGCCAGGCTTGGTAGTGTGTGACAATGGCCGAAATCTGGTGCAGCTCTGGCCTTGGCAAACCTCATCACATACCATGTCTGGCACATGTGCTCAACTTGTCGTGCAGAGTTTTTTGAGGGGGGCTATCCGAATCTTGATTGCACTGCTGCACAAGGTCCGCCTAGAGTGCGCTCACTTGCGACGTTCCAGGCAGGCCAGATCGCGCATTGCAGCTCTGCAACGCAGATTGCGCCTTCCTGAACATCGCATCATATGTGACGTATCCACCAGGTGGAATTCAAACGTTACATATGTTGGAGCGGTTGTGTGAGCAGCAGCCAGCAGTTATGGAGTATCAGCTGCATCAGGCGCAATCAACACGCAATTTGCGCCGTCCCCACTTCACCATTAATGAGTGGGCCACTATGAAGGACATGTGCCACGTTTTGCGTGCGTTTGATGAGTCACGCGGATGGCGAGTGCAGATGATGCACTAGTCAGCCTGACTGTCCCCCTTATCTGCCTCTTCAAAAACACTGCAAGCAATAAGGGATGAGTTTGGAAGAGGTGGAGGATGAGGAGTCACAAATTCCCATCACCTTCTGGAAAGTCACGCAACGTGGTTCCTCCACAAAGGGCTGGGCAGGGCTCACTTTGTGAGGAGGATGAGGAGGAGGAGTCAATGGAGGAGGAAGACATCGCTCCAGAGGGAGGTACACAACGCTCTAGTCAGTATGTAGACGAGGGTGGGGTGATGCAGAGCAGGCAGAGATAACGCCTCTTGCAGAGGACAGCGTTTCTTTGCCAGTTTGGGAGTCTGCAGCACATGGTTGATTTCAATGCTGCAGTGCTAAGAAACGACCGCCGCATCGCCCCACATTCTCACGACGTCGATTATTGGGTGTACACCCTCCTAGACCCTCGCTACCGGGACAACGTCAAAAGCCTCAATCACACCGTTTGAACCGGGAGCGTAAAATGCGGGAGTACCAAGACACACTGGTGCAATCCCTAATGTTCTACCTTACTGCCGAGAGCACTGCTGTGCTACTGCTTTACAAAGCAGCTCTGTGCGTCGGGGGGGCAGTGTAGAGAGCTCTCAAAAAGAGGGAGCACACGCAGTGCCTCTGCACAGGGAAAGACCAGTATGTTCAAAAATGTGGAAAGTTTTGTGGCGCGCCACAAAATGTCTACAACCACCAGAGGGCTCCAGTCACGGGAGGCAACGTATCCGTCAGATGGTGACAGACTACTTGGCTTTGCCTCTCAGTGTACTCCCAATGGCTCTCCCCATTCAAGTTTTGGGTCCTAAGCTGGATCATGGCCAGAGCTTAGCCAGTATGCATTGGAGGTGCTGGCTTTGCCCTGCTGCCAGTGTATTATCGAGCGCGTCTTTAGTGCTGCAGGTGGTGTACTAACAGACCGTTCGCATGCGACTACCTCACGATAATGTAGACCGGCTTACTTTCTGAAAATGAACAAGGCATGGGATCTCGCCAAATTTCTCTGTCCTTTTCAGATTAAATAACTGGTTCGCAACTTTAAATCCATGTCTCCTGTTATGTTCATCTTCTTACCACCTGAACTCTACTCCCTGGGCTCCAACACGCCATTTTGCTGCTCAGAAGTGTCGTGTCCACAGAACAAAACACAAGCTCTACTGTTAGTGGGGTTCAGTAACGCCATCTGTTCCCCTGCTGTGTCAACGGCAAGAAGTGTCCTGTTCCCGACACATGGACAGAAAAACACATGACCAACATGCTCCAAATAGGAAGAGCCGTCACCCGCTTTGTTATGCTGAAAACATGAAATTGTGAAGTTTTGCAGGCCTATGAATGATAAATTTTTAGACAAATAATGGACAAATAATAATTTGTCATCACAGCGCATATCTGCACATGTTCTATTAGAAATGGTAACAAAAAAAAAACATAGTCTCTCTTCACATTTTTTAATTAATGCATAAAAGTACATTTCAGACTTATGAAATTAATTGCTTTTTTAAGGAAATTTATCTGTACCTGTAAGATAATGCACTCAATGGATGTACGAATCATTTAAAATCCTCATCATCATCATCACGAGGTTTTATTTATTAAGACATTATAAAATACACATACTGATGCCAACGTAACTTCAAACCCCCACCATATATGAAATGGCCAGCATGTAAACATGGTAAAATGTCCAATAATAAATTAATTACATCTAGAAAGTGCATCATGGCATACTGACAATAGGTACTTATACCTGCAAGTTGCTGTTGAAACAACCACAAGAGAATAAATAATACTGGTATAGGGTATCACAGTGCATAGTACTCATGGACAATGTTGATGTAAACTGTATCCAATTAAGTCAGCGTCAACCATTAGGCTTGTTAGTCTGTACATGTTAAAGAGGGAACGTAATTTTTTGGTTTTGTCATAGGGTAGATTACACATTAAAATTATTAATGCTGTATTTTTTTTTGGCCCTCCCCCAGTGCGCAATAACGCAGCCTAAACCTCAAAATTTGATACCAGTAATTGCCCACCTACCCTACCCACGCGTGACAGTAGGAAGGTAGTGTTGACGGAAAAAAAGCTTTGCGCAACAGACATTCTTTTACCCCTCTTCAACACTCTACAACAAAAAACTTTATTTCAGCCGCAGACTTTTTTGACGTCGTATAACTTGGCATTCCCAATCAGAGGCTGTCCAATTGATACAGAATAGTTTTTAAACCTTTGCTATCCGAGCCTTTGTTTCACCTACACTTGCAGGCCACACCTTAATTGTGACAAACAATGCCAATGTTTTTTTAAATGGTTATTTTTTATTGTACATTATTGTGTCATCAATCACATTGATGAGTCCATGCTGGACATGTCAACAAGCTATAAAAAAGTTACGATTTAACTTAAATAATTGAATTGTCTGTGCCGTACATAAAAATTTGCGATGATGAAATGATGAGTGACTATTACAAAATCCATTGTTCACTAGTTATGGTTTAACTAGCGTTCCTTTAACATTAATTCATAAAAAAAAAAAAAATTTACTTTTATTCTTAAATTTACAACACTAAATTTTGTTACCAATTTTTTTTGGGGGTTGTGTTGTTTTCCCTTTTTTTTGGCAGTGCATAATGCGTTTTTATTTGGGATTTTCTTTATTTTTCCTTCTTGAAATTAGAAAACATTTTGGTTCTTTGTACCGTGTTAGCCATAGATAGGAAAAAATATTTAGACTTCAGAGTCAGCAGTGGTTGATCCCTTTTTTATGGAAAATGAAAAGATGGAAACAAATTGCAAGCTTTTCAAGGCTACTCAACGTCTCTTCATCGGGGGAAAGCTAACTAAAAAAATAAAGCACCATTTTCTATACAAACAGGACACAGGAAATAGTGCATATTAAGACAAGTAAGTGACGTGTTCGAACGTCATTATCTCACAGGGATGAACTTTAAATATGGAACATTTCCTAGATAAGATAGAAAGTTTGATTGCCCTCTAAATTGGGTTATTTTTTGGGGGGGTTTTCATGACCCTGGAAGGTTTAATAGACGCAGATTCCTTAATTGATATAAAAAATGACAAAAATCCATGTGATCTATTAAATTCCATCACTAACAGTGTCAAAGGTCATGATAGCTTTTTATTCGAAATTTTTTGTCGTTTCTCATATTTGAAGTTATATTTTAATTTCCATAATTCAAAATCCGATGCTTGACCGGGCTTTACAAAAGTCTTTTGCCCACAGGTAAATTCATTAATTTATCTGTGATTGTGTGGCCGATTAAATTCATCCTTGTTCTCCTTTTTTTGCCGGTCTCCCCTCATTGTCCCTCCCTCACTTGTCTAGCTATTCCGTGTCCTTTGTGTTGTAGAAATATGGATTCTTCATTTTTGGCTTTATTTCTTACCCCGAATAAGAAAACCTGGTAGTCCTGAAAGTTTTGAAATTTGTTACCAATTTTCAGTTAGCCATTAAACGTTATCACCACAGGGGGACTGTCAATTTAAATTTTTTCTATTTTGTAATTGAAATTAATATTTTATGTCGCATTTAAAAACTTATTTTTCTTGTTTTTAATTTCATACATTTGCAATTTGGGCCCCGTAAAAGGCAATAACTCAATATTTTGTGCCTACACCCTCCTTGACCCTGGCTTCAACAGCGCCATTGCTTCTCAAAGTGTTAGATGCACAGATGAAAACAATCGCTGATGTGTTTTGTGGGGTTCATTTAAGCCTGCTGTTCCCCTGCTGTGTGTCTGGCAAAAATTACTGCTGCTAACTCAACTTCAACTTCAAAGTCTCATACTAGGTTGCCTACACCCTCCTTACCCTGGGGGTTCAACAGCGCCATTGGGTGCTCAGGGAAATGTTAATGCACAGATGAAAACAATCGCGATGTGTTTGTGGGGTTCAGTAACCCTGCTGTTTCCCCTGCTGTGTGTCTGGCAAAAATTACTGCTGCTAAACTACAACTTCAACTTCAAACGTCTCTACTAGGCCTCGCCACACCCCCCTTGACCCGGGGGTTCAAAAAAGCGCCAGTTGCTGCTTAGAAGTGTTAGATGCACAGATGAAAACAATCGCTGATGTGTTTGGGGTTCGTAACGCCTGCTGTTCCCCGCTGTGTGTCTTGGGAAAAATTACTGCTGCTAACTACAACTTCAACTTCAAAGTCTCATTTCTAGGCCTTTGCCTACACCCCCTTGACCCTGGGCTTCAACACGCCCCTTTGCTGCTCAGAAGTGTTAGATGAACCCGATGAAAACAATCGCTATGTGTTTGTGGGGTTCAGTAACGCCTGCTGTTTCCCCTGCTGTGTGCTTGGCAAAAATTACTGGCTGCTAACTACAACTTTCAACTTTTCAAAAAGTCTCATACTAGGCCCTGCCTACACCCTCCCTTGACCCTGGGCTTCAACAGCGCCAGTTCTGCTCCCGGAATGTTTGATGCACAGAGAAAAAAACGCTGATGTGTTTGTGGGGTTCCGTAACGCCTCTTTCCCCCTGCTTGTTCCGGCAAAAATTACTGTACTACCTAATCATGGTGAAAAAAACATGACATCTCAAAGTGTTTGCTACACATAGATAAGAGGCTACACCATGATTTCAAGCTGTAAAAAATTTGAAACGAACCTTTCAAACCAAAAATGATTTGTCTGTCACAAATCGGTAACAAAAAATTGTGACAAATTATTACAGATATGCACATGTCGAAAACAAATGCAAACAAAAAGCCTATTTATGCTATAAAGGGGGACTGATGGTCAACCTTGCACTCCATAGCTTAGACAAATCCAACTCACTCATGATACTAAATACTTGCAATGTTGAAGTGCAAATGTGGGTTGAACTTTGAAACTGCTGCAGTGCGAAGGTTTTTTACTTCAGTGTTCTTGGCCTTTTGAAATAAAAGCGTACAAGAAATTTAAAAAACCAATGTTGATTAAGGGAGTGTTTCCCCCTGTAAATATTGGCAAACAATGCATGTAGGAATGTCCTCTTCAACATTACTTTTATTTGTGTCATTTTAAAAAATACAATTTGATTAGAAAGTTAACGCCCAAAATCATAAAGGTCCTTCATTTAAACATGATAATCGCTAACAAAAATTCATTACCTTGGTAAAGTCAATAGTGCTAGTCACAATAGCAAATTTATTCCTTAATGGGCTGAAAGAACGCCAACTGATGAAAAAGGTGAAGATATTTATTTATCAGATGAATAGCGGGGCAACCCCGTACAATGTCGATATAACTGTACCTTAACAAAACAGCTGTTCACACCTTTACACGCATTTTTTCTTTTATTGTTATGTAATAGGGCACATCGTGATGTTTCATCATAGGTGCATTTTCTGAGTAAAGCAGCATGACAACCCTTTGGTTGTCGGTACGTTTCCCCATTTTTAACGACCCCGCACCGAAAAATTTTGTTAGTTTTCGTTTTTAAGACGCACAGCCCAACCCCCAACCCCCGTCACAGCAGGAAGCCTTTTCTGTGCGCCCAAAAAAAAAGGGGCAAGCATACAGCACGCCCCTTTTAAAAATTTTAAAAAAAAAAAGGATGTATATAACGCACACTTTTTGGGGGGAAAAAGGTTTTTAAAATCGCCATTCCCAAAACTGTGGCTATGCAGAACTCATTATATATCCTTATCCCCCTTTGTCATTTTTTGCAAGTCCACAGTCAGGCATAAATAGTTTTTTTCACTAGGGCTTTTTTTAAAGGGTTTTTTTTTTTTGGTTAAAAAAAATTGATTGGCAATTTAAAACATTTTTCAAAAATTAAAATTTTTTGATTTTTTTAAAAAATTTTTTTTAGTGTTTTATTCAAAAAAAGAAAAGGGTTTTATTTTAACTGTTTTTTCCCCATCAAAATGGATTCTGATATGTTTTTTGTATGTTTTTTTTTTAAAACCCCAAAAACCCCAAAATTTTTAAACCCCTTTTTTTATTGTGGTTTGCATTGCTTTTTAAAAATTTTTAATGTACCCCTTTTTTGTTTGTCAATTTTAAATTTTTTACATAAAATTTTTTTTAAAATAAAAACCCTCATCTTAGGGGAAAAAGGTTTTTTAATTTTTTCTTTTTTGGGTTTTTAACTTTTTTAAATTTACACGTAAAAAAGGAAAAATTTTAAATTTTTTTTTTAAACATCCCCTTGGGCCCCGGGGGTCCAACACCCCAAATTGTTGCTCCCGGGAATTGCTGTTACCCCCTTTTAAAAACTTGCCCCTGTTACTGGGGTTCAGTAAAGTCACTTTTTCCCCCCGCTGTGGGGAAGGCCCCAAAAAACCTTTCTGCCTTTCCCCCCTGTTCTCTTCTCATCCCTGGGTTACAACACCGCCATTTTTTTTTTCGGGAATGTTTTAGCACAGTCTACACTTGCCCCCGTTTTAGGGGGGTTTAGAAAATTTCACTTTTCCCCCCGCTGAGTGAACGGCAAAAGCCCCGCTGCCTCCACCCTGTTCTTTTCTCACCCCCGGGTTCAAACCGCCAGTTGTTTCTCGGAAGTGCTGTTTTGCAAAAGTCTACACTTGCCCCTGTGTTACGGGGTTTTTGTAATTCAGCTGCCCCCCCGCTGTGTGAAAGGGAAAAAGCCTTTTCGCCCCCACCTTTTCTGTTTCCCCCGGGGGTTAAAAACCCCCAGTTTTTCTGGGGAAATGCTTTTGCACGGGCTAAAACTTCCCCTTTTTTTTACTGGGGTTCCGTAATGTCATTTTTCCCCCTGTGGGGGGGGGGGGGGGGGAACGGAAAAAAGTCCTGCTGCCCCCCCCTGTTTGTTCTCACCCCCGGGGTTAAAAAACACCCGTTTTTTTTCGGAAGTGCTGTTAGCAAAATTAAAACTTGCCCCGGGATTTACTGGGGTTAAATTTAAGGGGCAGCTGTTCCCCTGCTGTGTGAAAAAAAAGTCCTGCTGCCTCCCCCCTTTTTCCCCCTTTCACCCCGGTTACAACACCGCCAGTTTTTTTTGGGGAAATCTGTTAGCACAGTCAAAAATTGCCCCTGTTTTCCCGGGGTTCAGTAATGTCAGCTTTCCCCCCGCTGTGGAACGGCAAAAAACCTGCTGCCTCCACCATGTTTTCTTCTCATCCCGGGGGAAAAACACCCAGTTTTTTTTCCCCGGAAAAGGGTGTTAGAAAAAGTCAAAAACTTGTCCTGTGTTACTGGGGCCCCGAAAATTTTTCCCGCTGTTCCCCTCCCCGTGTGAAGGGAAAAAAGTCCGCTGTTTTCCCCCCGTTCTCTTTCATCCCCGGGGGTTCAACCCCCCCGTTTTTTTCTCGGAAGTGCTTTTAGCACAGTTAACACTTGCTCCCGGGGTTTTCGGGGTTCATAAGGGGCAGCTTTCCCCCCGCGGGGAAAAAGGCAAACAGCCCGGGGTGCCTAAAAACCCGTTCTGTTCTCACCCCCGGGACAACCCGCCAGGGTTTCTGGAAAAGGGTTTTAGCACATTAACCCCCTTGGGGTCCCGTTTTTACGGGGGGCATAATGTCAGCTGTTCCCCTGCTTTTGTGAAGGGAAAAAAAATTTTCCCGCTGCCTCCCCCTTTCTCTTTTTAAAAAGGGGGACAACACCCCCCATTTTTTTTTCCCGGGAAAGGTGTTAGCCCAGTCTAAAACTTTCCCCTTGTTACGGGGGGCATTTTAAAGTAAAAAGTTCCCCTGCTGTGTGAACGGCAAAAATTTTCCCCTGCCTCCACCCTTTTTGTTCTCATCCCTGGGTTCAACCCCCCCAGTTGTTTCTAAAAAGTGCTTTTAGCACACCCCAAACTTTTGGCCCCTGTGTTACGGGGTTTTCAGAATGTCATTTTTCCCCCTGGGGGTGAAAAAGGGGCAAACAGTCCTGCCCCTCCACCCGTTTCTTTTTTTTCCCCGGGGGTTTAAACACCCCAGTTGTTCCCCGGGAAAGGGTTTTTACCCCCAGTTAACTTTTGCTCCCGTGTTAGGGGGGTTTTCAGAATTGTGTTCCCCTGCTGTGTGAAGGGAAAAAAAATCCTGCTCCCTCCCCCCGGTTCTGTTTCTTCCCGGGGGTTACAACACGCCCTTTTGTTTCGGGGAAGTGGGGTTAGCACACCCCTACTTTTGCTCCTTTGTTAGGGGTTTCCCCTTTAATGTCAGCTTTCCCCCCTGCTGTGTGGGGGCAAACACCCCCTGTGCCTCCACCCTTTTTCTTTTCTTTTTCCCGGGGGTTTAAAAACCCGCCAGTTTTTTTGGGGAAGTGTTTTTTGCACAAAACACTTCCCCCCTTTTTTACTGGGGTTCAGTAATGTCATTTTTCCCCTGCTTGTGAATGGCAAAAAGTCCTGCCCCCTCCACCCTGTTCTGTTCTCCCCGGGTTTTTAAAACCCCGCCAGTTTTTTTTCCGGAAGGGTTAAAAAAACAGTCTACACTTGCTCCTGGGGGTTTTACGGGGTTCAAAATGCATTTTTTTCCCCCCTTTTTTTGAAAACGGCAAACAGTCTGCTGCCCCACCATTTTCCCCCTTTCATCCCGGGTTTTAAAAAACCCCCCGCCAGTTGTTTCCGGGGAAAAAGTGCGTTACCAGTCAACACTTGCTCCTTTTTACTGGGGTTGGGGTAATGTCCTGTTCCCCGGGGGTGAACGGCAAACAGTCCTGCTGCCCCCCCTTTTGTTCTTTCCCCTTTTTCCCTGGGTTACAACCCCCAGTTGTTTCTGGAAAAAGTTTTTGTTAGCACAGTCTACATTTTTCCCTTTTTGGTTACTGGGGTTTCCCCGTAATGTCAGCTGTTCCCCGCTGTGTGAACGGCAAAAAGCCTTTTTTTCCTCCACCCTTTTTCTCTTCTCATCCCGGGTTACAACCCCCCCAGTTGTTTCTCGGAAGTGTTTTTGCAAGTCTACACTTCTCCCTGTTAGGGGGGTTCGAATTTTGTCACCCGTTTCCCCCCTGCTGTGGAAGGGAAAAAAAGTCCTGTGCCCCCCCCATTTTTTTCTTCTCCCCCCTGGGTTAAAAAAACCCCCCATTTTTTTTGGGGGAAGGTTTTTTTACACAGTCTACACTTGCCCTGTGTTACTGGGGTTCAAATTTTTGGGGTTCCCCCTGCGTGGGGGGAAAAACACCCCTTCCTTTTCCCCCATTTCTTTTTAAAAACCCCGGGGTTAAAAACACCGCCATTTTTTCCCGGGGAAGGCTGTTAGCACAGTTTACACTTGCTCCGGGGGTTACGGGGTTTTCAAAAGGGGTCAGCTTTCCCCCCTTGCTGTGTGAAGGGAAAAAAAGTTTTTTTTCCCCCCCCCCATGTTCACTTCTCCCCCCGGGGTTTAAAACAGCCATTTTTTTCGGGGAAGTTGTTAGCACACCCCTACATTTTTTTTCCTGGTTACTGGGGTTCAAAAAATGTCACTGTTCCCCTGCGTGTGAACGGCAAACTGTCCTGCTGCCTCCCCAAAATGTTCTCTTCTCCCCCCGGGGTTACAACACCGCCTTTTTTTTTTTTTTTCTCGGAATGCTGTTAGCACGTAAAACCTTTTCCCCCCTTTTTTCCGGGGGTTTTTTAAAAGTCATTTTTCCCCTGCTTTTTTAAAGGGCAAAAAAGCCCTGCGCCTCCACCATTTTCTTTTTTTCCCCCGGGGTTTAAAACACTGCCATTTTTTTTCCCCCAAAAGTGCTGTTACACAGTCTACCTTGCCCTGTGGGGGGGGGGTTCATAAGAAAAGCTTCCCCCCGGGGCTGTGTAAAGGGGCAAACCACCCTGCTCCCCCCACCATGTTTTTTTCTCATCCCTGGGCAAAAACACCGCCATTTTTTTCTGGAAAAGTGCTGTTAAAAACCCAATTTTTTACACTTGCTCCCTGTTTAAAAGGGGGTTCATTAATGTCAGTTTTTTCCCCTGCTGTGAAAACCGGAAAAACCACCCTGCGCCTAAATTTTTAAAAAATTTCCATGGGTCCTTTTCTGCCCCCCACCGGGGTTTTCCGTACCGTCATTTGGTTTCCCGCAGCCCCTTTGGGCCCCCAGGTCCCCCCCCTTTGTGGGAAAACCCAAAATTTCCAAACGTCTGCTGCCTTTTGGTAGTGCTTTGGAGAAAAGGGAAAACCCCCTGCTTAAAACCGTCCCCCGTAACCCCCCAAGCGGTTTTCCTCGGTTTTGCCCCCTTTTGGCTTTTTTCCCTTTTTTCTGACCCCCCGGGGTTTCCCGGGGCACGGGAAAAGCGGTTTTCCCCATTACTTTTTTTGGCTCTTGTCCCTTTTTTGCTACCCCCCCTTCCCCGGGCCCCGCAGTGGTTCTCCGCATTCCTTTTGGGGCCCTTTCCCCTCCATGTCGGTCCCCGGAGTTCCAAAAAACGTTGGGGGGCCGGGGGTTGGGTTTTTTTGGAGCACAGGTACCTCCTTTTTTAAAAAACCGTCCCCCGTAACGTCAGCTGGTCCTCGGTTGTCCCTTTTGGCTTTTTTTCTTCCCCCTCCCCCTGGGGGTTTCCAGCACAGTCAGGGGGGTCCTTTTTTACTTTCATTGGTTTTTTGTACCTTAGCCCCCCATTTTCCCGGGGACCCATTTTTTTCCCCCGCGGGGGCCCTTTGGCCTGGGGGGCCCCAAAATGGGGGTATCCTTTTCCCCAGCAAGTCTGGGGCCCCTTGGGGTTAGTTTTTTGGGCACAGGTATTGCTTAGTAACCGTGTCCCAAAAAGGGGTTCAGCTGGTCCTCTTTGTCCAAAATTGGTTTTTTTTCCTTCTGCTGACCCCCCGGGTTCCACACAGTCAGCGGGTCCTCATTTTTTTAAATTGGGGCTCTTGTACCTTCTGCTCCCCCCCCGGGTTTCCAGTACCGTCCCCCTGGTTTTTCCGCAGTCCTTTGGCCCCTAGGTGCCTCCATCCCCGGTACCGGGGGTTCCCCCGGGAAAAATCTGCGGGCCCCTTGGGGTATGTTTGGAGCACAGGTACCCCCCGCTTAAAAAACCGTGTCCCAGTAACGTCAGTGGCCTTTTGGGTTGTCCCTTTTGGCTTTTTCCTCTGCTCCCCCTCCTTTTCCCCCCACGTCAGGGGGTCCTCTTTTTTTTTTCTTGGGGCTCTTGTACCTTTCTGCTACCCCCCCGGGTTCCATCCGGGGTCAGGGGGTTCTCCGCAGTCCTTTGGCCCCGGGGTGCCTCCATGTCGGTATGGGGGGTTTCCAGCAACCCCCTGCTGGTCCTTGGTAGTTTTTTGGGAACAGGTACCTCCTGCAAGCCCCCTCCCCCGGGTAACTCAGGGTCCTCGGTTTTCCTTGGGGTTTTTTTCCTTTCTGCTGACCCCCGGGTTTTTCCGGGGCACTTTTCAGCTGGTCCTCGTTACTTCCTTGGGGCTTTTGTACCATCACCAAGGGGACAAAAAGGTTAAGGGGACAAACTAAAAAAAAAGAAAAAGGGGGACAGAAGAACAATAAGCGAAGAAAAAAAGCAAAGAACATTAAGTATAAGCCCAAAAAGGGGAAGACAAAATATATGCTAAAAATTTAAGCAGAAGAAGAAAAGAGTGAATGGGGGGGAAAAGTCCTTTCCTCCGGGGGGTTTTCCCGGAAAATCTGATGCTGCGCAGGAAAAACTGAACGCGGACAAATACTTTTAATTAAAAAAATTTTTTCGTGACAGAAGGGGAAACGGAAGGGGGGAAAATTGGGGTTTTCCCCAGTTAAAACAAGTAGGGGAATCCCCTGTAAAAAAATAAAAAAAAGAAAAAAAAGGGGATGAATAAAAGAAGATGAAGAAGAAAAATATAAAAAAAAAAAACTTTTAAAAAAAAACAAAATAAGTAATTTAAAACAAAAAGATAAAAAACCCTTTTTAATTTTTTAGAAGATTAAAAGGGGTTGAAGAAAAAAAAAAATTGATGAAAAAAAGAGCTGCTGAAGATTATGAAGGAAAAGTGTGTAAAAATTTTAAAAAGGGAAACCATGGAAGTTGTGAAACAACAAATTTTTCAAAATAGAAAAAAGGTTAAAAAACATTTGAATTTTTTTTCTTTCAATCCGAAAAATATTTTTCCAAAAAAAAAAAAAATTTAAGCTTTCCAATTTTGGTTGGGTTAAAAACCCCTGCCTTTTTAAGTCCCCAAACCCCCCCCCCAAAACTTCTACATTAAAACTTTCTTTTTTCCTTATGTACAATTTAAAACCCAACAAGGGGAAAAATGGGTTTTTTTTAAAATTTGATATTTTGTTCCCATAGAAATTTTATGGGGGTTTTCCGGGGTCGGTAACGGGTATCGCCGAAATTTTAGTGATATCGGGGGTACCATTACGTTTCCCCTACTTTAAGGGGGATCGGGGAAATATCGCTCAACTCTAACCACTACCCCCACCACTGAATTGCCCTTGGAAGGGGGAAGATTAGTGAAAAGTCCATGGCAGGGGGGTCCATGGGGTTTTTCCGGGGGTTGGGGAAAAGGGAAAAACCAAAAACCCCGGGGCCCAACCTTTTTAAAATTTTTTTAGCGGGCGCACACCCCACAAGTATTAAAAAAACCCCTTTTTTTTTTCAGTACCCAAAAAGGGGCCCCCAAAAAAAACCCCCTTCCACGCCCCCAGGGTAGCTCAATACCCCCGGGGGCACTTAAACAGAATCATGAAATTCTTTTAAGGTGTGGGGGACGGAGATTTCGGGTTTTAAAAATTTTTCCGGGGGTTTTTTCCGGGGCCCCTTTGCTTGTGCTTCCAGAATCTCTCTCTGTAACAGAGGGGGCCTCTGCCACAAACCCCCGGTTGAAGAATGGGGAAGGGTCTGGGGGGGGGCACAGAATCAAAAATTTGGGGGGAAGGCATCCCCCCTTTTCATTTTTTTACCCAGGTCGGACGGTGGTAAAATGAAAAAGGAAAAAAAAAAAGCCCACCGAGGGGCCGTCCCCGGGGGGCAAAATTTTTTTGCGGACTTTTATTAGGCCAGGTTTTAAAAATCATTTAAGACCGTAATGGGGGGAGCGGGGCCCCCCCCCCAAAAAAAGCCCCATTTTTTAAGGCCAAAAAACCCCCAACCCCAATTCCCCGTTTTCCCACACATAGTTTCCCCCTGCCCCAAAGAATTTTTTTAGAAAAAAAAGGACAGGGTTTAAGGGGTTGTCAGGGTAGAGGGGCCTGGGAAACCTGGGCCCCCCCCCCGCTTCCCCAAACGTCAAAAACCCCACGATAAAAGGTTTTTTACGAATCGGGTTTGTACCAACCGGGGCCTGAAGTAAAGAAATTTTTTAATAAAAAGGAAGGTTTTTTTTCCCCCAAGGAAAACCAATTTTTTTTTCATCCCCCCCTTTAAAGGGGGTTTTCCTAAAAGGTTTTCCCCCACCTGGGGGAAATTTTTAATTTCCCCCCATAATATTTTGCGAAGCCCGAAATGCTGAAACCCCTTTTTAGACTTTTAGGCTGCACTCAATTTTAAAAAGGCCCTTAAAACCCCCCCGGATCCTGCGGAATCCCCCGGGGGTACTTTAAAACCCCGAAAAGACAGTTTTTGCATAAAAAAAAAAGCATTTCTCCAGCTTAGCATAAAAAGGGTTTCCCCCCCGGAGTCTCATAAAAAAAGTACTTGATGGTGAAAAATGCACTGACTGTCCTCTGAGTATTCAAAATTTTACCCCGGTAAATGACTACTAACCCCAAAATTAAACAAAAAAACAAAATTGATGAAGTTCTGAAAAAAAGCAGGGGCTTTTGTGAGGCCAAAAGGGAAAACCCAAAAGGTTTTGAATAGCCCCTCGTTGTCAGGAATGCTTTTTTTCCTTTTTTCCCCCTCCCGGTTTTCCTTTAAAAAGGTTTAACCCCCGTATACCCCATTAAAAAACCATTTGGCCCCCGTTTTTTTTTGGTTATAGTTTGGGAATAAACGGGGGAGGGAAAGTGTTTTTTAAACGGTAATTTTGTTCTTTTTCCCAAAGTCGAGGAAACGGCCCCAACCCCCAAACTTTTTTTTTACAAAAAAAAAACCCCCGCCACGGGGGAGATTTTGGGGCCAATATCCCCCCTTGGGGACTCTTTTTGATGTACAGTCAGGGGCCAAAAAATTTTGGGGAATGACACAAATATTTTTTTTTTACATGATCTCTGCCCTCGGGTTTTTTTGTTTGTTTCCCCAATTTTTTTTTTAAACAGCAGAAATAAAATTTTCAAACAAAAGAGTAAAAAAAAGCTTATTTTTACATTAGAATGAGTTAAAGACTTTTTAAAAAATTTCAGTGTTAAAACCCTTTTCTTCAGGCCCCCCTGAAAACCCCCCGGGGGTTTCTCTCCCCTAAAATTCCCCGGGCCCCAAACCTGATGATAGCAGTTTTTTTTTTTCAAAAATAAAATTTTTTTATTTTTTCAAAATTTTTTTAAGGGTTTTTTTTTTTCCCCCCGTTCTTGATTTTTTCCCACAAGTTCTCAAGGGGATTAAGATCTGGGGGTTCCCCCCTGGCCCAAAATCTCTATGTTTTGTTCCCTGACCCTTTAGTTATCACCTTTTTTTTAAAAAAAGGTGCCCCCTCAGGGGGGGGGAAAAAGGGGTTGTTTTTCGCCAAACTGCTCTTGGGGGGTTGGGGGAATTTTCTCTTGGGGGACATTCTGGTCCATTCTTTATTCTTTGGCTGTGATTTTTTGCAAGACTGGGGAAAAGACCCTTTCCCCCTTGGTAAGAAGCAACCCCCCCCATGAAGGTTTCAGGATGCTTAAACAGTTGGGGTGAGGAAAAAAAACTGGGGGGTATGCCCAAAACCTTTCTTTCCCCCCAATTTTGGGGGTTTTTTCCATGTCCCCCCAAAAATCGAAAAGGGGATTTCCCCCAAAAAAAATTTTAATTTAAAACCCCTCCCCCCGCAGCCACCCCCCTGTACCTTTCCCAGAATATCAGTCCCCTCCATGATGTTTTTTCTGGGAGAAGTGGGGTTTTTTGCTGCCCCCTTCGAGACCCGGGGCCCTTCTCCCCAAAGTCTCCGCCCCCCAGGGGGGTGCAGATGCACCACAAAACCGCCGCTGCCATTCCCCAAAAAAGCTCTGCACTGCCCGGGGGCCCGATCCCCCCGGGGGAAAAAAATTTTAAGAGACGGTCCTGGCCTTTTTTGGGCCCCTTTTTGGGGAACCCCCGGGCCTTTTTGGCAACAATGGGAAAAACCCTCTCCTTGAAAATTTTTTTGGTGCGATAGATTGTTTTTGAGGGGGAATCTTTCCCCGCTCGATACTCTTCCCTGTTTTGGTATTTTTTTGCATTTTTAATGATGACTGCACGTGTTTCTTTAGAAAAAAACCTGGTTAACAGAGAGAAACAATGATTTCCCCCAACACCAGCCCCCTTTTTTAAAAGGGCCAGTGGTGGCATTCTTACTTAATTTTTGACAGATTAAAATCCAGCCCCGTCCCCCTTTAAAAACCCCCACCTGTGTTAAAAGGAGCAAAAAACTGAAAAAAAGGGGGTTGCTGGTTTTAAGGCAGGGCGCAATGTGTTGAAAAATGTTTTGGGGATAAAAACCTTTTTTTGCCAAAAAAAGACTTTTAAGTAATTTCCTTTTTTAACGGGGCACTTTTTTAACTTCTGGAGTTAAAAACAAAAATTCCAAAAGAAAAAAAAGAAAAAAGTTACTTTTTAAAAATTTTTAAATTTGTGGATTTTTAAAAAATTTTTGGGCCCTGACTTTTTCTCCCCCTTATAGCTTGGCGCTCAGGCCCGGGCCCCAAAAAGACAAAGAGCCTTGGGTAATTTTTTGGTCCAGGGGAAAAAAAACAATGGCCCCCAAACAAAACGGGGTATGTGGTGGGAGCCCCCCACCTCAAATTTTCCCCGGAAAAAAAGTCTTTAAAAAACTTTCAGGTATCCGGAAACCCCCAAACCCCCAGACGACAAGAACAGAATTTTTTTGGACTGAAAAAAAAGGGAAAAAAGTTTTTAAAAAAAGACCCTTTCCCCTTTCATCCCCCCTTTGGGGGATCCCCTTTTGCCCAAAAAATGAGAGGGGGTTTGGCGTTGCAGCCCCGGGGGTCCCCCAAACCAGTCCTGCAGGCAGATTGTTCAAAAAAAAAAATTAAATTTTTTTCCCGGGAGTGGAAACCCCTTTTTTCATAGAAAAAACTTCAGACATTAAAAACCCCAAATTCCTCCCGGGGAAAAAAGGGGTGAAAAACCCAAACCACAATTTTAACAGGTCCTCAACCTGAAAGTCCCTATTTTTTTTAAGAGTCACAAAAATTTGGGCAATTTTAATTTTGATTAATGGAGGAACCAAAAACAACAAAGGCGGGGAAAACAGAACCCCCCCAAGTTCCCCCAATTAAAACCGGAAGGGGGGCCATTTTAGCGAAATGAAAAAAAATTTTTTTGGGGGGCTGGGTAACCTCCACGATTGCTGCCCCGGGGTCATATTTTCCCGATGATTTTACCCCAAGAAGGGGGGGGAAGGCCCCCCCTTTTTTCCGTCCAAGGCTCCACATTTTAAAACTTTGATGGTTGTTTTTAAAAGGTTTTTTTCCCCTCTCGTTCCTTTCCTGAGAAGCCCCCATTCCATTTTTTTCCCCGATGTGGGTGGGGGTTAACAAAATTTGGGAAAATACAAGGGACTCTTGTTTTTAATTTTCCTGCACGGGGGTCTCCGGGGCCAAAAGGACCCCCGATCTTTGGGGTCCTCCAGGGTATCGGGGGGAGGATGTAATGCCATGGGGCCCCGCAGAGGGTTTTTAAACAACCCCCTGCGAACAACCCCCAAAAGGGGGCGTCTTTCCCGGGGGTACTTCGGGGGTCCAACGTTTTTAAATCTGGCAGACCATTCACAGATTTCCTCCCGTGTCCCACTCATCACCAAAATCCCCCTGCCAGACGCACTCTATCAAAACCCTCTTTTAAATTCCCCAAGCCTAAAAGAAAAATTTTTACAGACATTTTTTTAGGGGCAGGGAAAAGAGAGAAAAACCCCCTGCTTGCGGGGGCCCCCCCCTTAAAAGGCCCCTTAAAGATCCCCCCCCTCTCCCTTTTCTTTTTTCCGAGGTCCGGGGACGCAATTCAAAAACTCTTGCTCCCCTTAAAGACCCAAACAATTTTTTATCTCCAGAAAATTGTCGGGTAACTTTACCGGTGGGTCGAGGTCCGCAAGAGATCCCTCAGTGGGGCCCCCTCCTGGAACCCCAACGGGACAGACCCCCGTAAGGCCCCTGCCACATCTCTTGCACCTGTTGGTGCGAAAAACCAGTTTTGTGCTCCTGAACATCTTCGCTAAGCGGGAGGCTCATTAACCTGTTCAGTGAGGGCCCGTAACAGGATCCATAATGTGCTAACACCCCAACACCAGGGGAAAGACGTAAGGGTCAGCTATAATGTCAGGAACACCGCACTGACATTGCCACTGAGCCAGGAAAGTGTTGAATAAAACAAACTTTCCCAAAGAACCGGATTGAGGCCAAACAGCAGTGAAAGATGTGTACTTCGACTAAAGGTCCTGAAGCACTGACTGCTGAGGGCGTGCCCAGCTCCAGAATCAAACCTGAAGAAAACTCCTAGCAGGGTAACGACGGGATAAAGTTACCGAGGGACATAGACAGAGACAAAACCAGGTCAAGCCAGATCAGAGCACAAGATAGCACGACGTACCAAAGGATTAGACAGAATGGATAGTCAGGACGTTCAAAGTCAGTAAAACCAAAAGGGGCAATAGAAAGGGGACAATAGGGACAAAACTGTAACGGAGTTTTCATTTGCCAACCAGGAGGTCAGAACCGGAAAAAGACAATATTAGCAAAAAAGTGAGACAGAGCGCAGAGTTTAGCAAACCGACCAGGTTTATGCCAGGAATCAAACAAGCAGAGCAGGGGGAGAACAAGCAAACCAGGGGGGTCAGGGGCACACGGGAAAACAACAGTTAGTGACAAGAATCTTCCCCCTGGAGTGGGAAAAAATACCCCTTCCAATCCAAGGTGAGGCCAGCAAAAATTAACCCTGAAGAGCAGGGCATTAACCAATGGGCCCCCCATACGAGGCCCGAGGCCAGCAAAAGTTAACCCTTTAGTGGACGGACATTTAACCCATGTTTTTTCCCAAAAAACCAAAAACATCCATACTGAGTGGCGTCGTGTTTTGACTCCGGAAAAATATACGGGATTTAAAATTTTCCCCTACATTGTAATCATAGTACCCGTAGATATAGTACCATTTTTCTGCAATTTATATTCTGGTCTAATCCTTTTGAGCCTTGTGAGCGTCCTGTTGGTGACTCCGGAAAAAATACGGAGATTTACAATTACCCCTACTCTGTATACAGCTGTAAAGCTTCTGATTTCGTACCGTTTTTCTGCTTTTTGATTTCTGGTCAAATCCATACGAGTGGCCTCTGTGTGTGACTCCGGAAATATATACGGAAATTTACAATTTCCCCACAGTGTAATTTTGATGTACGCTTCTGATACAGTAATTTTTTTGCTTTCTATATTCTGGTCAAACTATAATGAGCCTGTGAACCCTCTGTGGTGACCCAAAAAAAATATACGGGATTTAAAATACCCCTACAATGTATACAGCCCGTGCGCTTCAGATGCAGTACTGTATTTCTGCTTTTTATATTTGGTCTAATCCATACTGAGGGCCTTTTTAAGCGTTCCCGTGTGTGACTCCGGAAATATAACGGAGATTTAAAATTATCCTACACTTATAAACTGTACGCTTCTGATACAGTACCTTTTTTTCTGCAATTTATATTCTGGTCTAATCCATTCTGGCCTGTAGGGTAGGTGTGACTCCGGAAATACATACGGAAATGTAAAATTTCCCACATTGTATACAGCTGTATGCTTTCTGATACGTACCGTTTTTCAATTTTTGTTTCCTGGTCTAATCCATACTGAGTGTGCGTCTTGTGTTGACTCCAGAAATATATACGGAGATTTACAATTCCCCATCACTTTTTACTGTATGCTTCTGACAGTACCGTTTTTTCTGCAAATTCTAGTCTAACCATAATGAGCCTGTGAGATCTGGTGTGACTTCGGAAATATATATACGGATTGTAGACAGTGAAGGGGTCCCTTACTGGCGGGGTGTCCTACCGGTCAAAATTAGGGCACTAAAATTTTCCTTATTTTTGAAAGAAAAGCAGTTTTTTTCAATAAGCTAACATAAATATTCAGAAAAAACAAACTTCTATACAGTGTTAATGTGGTAAATGACCTTTAGCGGCAAACGTCTAGTTTGAAAAGCAATATCTTCATAGGGTATGAGGCCCATTTCCAACAACCACACTCCAGTGTACATGGTTTTTTTGTGTTCGCTAACTGTGTAAAAGGCTAAAAGATGGTTAAAATCCCTTTAAAACCCTGTGCAAGTATGTTTAACACAGCTGAAAAATTTGGTTGATTAGAGAACTATAAACCTGACCTTCCTTTGAGCTTGTTGAAATTGGAGCATTAACTTTTTTGTTGGTTCCATTAAACCCCTCAAAATGGCAAAAAAAAGAACTTTCTTGTGAAACCGACAGTCTATTTTTTTTCCCTAAAAAATGAAGGCTATTCCATGCGAAAAGTTCCAAAAAACGAAGAATTCTTTCAATGTGTTGTAGTATCCCTTTAGAGGGGCACAAACAAGCTTAACCAAGAAGAAAGACAAGTGGAGGGCCCCGCTCCCAAAAAACGAGCAACAAGACAAGTACATTAGAGTCTTTAGTTTGAAAAATTGACGTCACAGGTCCCAACTGGCGCTTCATTAAAACAGTACACATTAAACGCCGGGTGTCAAAATCTACAGTGAAAGGGGCGATTTGGGGATGCGGGCCTTCGGGCAAAATTGGCAAAAAAAAACCAAAAATTCCTCTGTCCAATGTCTTTGTTTTTTTGCCCATTTTAATCTTTTCCTTTCATTTAAGCCGGGGTCTTAAATAGGCTTTTGTTTTGCCAATTGCCCTGAAGGCCAGCATCCCCAAATCGCCTCTTCACTGTAGATGTTGACACTGGCGTTTAATGTGACTGTTTAAGAAGCTGCCAGTTAGGACCGTGGGTTCAATTTTTCAAACTAAAAAAACTCTTTAAAGTACTTGTCTTTTTTTGCCAGTTGTGCATCGGGGCCTCCCACTTGTCTTTCTTCTTGGTTTTGAGCTTTTTTTGTGCACTCCTCTAAAAGGGAAAAATAACTTTAAAAACAAACCCCAAAAGGGGGAAAGAATTCTTCAGTTTTTGGTAATTTTTCGCCCTGGAATAGCCTTCATTTTTTAAGAACAAGAATAGACTGTCGATTTCAAAAAAAAGTTCTTTTTTTTGGCCTTTTGGAGTTTTAATGGGAACCAACAATGTAAGCTCCAGATTCTCAACAAGCTCAAAGGAAGGCAGGTTTATAGCTTTCTCTAATCAACCAAACGGTTTTCAAACTGTGTTAACAACTTTGCACAAGGGGTTTTAAAGGGTTTTTTTAAACCATCTATTAGCCTTCTTACAAAAGTTAGCGAACACCAAAATACCATAAAATACACTGGGGTGATGGTTGTTTGGAAATGAACTCTAACCCTATGAAGAATATTGCATTCAAACCAAGGGCGTTTTTCCTAGAATAGTCATTTAAACCCCATTAACAATGTAGAGTGTATTTCTGAATCTTTAATTTAGCTTCATTGAAAAAAACTGCTTTTCTTTTCAAAAAATAAGGAATTTTCTTAAGTGACCCTAAACTTTTGACCGGTTTGTGTACATCTCCCCAGGTTTTTTTAGCTGGGGCATAAGGAATTTTAGGAGTGAAGGAAGGATGGGCAGTTCGTTTCACTCCACTCCCATTTCAGTACGGGTTGGGAGAAACAACCCTAGTGCACTCGCGTTAATTAAACAGCCTAAGTAGGTGGTAGAGTTACACAGACTGGGCTCTCAGTCTGAATCTGACTTCAGACCTGCTGGAATCTCCCCGGAAAACCAAGCCTGGTAATACAAAAAAAGTGTTGTTTGGCCGGCGGGTTTGAGCCAAGGGCCACGGGTGTGAGGGAAAACTGTGCTAGCTACAGCCTGAAAGGCTTAAAGACTTTTTTTAAAGATTTGGTTTATGTTTGTTGCTGTGGACTTTAATCAACTGGTTGCCGCCAGTTTACACCCGGGACTGCTGTCTGTGCTTGAACTTTTTCTATGCCCCCTTGTCTACCCGAGACGGCGAACCCAGAGCCAAAACCCCTTGAAACTGGTTACAATTGGTTTCTAAAAGCGGGCTTCACAGTGGCTAAAACAGCAGCAAAGAAAAAAAAAAAAAAAAAAAAAGTCTGTAAAAAACAGCCTTAAAAGAAGTACCCCCAATAGTGTCTGCACAGAAAAAGCTAAATTGCTTTTGGTAAAGATTTTGGGAAAATGTGGGGGCCTGGGAAAAAGGTGCCTTTGCCGGGGGGGGGAAAAGTTGCGCAGGGGGGGGCTGCTTAAACAAATGGGCGAGCTGTGTGCAACAGCAGGGGACAAACCCCCTTTTTTTAAAAGGAGAAAAGGTTCAGCAAAAAACCCCGGCTCTCAGCACCCGTCCCAGAGTGAGACGAAAGGGGCACCTGCTTTGTCCCCGGGGTAAAAAGGCGGAAAAACCCGCCCCCGCAGAAAAAGACGCCTCATGATAAAAGGAGGCATTTTCTACTATTTTTTGGGGGCTGGCAAAAGAAGGGAATCGGGGGGCCCCCATCGAATGGGCCTTTTGGGGGTCGCCCCAACTGACGGGGGTCCAAAAAAGGGGGCCATTTCCCCTTGCGAGCAGGACAGCAGAGACAAAAGCCAAGCTAAAAAACGGAGTTTTTGCCCGCCTGGGTGTTACGTTTTCAGCCCCGGCCCCGGAGAGCCCCAAAATGGAGATACAGTGGGGACAAGCCTGCTCCCACAAATTTTTGTCTAAAATTTTTTAGTAAAGAAGTGGCGGGAAAACCAAAATTTCCGGGCCTCCCCCCCCCCAAATTGGGGCAAAAAAATAGGGTGGCCCCGGAATCTGGGCCTTCCCCCTGAGGTGAAAACTCTGGGTGGGAAGGGGGACCCCCAAAACCCCCAACAACGGTCACCCCCGTTTGGGAAGGGACTCCCCCCCCAAAAACTCCCCCCCTCCCCGCCGCCAAAAGGGGGGCGTCCTTCGGATTTTTCCCGGCCCCCGACATCCCCGGGGAAGAGGGGTTCCAGCTGGTGGGCCGGGGGGGTGCGAAAGAGGGGGCCCCCCCCGGGGGGGGCATGATGAGGAAAGGGGTGATGTTTCCCTGTCGGGAGTTCCCAGGTTAAAAAGGGGCTCCCCGTCTGAACCCCCAACCGAGACGGGGGTTGGGATACCGTGAACAGGGTCATATTTCACCCCCCGTCCACTAGGGGGGAAAAACCAAGGACTTTTTATGCTGGAAGGTCTCTCTCTCTCCTCGGGGAAAAACCGTGTGCGTGGCCACCCCCCGAGGAGAATGGCCCACAGGGGCCCCCCGGGGTTAAAAAATGGCTCCCCCCTGCAACCCTTTTCCAAACCAGGGGGGCGGTGATTTGGGGACAGGCCAGCCTGGTGATAGGGACTTCACCCCCAAAAAACACCTGAGGGGTGGGGGATCCAGGGGGGATTTCAAAGTTACCCTTATTTCCCGGGGGTTTTGCAAAAAACCCGGGGGGAAAAAGGAAGAAGGGGGGGGAGTAAAGAACCTGATGCACCCCGTCAAAGGGGGGCGGGGGTTTTTCCCCTTTTTGGGGGGTTTTTGGGGAAAAAAAATTTAAAAAGGCCCCGTGTGATGAAGCTCTACTGAGGTTGCGCGGTCCTTAGGGCGGGGCCCAAAAAAATAGTGTGTTTTGGTTTTAAATTTTATATGATGATAATGATAATGATTAAAATTTCCCCTTTTTGGGGGTGTTTTTGGGGGGGGGATAAAATTTTTTCTGGACCAGAATGTCCCTGACCTACCTGGGGCCCCCGACAATTTTTTGGGGGTTTTGCAGTTGCGAGACCCCACTCTTAAAAAAGGCCCGGGAAATAAAAAATTTTTTAAAAAAAGATCCCACAAGAGCCCCTATGGGGGAAAAATTTTCCCCCTTTTTTCCCTGAAAAAATGACCTGCTATATAAGGTTCCCCAAAGGGGGAAAGGGGGGGTCGGAGTCAGCTCCCTTTGGGGAAAACCCCCCCCCAAAAGAAAATTTTGGGCTTTTAATTTGTCACAAAAAAACCCGGCTTGGGGGCACCTGGGGATTGGCAAGAAAACCCCCCGGGAAAAAATTCCCCCAAAGGTTTACTGGCCAGCGGTTTAAAGGGATGTGGAGGAAAAAATTTCCCCAAAAAAGCCCACGGTGTCAGTTAAAGCCCGGTTTCCCCCCTTTCCCCATCCCCTTTGTCCCCCCCTTTTCCGGTTTAGAGATACCATTTTAAAGGGTAAAAGATGGACTTTAGGGGGGCCTAATTTTTAAATCAGCCAGGGGGGGAAAAAATTTATTGGGCTTTAAAAGGGGAAACCTTTTGGTTTTCCCCAAGGCTGTCCCTTTAAAAATAAGGCAAAACCAAAAAAAATTTCACTTGGGGGAAATTTTTTAAGTTTTCAAAAGGAAAAGGAACCCCCCGAATCCTCACGGACCAAGGGGCAAATTTTTTTCCAAGGTGATGAAGGGGGTGTGTAAATTTTTTTTAAAAAAACGGGGCATTCGAACATCCCCGTATCACCCCCCCCAAAAGGGTGGACCCGGGGGGAAAATTTTTTAATTTTAAAAGTTTAAAAAAAAATGTTAAAGAAAGCGTGGGGGGTAGATGGGGCCCGGGTGGGGCTACCTGTTTTTCCCCCCAAAAATTTTTTGGCAGAGAGGGGGCCCCCAACCTCTACGGGGTTTTCCCTTTGAGTTGGGGAAAAAGGGGGCCCCGCGGGGTTTTTAAAAAATAGCCCCAAGGAATATGGGAGCCGAGGCAACCCCCAAAAGAGTGTTAAAAAAGCATATTGCCCAATCAGGATAGAATTGCTTTTAACTTTTACCATTGGTTAAGGATACCCCAGGAAAATCAAAAAACTCAAAAAAAATATATTTTAAACGGTTTTGCAAAAAATTTGGAAAAATTTAACCCTGGGGGGCGGGCCTGATTTAATTTTCCCCCGGGGAAAAGTAATTTTTGGCCAAGTGGCATGGACCCCCCGGATAGTACAGAAAAAGAGCGAGGTCACCTACAAGGTACCCCCGCCCGGGGGCGGAAAAACCCCACCGGGGCCTCAATATCAAAAACCGAAAAAAGGCCCCGGGGGACAGAGAGTCATTATTGGCCCCCCGGGTGAATTAGAGAAAGGGTTAAAACCACCTTTTTTCCCCCTGTGATAGTGGGTGGAAAAAATTTTCAGAAAACCAAAAAAAGGGGAATACGGGAGTTTCCCCCAGAAAAAAAACAGAGGGGTTTTAGACTTGCCCCCGGTGGGGTTTTTTCGTGAAGCACCCCCAAAAAGAGACCGAACCCGGCACTAAGGTTTTAAACCTAAGCCGTTTTAAAGGGGTTTCCAAAAAGCTCGTAGAGAATAATCCCACTGAGATCAAACGGATGTACCCCCCGGGGGGCCCTTGAGGACCCCCCAAACGATTTTGGGGGTACCCCCGGTTTCCTGCCCCCAAAACCAATGGAACCTGGAGGTTTTCCCCAAGATTTTGGGGAAAAAGAAAAAAGTGTCAAAGTTTGACCCTTTTCCAAAACCCCCGGGAAAACGAGTTTTAAAAGAGGGGGTTAGGGGGGGGCCCGTATTTTCCCCAACCCCCGATTGACAAAAGGGTACTGGCAGATCCCCCTTTTTGGGGAGGCAAAAGAAAAAAGGGCCCTTTTGGGGAAACCCCCCAAGGGCTTTTTTCAGTACCTTGTGATGCCCTTGGGCCCGTGGGGGGGGCCCCCCGGTCCCCTTTAGGGGGTTAAAAAAAGGCCTGACCCTTTTCGCCCCCAACAGGCCTAGCGGCTCCCCACCTGGATGATGTGGAAAAATTTTATTTCCCCGATTGGGAGGGGCCACCCCCGCAAAGGGGAAAAAACCCTTAGACCCGATAGGGGTAGCTGGGCTAACATAAACCCAAAAAATTTTAAATTTGGGCCCCAGAAAGGCAAAGTCCCGGGGTAGTCTTTGGGGGAGGGGGAGATTAACCCCCAAAAACAAAAAAAGGAGAGGGGGATTCAGCTGGCCTACCCCCCCACAAAAAAAAAGATCAAAGCCTTTCCCCGGGCACCCAAAATGGGTACTATCCCCCGATTTGTACAAAATTTTCCCTTTTATTGTTGCCCCTTTGGGACCGAAAATGAAAAAAGGGGGGAAGTCAAAAATGGTATTTTGGGAAAATTCCGGGGCAAAAAAAGCTTTTTAGTTTTTTAAAAGGGCTTTATGTCAAACCCCTTTTTTGGGCCCCCAAAAATTTCAGGAGGGTTTCGGGGCAAACTGAGCCCTAATGTGGGGTTAGGGGGGTTTTGTCGCAGGTCGGAAGGGTGAAGAGCACCCGGTCATGTATCTGATTTTGAAAACTGACACCCCGGTGAACAAAATGATTTTCCCTTTTGGGGGGAGATTTTCCCCGCAATTTTAATTGGGGGGTGGGGTCGCCCCCGTTATTACCCCCTTGGGGGGGAAATTTTTAAAAACCCCTTTTGCCATGCCCTTGGCATGTATGAAGCAAAAACAAGGAAAGGGGGAAACCAGGGTGACAAGGGGGGTTCCCTTTTTTCTTCAAGAAATTTTAAAAATTTTGGGAAAAACATAGGCCCCGGGGAAATTCAGGGAAAACCGATGCCCCTTTCCCGAGTTCCCCCGTCTCTTTGGAGTTTTTTTACCAGCCCTCCGGTTTTGGAAAGAGGGGGGGATTTGTTAGACAGTGAAGGGATGCGTACTGGACGGGTGTTTCTGCCCAGGTTTTTTTGGGGGGGCATAAGGGGAAGAAGGGTTTTTTAAAAGGGGGGGAGTACCTCACTCCACTCCCCCCCCCCTTTTAAGGGGTTTCCCGATCAACCCAGTGCACCAACTGAAAAATTTAACAGCCGAAATTTTGGGGGTTTTATTTTACAAACTGGGGGGTTTAAAACCGAATCTGGGGTTCAGACGCTGTGGAGTCTCCTGGGGGAACCAAAAACCCGGTAACTACAAAATTTGTTTTGTTTTGGGGGCCGGCTGTTAGAGCCTAGACCCCCTTTTGAGGGAACTAAATTTTTTCTAGCTAGCGCCTGACAGGCTTAGGACTTTGTTTTATGATTTTGGGGTTTTGGGGTTTTTGTGTGGATTTAATTTTAACGGGGTTCCGCCCAAAAAACCCTACTGCTGTCTGTGCTTGAACTTTTTTTTGCCATCTTTTTACCCGAAACGGCGATCCAAGCATTAAAACCCCCTGAAAAAGGTTTTTAGGAGATTTAAAATTAAAACCCCAAAAATGTATAAAACTTTACGTTTTTGAACAGTAAGTTATTATTTGGGGTAGGAGTGCAAAAGGAAAAAGGCAATACACCCCAGCAGTTGGAAAATATGAGATTGCAGTACCCTGACTAACCACCACAACTAGAGGCAGCCGTGGAGCGTTCCCACGTTGGTTTTCCAGAAAACCCCGTCACAGCCTGAGAAACTAATTCACTAAAAAAAAGAAATAGGAAAGCAATCTGCCCCGGAGCAGAACCCCCCAAATAAAAAAAAAGCCCCCCCAAAATGTAATGGCGGGGTTGACAAGAAAAAAACAATGAACAGAAAGAAAAAAAACAGAGCAAAAACTGGGGCCCAAACTAAAAAAAAAGAAAAAGGATAGGAAGGGTACTTTCCCCCAATCCCCAAAACCCTGGGGGGGAAACACCAAAAATTTCTAATTTCAAAAACAAAACCGAGAAAAACACGACTCTACCACCAAATTAGTTTTCTGGAGAAACAAAATCAAAACAGCAGCCACTAAAAAACTGAAAAAACAAAAGAAAAACATCAGTGCTGAAAAAAATGAAGGGAAAAAAACCCCCCGAGGGGACCCTGAAGGGCCCCCCAGAAGGGGGAGGACAAAAGGGGAAAAAATTGCACAAAAACAAAAAGAAAAAAAAATTTTTTTGATAGCAGGAAAGATGCAGACCCCAAAACCCCGTCTACGGGGGAAAAAGGAAAAAGGGTTTTAGACCAGAAAAATTTTATCACCGGCAACCCTGTGGGAAGGTGACCCCCTTTATAAACCAGTCAGTAACACCTGTTTTCCCCAAAACCCACAATCTTCACGGGGCAGACCCACACCCTTGAAACCCACCAGGGGGAGCCTTGCCAAATCATCTAAAAACCCTTCACAACATTCCCCCCCCCCTTAGGAGGGGGTCCCCCAAACCCCCTTTTAAACAACCGGTCGGCGGGGTGAGTTCTATGATCCCCCCGGGGGTAAGTCTCCAAAACATGGATGTCCAAAACAAACACCCAAAAATTTGGGGTTTGGCCATAACCTTTTCCTTTTTAACCAAAAAATTTTTTGGGTTTTCCCGGGGCTAGAAAAAAAAAGAATCTAAAATTTTCTAAAACCCTACCCCCAATTCCCTAAACCCAAAAAAAGGGGGCAGGAGGCACCCCCCGAAAGGAAACGGGCCCCAACCCCAAACCCTTCAACAAGGACTTGGGGGAAAGTTTTGGATCTTTAAAGCCCCCGGAAGAAGAAAAACGAAAAAAAACAGGATTAATAATCCCTTTTCTTATAAGGTCCAATAAACCCCAGGCTTAAATTTAGGAGGGGGGTACCTCTTTTGGAATTTTTTTTTAGGAAAACCCCAAAAAACCCCCCCCTTTTTTAAAACCCCCAGGACCTTTTAGTCCTATCCCGGGGTTAAAACAAACCCCTGGGCCCCTTTCCTGAGGAGGGAAAACCCCTCCCCTCCCTTTCCCCCAAACTTTTTCAAAACCCCCCAACAAGCAACACCGGACAGACAGAAGTTTTCCTCTTTCCTGAAAAAACCCCGGGGGAAAAAACCCAAAATTTTCAGAAAAACGGAGACATCAAAGTGGCAGAGCTAGCCCTTTTTAAAGAAAAATCAGCCAAAGGCAAAAAAAAAGACCCGCATCCTGATCAGAGACACAAAGCATCTTAGATAAGTCTCCAATGTTGGGGTTTTTCTCTCAGTTTGACCCCTTGGTTAGGATTAAAAAACCCCTGGGAAAGAAAAAATTTAACCCCCATTTTAGAACAAAAAGGGGCCCCAAAATCTGGGGAAAAAACTGGCTCCTCTGTCAGAAAAAAATGTTCTCAGGGAAAAAAAGTTTTTAAAAGAACCCCCCTGTGAAGGAAAACGGGGCCAAAAATTGAGGAGGAAGGGGAAATTAGATAATTTCAAAAAAATTTATCATTTTGGAAAACCTTTTTACAAAAAATTCCCCCCTGGCGGTCATTCTCTGAGAAAAAAAGGGAAAGGGCGGGGGAAAGAAAACCCCAGAGATATGGGTTTTCCTGGTCTCTTTGGGGCAGGGGTGGCATCAAAAAACCACTAAAAAGGGGGGGCAAGGGGTTTGGGCGAGAGCAAGTCCCGCAACTGCCAAAAATTTCCCGACAAAAACGAGACAAGGTAGGCCACCAAAAAAGGCCGGGTTTCCAAGTCTCTAGTACCCAAAAAAAATTGGGTGCCCAGCCAATGCGGGGAAAATGAATCCAGACATCACACTCTTTTTTTCCCTGGGGCCCGGGGCAAACAATTTTTCCCCAAAAGGGCACACTCGGGGGGCCATCCTCCTGACACCCCTCCAGAGCAAGTCTCAAAATTTTGGGCGAGATGGCGGAAAAAAATACACCCCCTTTTAAAAAAAAAGAAGGATCAGATAACTCAGGAGAGTCCCCAAGGAAAATCCTCGAGAGGGGCATCCGCCTTAACATTCTTTGGCCAGGAAGAAAGGAAACCAAAAAAATTTAAAAAATGTGAAAAACAAGGCCCACTGGCTGTCTAGGGTTGATCGTGGAAAAATTCCAGATAGACCAGATTTTATGGTCCGTAAGGACCACCACCCGATGTTTGGCTCCCTCCCGCCAAAGTCTCCACTCTTCAAAAGCCACTTCATGGCCATAACTCCATTACCCACGTCATAATTACGTTCGTGGAGAAAATTTTCGAGAGAAAAAGGCACAAGGGGTTTCTTTAGAGGTCTCTGATCTTTTTGGGGGCAAAACGGCACCGCCCCAAAATTTGAGGGACAACCTCCACCTGAAAAGGAGAGAAACATCGGCTGCCCTAGAAAAGGAGCAGAAGTGAATCTTTTCTTTAATTCCTGAAATGCAGAGACTGCCTCAGGGGGCCAATTCACCACACAGAACCCCTTTTTTGGGCAAATCGTTAAGGTTTAACAATAACCCAGAAATTTCCAATAAATTTTCGATAAAAAATTTGGGAAAACCCAAAAATCTTTGAAGAGCCTTTTAAAGAAGTAGGTTGGACCCAAACACGATGGCCTGAACCTTTACCCGGGGCCATTCAATAACAGATGGGGACAAATGAAACCCAGAAATGAGATCCTCTGGGGACGCCAAAAAAACTTTGATCCCTTCACATACAGAGCATTCTCTCTCAAAATCTGGAATTTCGTTTTGAACATGTTTTACATAGAGTCCCAGTCATTTGAAAAAATCAAGATATCATCCAAATAAAAAAATCAGAAAATTTTCCACAAAATCCCCCGAAAATGTCATTCATGAAGGACTGGAAAAGGAAGGAGCATTAGTGAGCCCAAAGGGCACACTAGGTACTCAAAAAGCCCTTCAGGGGGATTGAATGCCCCTTCCATTATCCCGTGCTTAATGCGAATAAGGTTATCGCCCCCCTGAGGGCAAGCTTGGGAAACCAAGTAGCTTTTCACCTGGAAAAAGGGCAGAAATCAAGGGTAACTGATATTGATATTTCACAGTAATATTGTTCAAAGACGATAATCAAAAACACCCTTAAGAACCATCCTTTTTGGCCACAAAGAAAACCGGCACCTAAGGGTGAAGAGGAGGTTGATATACCCTTTTCAAGATTCCTTGATATAATACCCCTGGTCATTTCAGGTACAGACAAGTTAAAAAAGGGGACCTTTTGGGAATTTACTACCC
>JARQOD010000001.1:745656928-745702450 GCA_033576555.1 Oophaga sylvatica
GTGCCTACAGTGGATAATAAGTTCCTTCCAAGGTGGCAGGGACCCTACGACATTATAGAGAAGGTGGGACCAGTAAACTATAAAATACACCAACCAGGGTGGAGAAAGCCAGAACACGTATACATGTGAATCTGCTCAAACCATGGAAAGACAGAGATCCGCTTGGTCAGGATTGTCCACGGCCTGCATTTCCAGTACAGATGGCTTCCTTGCCTCAGGAGAAGGCAAGAGAAGTCCTCTCCGCCGTCAAAATATTAGACACTTTGTCGCACAGACAAGTTCAGGAAGTCAGAGAGTTTGTTCGCCGAAATACAGATGTTTTTTTGGAACTTCCTGGTCGTACCTCCCTAATACAACATGTCACTGAGCCGCAGGGCAAAGTACGATTAAAGCCATATCGGGTGCCAGAGGCCCGGCGACAAGCCATCTTGGAAGAGGTCAAGAAGATGCTGCAGTTAGGGGTCATTGAAGAGTCCCAGAGTGAGTGGGCCAGCCCAATAGTCCTAATACCAAAGCCAGATGGGACACTAAGGTTCTGTAATGACTTCAGAAAACTGAATGAAATTTCTAACTTTGACGCCTAACCCATGCCCCGGGTCGATGAGTTAATAGAGCGGTTTGGGCAGGCACGTTATTTTTCACTCATTGACCTCACAAAAGGGTATTGGCAGGTGCCACTAACAAAAGCAGCGAGAGAGAAAACGGCTTTTTTAACACCCGAGGGACTGTTCCAGTATATAGTCCTACCCTTCGGGTTGCATGGCGCTCCAGCGACATTCCAGAGGTTAATGGACGTTGTTCTTCGTCCTCATCGCCGATATGCCGCGGCCAATCTGGACGATATTGTGGTGTACAGTACAGACTGGGAAAGTCACTTAGCCAAGGTACAGGCGGTGATAGATTCGCTGAGACAAGCAGAGCTAACTGCCAACCCAAAGAAGTGTTCCATAGGGTTGGAGGAAGATCGCTACCTGGGGTATGTGATTGTGAGAGGAGTTATCAAAGGCCAAATAAACAAAGTGGAGGCAATCCAAAACTGGCCCCGTCCCCTCAACACTAAACAAGTGAAAGGGTTTTTGGGGTTAGTGTGATACTACCGGCGGTTTATTCACAATTTTGCAACACTGTCGGCGCCGTTAAATAACTGCCTAAAAGGCAGGAATTTAGAATGGTGCGATGGAATGATCAGCTTGAAGAAGCGTTTGTAAAACTAAAAGGGCACTGTGTGTGTGTCACCATTTTTGATCACACCCGACTTCAAAAGAGAATTCATTGTCCAGACTGATGCGTCAGAGGTAGGTGTGGGGCCTTTTTGTCTCAGGAGGTTAACGGGAGAAGCATCACATTACTTTCCAGAGTCGAAAGCTAACTCCAGCTGAAACCAGATACAGCATTGTAGAGAGAGAGAGTGCCTGTCGATCAAGTGGGCACTGGAGTCGTTGCGCTGTTGGGGATAACATTTTGGTTGTTAACTGATCATTCCCCTCAGACTGGCAGTGTTGTATCCCAGGGAGTAGAGTTCAGGTGGTAGATAGATGAACATAACAGGAGAAATTGATAACGTTGCCAACCAGTTATTTAATCTGAAAACGGACAGGCAAATTCTGGCGAGATCCATGCCTTGTTCATTTTCAGAAAAGTAAGCCGGTCTACATTATCGGAGGATAGTCGCATGCGACGGTCTGTTAGTACACCACCTGCAGCACTAAAGACGCGCTCCGATAATACACTGGCAGCAGGGCAAGCCAGCACCTCCAATGCATACTGGCTAAGCTCTGGCCATGTATCCAGCTTAGAGACCCAAAACTTGAAAGGGGAAGAGCCATCTGGGAGTACACTGAGAGGGCAAGACAAGTAGTCTGTCACCATCTTACGGAAACGTTGCCTCCTGGTGACTGGAGGCGTCTCGGATGGTGTAGACATTGGTGGCGCTGACACAAAACTTCGCCACATTTGGAACATACTGGTCTTGCCCCCCTGTGTAGAGGCGCTGCTTGTGCTCCCTCTTGTTGCAGAGCTGTCTCCATTGCCTCCACGCACAGAGCTGCTTTGTAAAGCAGTAGCAGCAGCGTTCTCGGCTGGAATGGAGAACATTATGGATTGCAACCGGTGTGTCTTTGTACTCCCGCATTTTACGCTCCCGGTTCAACGGTGTGATGAGGCTTTGTAAGTTGTCCCGGTAGCGAGGGTCTAGGAGGGTGTACACCCAATAATCAGACGTGGTGAGAATGTGGGCGATGCGGCGGTCGTTTCTCAGGCACTGCAGCATGAAATCAACCATGTGCTGCAGACTCCCAACAGGCCAAGAAACGCTGTCCTCTGTAAGAGGCGTCATCTGTACCTGCTCTGCATCACCCCACCCTCGCTCTACATACTGACTAGAGCGTTGTGTACCTCCCTCTGTAGCGATTTCTTCCTCCTCCATTGACTCCTCCTCATCCTCCTCACAAAGTGAGCCCTGCAAAGCCCTTTGGGAGGAACCACGTTGCGCTGACTGTCCAAAAGGTGATGGAATTTGTGTCTCCTCATCCTCCACCTCTTCCAAAACCTCATCCCTTAGTGCTTGCAGTGTTTTTTGAAGCAGGCAGATAAGGGGACAGTCAGGCTGACTAGTGCATCATCTGCACTCGCCATCCGCGTTGACTCATCAAACGCACGCAAAACGTGGCAGATGTCCTTCATAGAGGCCCACTCAGTAGTGGTGAAGTGTGAACGGCGCAAATTGCGTGTTGATTGCGCCTGTTCAGCTGATACTCCATTACTGCTGTCTGCTGCTCACACACCGCTCCAACATATTAACGTGGAATTCACCTGGTGGGTACGTACATATGATGCGATGTTCAGAAGCCAATCTGCGTTGCAGAGCCAATGCGCGATCTGCCATGCTGGAACGTTGCAAGTGACGCACTCTAGGCGGACCTTGTGCAGCAGTGCATCAAGATCCGGATAGTCCCTCAAAAAACTCTGCACGACCAAGTTGAGCACATGTGCCAGACATGGTATGTGAGTGAGGTTGCCAAGGGCCAGAGCTGCCACCAGATTTCGGCCATTGTCACACACTACCAAGCCTGGCTGGAGATTCGCTGGCAAAAATCACACGTCGCTCTCCTGCTTGATGGCATTCCAGACCTCCTGCGCTGTGTGGCTTCGATTCCCCATGGAAATTAATTTCAGGACGGCCTGTTGACGTTTGGCCACGGCTGTGCTCATATCGGTCGCAACAGGTAAGCGTTCACGGGTCCATGTGGAGGTAGACCGTGACGGCTCCTGCAGCGATGATTCTGAGGAACTGGAGTAGGAGGAGGAGTCAATGTGTACAGACTGGATTCCAGCAATCCTTGGAGTTGGCAGAACACGTACAGTGCCACTCGCAACATCTGTACCCGGCTCCACAACATTGACCCAATAGGCAGTGAGGGAAAGGTATCGTCCCTGGCCATGGGTACTGGTCCACGCATCAGTGGTCAGGTGGACCTTGCTACTGACGGCGTTTAGTAGCGCATGTTTAATTTTTCCCTCAACATGCTTTTGCAGAGCAGGGATGGCTTGCCTGCTGAAATAAAATCGGCTTGGCACATTGTATTGTGGGACTGCCAATGCCATTAAGTTCCGGAAACTGTCAGTCTCCACCAGCCTGAATGACAGCATTTCAAGGGACAGGAGTTTTGCAATGCCAGCATTCAGAGCCTGTGCTCGTGGTGGTTTGCCGAGTATGGCCGTCTTTTATCCCATGCCTGTGCTACCGATGGCTGTACAGTGGCCTGGGAGTGTGAGGATGACAGGGAACTTGCAGCTGTGGGTGGAATAACACTTTGTCTCTGGACAACAGTGACCGAGGTTCTTCCATGGCGATCGTGTGAGGAAGCCGAACCAGCTGTGTGTGAGCTGGAGGAAGAGGCTCCAACACGAGCTGAAGATGTAGGTGCTGCTGTAGGTTGGCCTACATCTCCAGTGTGTCTTTGTAACTCAACTACGTGCTTTGTCCGCACATGTTTCCACATATTAGTGGTATTGAGGTTACTGACACTTTTACCTCTTTTTACTTTTTGCTTACACAGCTTGCATTTGACATAGCAAATATCATCTGCAAGTGTGTCAAAAAAGGACCACGCAGTGCAAGTCCTGGGAGCGCCCGTTTTGACTTTTGGAAGAGAACTGCTCCCAACAGGTGCCAAACTGGAGGCTACAGGCAACCGAATCTGCATCCTACCTCTCCCTCCTGTTTGTACCGTTGGGCCAATCTCTTCCTCAGAGCTGCTCCCACCACCTTCCTGTTCCTCACGCCATGTTGGGTCTTGGACCTCATCATCTCCACTACCCTCTTCCAACACCTGCTGCTGTTGGGTGGTCTGGACAGCACCATGCTCAACAGAAACTGGCAACTGAGTCTCATCATCATCAGATGTGTTCTGCGGTGTGCTGACCATCGGCACTGGCTCACCCGCCTCTTCAGATTCAGAGAGACACAGCTGTTGCGCATCACTGCATACTCCCTCTTCTTCAAATTCCAGAATGCTGCTTGGCTGGGCCCCTGTTTGCAAGCCAACAGATTCTGAGAACAGAAGCAGAGACTCAGCTGGCTCCAGTTCAGAACTCTCTGACTGCCTGGGCAATTTGACAGGCGGTGAACAGACAGATGGTTGCTCAACAGTGTTGTGGTCCTGAGAGGAGGTGGAAGCAATTGAAGTCGATGCATTGGCTGCCATCCAACCAACAACGGCTTCAATTTGTTCTTCCCGCAGCAGGGAGGTACGCCGAGCTCCTACAAAACTGCACATAAAGGAACGCTCACGGGGAAAACTGGTGGATGCTGTGTCACTGGGGGCGAGCAGCAGCCACAGAATCCCCACGTCCTCTCCCTGCTGAAACTCCACGGCCACGACCACGTGCCTTACTCCCTGCCTTCTTCATCTTGTTAGGTTGATAAAGAAAGTCAGAAAAGTTATAAGGCCTAAGTGTGGTTATTACGCAGAGACTGCAGTGAACACTGCACACAACTGTTCACTATCTCTGAAAGGCTCCTTTCTGTAATTCTATAGTGTTTGCAACCAATGTATTGGATACGGATGGAAGCGCGTCACACTAATAGATTTGAGTTATTTGAAATGGTATGGAGCAGCACCAATTAGAGAAAAATGACAGGAATGAGGCAGTGACAAGAACACGTTCAGCAGACTACAACCAGCAGTGGGGTTGAAGAACATAACTGGAGGTGGATCTGCACTCAAAAACAAAAAAACCCTCAACTAAAAAACAGATGAGTGAACACTGAACACAACAGCTGTTCACTATCTCTGAAAGGCTCCTTTCTGTAACCTTCTTATTTGTGTTTGCAACCAATGTATTGGATACGGATGGAAGCGCGTCACACTAATAGATTTGAGTTATTTGAAATGGTATGGAGCAGCACCAATTAGAGAAAAATGACAAGGATGAGGCAGTGACACACGTTCAGCAGACTACAACCAGCAGTGGTTGAAGAACTAACTGGAGCGTGATCTGCACTCAAAAAAAAAAACCTCACAGAATAGAGTGAACACTGAACACAACTGTTCACTATCTCTGAAAGGCTCCTTTCTGTAATTCTATAGTGTTTGCAACCAATCTATTGGATACGGATGGAAGCGCGTCACACTAATAGATTTGAGTTATTTGAAATGGAATGGAGCAGCACCAATTAGAGAAAAATGACAAGGATGAGGCAGTGACACACGTTCAGCAGACTACTGTCAAGGACACCGCACTGCACATGCTCACTGAGCCAGTGCACGTGTCCTAAGTAAACCAACTGTGCCCCAAGATACCTGTAAGCAGAGCCGCAGCAGAGAAGACGTGTGTTTCTGTGTAACAGGACCTTCCGCAGCATGTGACAGCCAAGGGGCGGAGCTGGCCACACGTCTCTCAGAGGCAGCAGTAATGAATGATGTGTACTGCAGACTAACAGGACCTGCAGCACATGACTGCTAGGGGCGTGGCCTAAGCTCCAGAGATCTAGGAACTGCAGGAAAACTCCTAGCAGGGTAACGACGAGATAAAGTTACCAAGGGGCAAAGACAGAGACGAAAACCAGGACAGGCCGAGATCAGAGCACAAGATAGCACGACAGTACCAAAGGGTTAGACAGAACGGATAGTCAGGACGTAGCAATAGATCAGTAAACCAGAGCGGGCAATAGACAGTACAATAGGGACAAAACGGTAACAGAGTATCGATAGCCAAGCCAGGAGGTCAGAACCGGAGAAGACAATATAAGCAAAACGTGAGACAGAGAGCAGAGTGAGCAAACAGACCGGGTCATACACAGGAGTCAAACAAGCAGAGCAGTATACACGCAAACTAGGGGGGTCAAATACACAGTCACAACGAAAGTATAGCTGACAGAGAATCTCCCTCTGGACTGGGTATAAATACCCTCCCAGATCCAAAGGGAGGCCAGCAAAAGTTAACCCTGAGTGGACAGGACATTAACCATGTCCTATACCATGACAACTACAACAGCAGTGATTGAAGAACTAACTGGAGCGTGATCTGCACTCAAAAAAAAAAACCTCACAGACTAGAGTGAACACTGAACACAACTGTTCACTATCTCTGAAAGGCTCCTTTCTGTAATTCTATAGTGTTTGCAACCAATGTATTGGATACGGATGGAAGCGCGTCACACTAATAGATTTGAGTTATTTGAAATGGTATGGAGCAGCACCAATTAGAGAAAAATGACAAGGATGAGGCAGTGACACACGTTCAGCAGACTACAACCAGCAGAGATTGAAGAACTAACTGGAGCGTGATCTGCACTCAAAAAAAAAAAACCCTCACAGACTAGAGTGAACACTGAACACAACTGTTCACTATCTCTGAAAGGCTCCTTTCTGTAATTCTATAGTGTTTGCAACCAATGTATTGGATACGGATGGAAGCGCGTCACACTATAATTTCAATTGAATGGAGCAGCAAGAATTACACTAAAGAAAAAAAAAGAGTCTGTGAGTGACACGTGCAGATGCCTACAAACAGCGTTGGATGCAGAGCAAACTGCAGCGTCACCTGCACTCACACACACACCTTGCACAGACCTGTTAAAACAACACTGGCAAAAGGAAGCTATACACAGCGGTTGGTAAACTAGCCTGCCTAGAGCACAGTACACAAAATCGCAATCTCTAACTGTCCCTCAGAGTCAGCAGAGCAGCGTTCTGTCCCTTACTGAATTCACAGCACAGTGACGCTAAAATGGCGGCGGCGCCTTTTATAGTGCATTCTGACATCATTTCAGCATCCAATCACAGCCATGCCATTAGTTAACATGACCGCAGCAGTACAGGATGTGCCCACACTTCTTAGGATTCCTCATTGGCTGACTAAAATCACATTGCCTCTCAAAGAATTATGGGAACTTCCGATTCCGGTATACGATATATGAAAAATATCGGAACTAAGTATCGGAATTCCGATACAGCGAATATCGGCCGATACCCGATACTTGCGGTATCGGAATGCTCAACTCTACTTATTACGCTTACGAAATTCATGACGCTGTGCCCCAGAAGTCACTCTATCACACTGCATGGCTCAGGGGCTGGCCCGCAAGGCATCACAATCTCACGCGTATTTCTACGCTCGCGCAGACGTCTGTCAACTTGAATAGCTAATGACCTAGAGTCATTGAGACCAGAGGGGACAGGGAATCCCACCATAACATCCTTTACAGTCTCTGTCAGACCCTTCCGAAAAAGAGCAGCCAGAGCATCATCATTCCATTTAGTAAGGACTGCCCACTTTCTGAATTTCTGACAATACAGCTCAGCGGCTTCATGACCCTGATTCAATGCCAACAAGGTTTTTTCAGCTTGATCAGTAACATTAGGTTTATCATACAATAACCCCAGAGCCTGAAAAAACACATCAACATCATTCAAAACAGGATCCCCAGGTGTCAGAGAAAAGGCCCAATCCTGAGGGTCACCGCGCTACAGGGAGATGACAATTTGAACCTGCTGCGTTGTGTTCCCTGAGGATTTAGGCTTCAAAGCAAAAAACAACTTACAGTTATTTTTAAAATTCAAAAACTTAGATCGATCCCCTAAAAATAAATCCGGAAGAGGGAATTTAGGTTCCACAGCAGGCAACCCAGCAAGATAGATAGCAATACTCCTAACTTCAGCAGCAAGCTGCTCCATACGATCAGACAAATGCTTGACCTCCATTGGGGAAAAAATTCCTCCTCAGCCCGCAGAGAAAAAAGAGGGAAAAAATGTAGCAAAAAAAAAAAAAAATTTCTTCTGACAACTGACAACTTTTTTTTTTCTTTTTACTATTTTTTCCCTTCTGTTGAGTACCATAGAATTTCAGTATTGGCCGGTGATTCTGTTATGTTTTGGTAGCTGAGGAGGCAGGAGCAGATAACCGCATAGCCAGCCAAACACCAGAGAGGTTGGAAACTAATAAGTTGTAGACCCCTAAACTAACCGCACAACTAGAAGCAGCCGTGGGACGTTCCTACGGTGCCCTAGACGCCTCGTCACAGCCGGAGAGATTCGCTATGTTAAGGTCTGCTGAACGCACCTAATAGATATATTAGAGAGGTGCGTTCGCAGCCCAGGGTCCACCGTGCAGGCGAAACCCGCTGCTAGTAAGATGGCGAAAGTAGCGAACTCTGTTATCCCGCAGAGTCTCTAAAATAAACGCCGTAGCGCGCTGTGGCAGTAAGTGCAAACTCTGTTAATCCCCAAGCCGCTAACGGGAATGCCACAGCGCTATATGGCGATAGGTGCGAACTCACTTAGCTTCAGTGAGCCGCAAAGTAAAACGCTAGGGCTCTGAACCAGCGTTATAAAGCGAACCCTGTTGCATCACAGAGCCGCTGAGAAAAAGACTGTGTCCTGTTAACACCACAGGGATACACAGATAACTGCTGTGCGGATAGCAGTCCGTGATCACGCAGACAGCAACGCAATCAAGCAATCTTCCTCACCGGAGAAGCCGGTATTCTAGGGGCTTATTTCAGCCAAGCCCTAACCACTTGCACTCAAATCTCCTCACCCGAGGTGCCGGTATTCTAGGGGCTTATTTCAGCCGAGCCCTAACCACATGCATGCATCATCACACTGGCGCAAAGCACATAATGCAATTGATACTAGCGCATGGCGGCCCAGCCATGCCACCCTTTTATAGTAACAGCTACAGGACCTGCCAGAAACAAGGTCCAATGAAACTGTTCCAGAACACCAGTAGTCACAGAACCTTCCTGGCGGACCAATAGGAGCTGCTGCAGTACCTGAGCATGTGACCCCTGATCTCCAATGAGAGATCTCACCCTGGGCATGCTCAGAAGCGGAAAAGTCTTAGTTACTTACCGTTAACGGTATTTTTCGAAGACCATGACAGCACCCAACGAGAGAGGGGATCCGCCCTTCAGGAACAGGAAACCTACAGATACAAAAGGGCGGCACCTCTCCCCACGCATCAGTTAGTTTACAGAGCACAGAGGACCACCAAAGTTATTGACAATCAAACAAAATTTTATACAACACTATTGCGTTTCAATATTATACTGTATGTGAAACTTATAAGAAGAAGAAGTGCGCGCCGCTGAGATAAAAGGGAGGGAATACCAGGGGTGCTGTCATAGTCTTCGAAAAATACAGTTAACGGTAAGTAACTAAGACTTTATTCGAAGCACATGACAGCACCCAACGAGAGAATTACAGAGAGTAATAACTACTCAGGGAGGGACTACAGCCTGCAGCACCCTTACTCCAAAGGAGAGATCAGAGGAAGCACCCAAGTCTAATCTATAATGGTTAAAGAATGTGCTTGGAGAGGAGCAAGTAGCGGCCTTACATATCTGGTCGATGGAGACTTCCGACCTCTCTGCCCACGAGGTAGCCACGGCTCGAGTGGAATGTGCCCTCAGTTTGTCTGGTGCCTGTCTACCTTTTGAGGTATATGCTAACGAGATGGCGTCCCTGATCCATCTAGCTAGTGTGGCCCTTGATACTCTACAGCCCTTCCTGGGGCCTTGGAAGGAAACAAATAAGGCGTTATCATTTTTCCAGGGGTCAGTTATCGTTAGATACTCCAAGAGACATCTCCTCACATCTAATCTATGGAACTTCTCCTCTTTTTGGTTACTAGGATTGGGCAGGAATGATGGAAGGATTATCTCCTGAATTCTATGGAAGGTGGAAGCCACCTTAGGTAGGTATGCCGGATCGGCTCTGAGTATCACTCTATCGTCCTGAATTTGAGTATATGGAGGAAGCCTAAAGAGAGCCTAAATGTCACTCACCCTTCGTGCTGATGTTAGAGCCACTAAGAAGGCTACTTTGATAGAGAGGGTTTTAATCGAGGCAACTGAGATAGGTTCAAATGGGGCCTCCGTCATGGCTGTGAGCACCAGGTTTAAATCCCAAGGGGTAAACATATTCTTAACTATAGGCCTGGACCTAGCTGCTGCTTTGATAAATCTACTGATCCAATAGTTTCTGGCTATGTCACAGTTAAAAAGGGCTCCAAGGGCAGAAACCTGTACTTTAAGGGTACTGGTGGAAAGACCCATTTTTAAGCCTTTTTGTAGAAACTCCAGGATCTGAGGTATTGGGTCTGATTCCCTAGCTACAATTTCTGAGTCCTGTAAAAATCTCTTCCACGTTCTGGCATAAATCTTTGTTGTAATTTCCTTCCTACTCTTAAGGAGGGTACTTATCAAATCTCGAGAAAACCCTTTGCTTTCAATAGTGACCGCTCAAATTCCACGCCGTTAGATGTAGGCCAGCCACCTGAGGATGGTACACTGGGCCCTGGGATAGGAGATCCGGAATGTCCGGTAGGACCCATGGGTCGGTTATTGACATAGCTTTGAGGCTTGAGAACCATGCCCTCTTGGGCCAAAAGGGTGCGATCAAAATCACTTTTGCTTTGTCCTTTCTGATCTTCCTGATCACTAGAGCTATCAGAGACAAGGGAGGAAAGGCGTAAGCTAGTGCAAAGTCCCATTCTATCAGAAAAGCATCCACCGCCAGCGGGCTTTCTCTGGGGTTCAGGGAACAGAATTGCTTCACCTTTTTGTTCTTTCTGGTGGCGAACAGATCTACCTCCGGCTGCCCCCATCTCTGTACAATTAGGTCGAAGATGACATTTTTTAGTGACCACTCCCCTTGTCTTAGAAGGTGGCGGCTTAAAAAAATCTGCCGTGGTGTTTTCCTTTCCTTTTATATGTAGCGCTGTTAAAGATAGACAATGTCTTTCCGCTAGATGGAACAGGCGCTCTGTTACTTGCATGAGAGGTCTGGATCGAGTGCCACCTGATGGTTGATATAGGCTACTGCGACCTGATTGTCGGACAGAATTCGCACGTGATGACCCTGTAGATAGATAAGGAGTCTTTTTACTGCCAGTTCTACCGCTGATAGTTCTTTCAGGTTAGAGGACATGTGCACCTGATGGTGTTCCCATAGGCCCTGCACTATATAATCACCCATATGAGCCCCCCAACCGGAGGGACTTGCATCTGTGGTGACCACCCAGGTTACATTATACTCCCAGGGCACCCCCTTGGATAAGTTACGTTCATCCAACCACCACTCCAGCGATTTTATTGTGGCTTGGGATAAGGTCAGCTGGCTTTCCAAGCTACCCCCTGAACTTTTATCATACCGCAAGACCTCACTCTGCAGAGTCCTAGCATGTTACTGTGCCCATTGCACCGCAGGGATGCAGGAGGAAAGAGAGCCCAACAAGGACATGGCTTTCCTAAGGGACATGGTGGGGTTATTGGAAGCATTTAGGACCTGATAACACAAGCGTATTAATTTTTCGGGTGGTTAGCGGCATTCTTGATTTTGAGAATCTAAAATTAGGCCCAAAAACTGTTGTACCCTAATGGGCTGCAATCGAGATTTCGTGACGTTTAGGAGCCACCCCAATCGTTCTATGGCAGATATTGCTCTATGTAACTGTTCCCGACAATGGTCCGCTGTTTTGCCTATAATAAGGAAGTCATCGAGGTAGGGAGTTATCAGGATTTGAAACTCTCGCAGGTGGGCCATCACTTCCGCTACAATTTTTGTGAATACCCGAGGGGCGACTGCAAGACCGAACGGAAGGGCCTTATATTGAAAATGTTGGAGCGAGCCTTTCAACCTGACTGCCACTCTAAGAAAGCGCTGATGGTCTGCATGGATAGGGACATGATAATAGGCGTCTTTCAAGTCCAATGAAACAGTTTTCAAATAATAATTTTATTGTGGATTTAATGGTCTCCATCTTAAACGGCCGTACTACCAGGAATTTGTTTAAGGCTTTTAAGTTAATTATCGTCCTGAAGGAGCCGCCCTGGCTTCCGGACTAAAAATAGAGTGGAATAGAAGCCTCTACCCTTTCCATTGCTGGTACCTCCACAAGGACTTTCTTATGGCATAAATCTTGAATTTCTGCCTCCAATGCTGCCTATTCTGATGAGGAAGACCATGTGGGAGTAATTTTAAAGGTATCCTGAGGTACCTCGGAAAATTCTAACCGGAGTCCTGAAGCCACTAGGCCCAGAATCCATCTGCTGTTGGATATTCGGGACCAGGCCGGGTAGAAAGCTGACAATCTACCTCCCACTGGAGCCGCTAGTCATTGGGAAGTCTTCTTGGTTTCTCGAGAGGGTCTTTGAACATGTATCCCGTACCTTTCCTCTTTCTATCGTCCCATCTGCTTCGCTCCCTGGTTCTATGGTTGAATCTCTTTCTGCCGAAGGGACGTTTATATGAGGGATTCGGAACACTGGGGAATTTTTTCTTATCATCCCCTGCCTTTTCCAAAAATTCATCCAGGACAGGACCAAACAAGTATTCGCCCTCACAAGGGATAGAACAGAGGCGGGATCCGGCCTGAATATCTCCCGGCCAAAACTTCAGCCATAGCGCTCTTCGCGCTGCATTTGACATTCCCGCAGCCCTGGCAGCCATCCTGACAGAGTCCGCCGAGGAATCCTCCAAAAAAGCCGCTGCACTTTGAATTATTGTTAGTGATTTTAACATGGACTCCCGGGAGGCTCCATTTCCCATATGAGATTTTAGCTGGTTCAACCAGACCATCACGGATCTGGCTGTGCAGATGGCCACCACCGCTGGTCTCAGGGCTCCCGCTGACATCTCCAAGTACCTTTCAAAAATGAGTCCGCTTTCTTAACTAGCGGATCTTTAAAGCTTCCCATGTCCTCGAAAGGTATGGAGGATTTTTTGGAGGCTTTAGCCACCGCAGCATCTAATTTTGGATCCTTATCCCATTTATCCACTAATGGATCTTCAAAGGGGTATCTACGTTTAAATGCGGAGCCAATGAACCCCTTTTTTCTGGCTTCTTCCACTCTTTATTTATCGGTTCTGAATTTTATCATTTAAGGGAAAGGACCTACGTTTCTTCGGGTCTAACCCCCCAAACATAAAGTCCTGCACAGACCGCTCAGGCCTCGAATCTTCTATCCCCATGGTGGATCTGACCGCCTTGACTAATCTGTCCGTTTGGTCTAGGGGAAAGCAAAACCTAGTAGAATCCTCCTCTGACGAGGAAGATGAGTGGGAAGGAGATGACGAAGAAGTGGACCATGGGGAGCCTTCGCCCCCACTAGGCCTAGCTGGGGAATCGGAGTCCGAAGCTTTCGCTCCCCGTTTCATCTTAGAAGACTCCCTTCGAGAAATGGATTTCCAAGAGTCCTTCACCTCTGTCATAATCATGTCTCTCAGTGTTGAAGTAAAGTCAGGGGTTTCTTCCGCTACCTGTAGGGAGGCAGGGGGAAATGTAAGGTACTGTCACCTTTCAGTCAGGGACTATTACCCTCCCCTTTTTTCGACCCCTACCGTCTGTCGTACACAAGGCTGACACAATCTTTTAGGGTAAGCGTCAGGCAGGGGTTGGCTGCAGAGGTCACATTCCCTATGCTTCGATTTTCCCGCACATTTCTTCCCCTGCTAAGGGAAACATAAGGGGGGAAAAAACTGCATCACCGGGTGTTTGTCACGAAGATCTCTTACCCGCCAGCAGCAGCAATAGGTACCGGATCACGGGGGGAACCAGCTGATGATGATGCCTCCACTGCCCTGGAGGAATCCTTCCGGTTGGACTGACCGCGTGGTTTGGTCTTCAACTGAGGCCTTGTGCGAGGTTTACTCGAATCATGTTTTTTCTGCTCCTGCAGAACCACCTGCTGCTCTGCGGAAGCCTCTGACCCCTCCATAGTGGATCAGGAGCGCATGTGCCGCAGGTCAGGCCCCTTTTAAATTATCACCCCGGATATCCGGACGAGCAGTAAAGTGGTCAGGTGTCCGCCCCACCCCTCCCCAGGTCTAGCCTGCCCCCCCCAGACGCAGCCCCACGCCCCAGCGTCCCCGGCACGACCATCCGCATCTCCGGGGCTGGGCTGCGACGCCCGGCGGTATAGAGGAGAAAAAAACCGTCCGGCACCCGACTTCCGGTCCGGCGCTTCAAGCTCCGCCCCCCCGTGACGCGTTACTTCCGTGCTTTCCAGGAAGGCCGCGGGGATGCGCGCCGGAGGTGCCGAACCAGGCCTGGAAACCGCCGACCCGGACACTCATCGGACGCCACATGCGCTGACCCCGTGTCAGATAGCTGGTAAGGGACCGCCGGACGCTAGGCCGCACCGAAAGGAGGACCGGGGCACCCAGGAGGGGGATTGGGCCTATACTCACCGTTGGCCCTGGCTTCAGTAGAAGGGATCCCCGGATACCGCTCCGCACTGCTCCGCACACTGCCGTGGAGCCCTCTCCAGACCCACTGTAGCACTTTCAGGAGTCCCCGCACATGGTCGAGGTAGGAGACTACTTGCTACCTGGGTCGACCGGCCGGCCTGGGATAGGAAGATCTTCAATCTGTAGGATTCCCATCCTCCAGGAACAGGAAACCACCTGATGCGTGGGGAGAGGTGCCGCCCTTTTGTATCTGTAGGTTTCCTGTTCCTGAAGGGCGGATCCCCTCTCTCGTTGGGTGCTGTCATGTGCTTCGAATAAACAAGGACTTTGTCCTAAAGACTTCTGCTCGCCGCTAACCAGTACTGGCCACAATAGCAGAGCCTGAAGAGGCAGCAGTAATCCTCTGCACACTGTTAGACTGGGCGAGATGCTGGGACAGACGTCTAAGCTGAGCAGAGTCCACTGCGGCCGGAGACGAATGGGAGACCGCAGCCGGAATGGCTTGAGATTCCTCTTGTGCAGAAGAGGGAACACAACCCCTAACACGCTATCCCTGAAGATGGAATGAGGAAAGCTAACTGCCCCAGAGGAGAGCCCCAAAAGAATAGGAAGCCCCCAAACATATAATGGCGGTTAGACAAGATGAAAACACGAACACAGACAGAAAATAGATTGAGCAAATGCTGGGGCCCAAAACTGTCTAGATAGGACAGCACAGGAGAGAATACTGTCTGCAACCCAGAAAAACCCTAGGAAAAACTCCAACACTTCTGAATCAAAAAATACTGAGACTACATGGTCTCGACCACCTATATCAGATCTCTGGTGTGTACACGTAGCTACACAGCAGTAAAAAATCACAAGAACTGAGCAAATGAACAAATACAAAAAACAAACGGAGACCAGCCAAAGCCCCCCCAAAGGGGACCCGGCTGAAGACAAAAACATTGCAGTAAAAAAGCAAGGGAAATCAAACCACAGTAAAATAAACTGAAAGTGACTTATCTGAATGCAAGCAGGAGACAGCAGAAAAGCAAGCTGAATTCCAACCTAGACCAGGAAGAACAATTGATCACCGGCGAGGATCATGGGAGGTCAGCTCACTTATATCAGGCCAGTCAGTACCACCTGACAACCACTCGTCACTTGCAGGTGTAGGACTCTTTGTGTTCAACATAGGTTCAATACCCTCAGCAACCACCAGAGGGAGCTTCAGCTCCGAAGTCATCTCTAATACGTTCACAACAGGCTTCATCAATTATTATCGGCAATTTATACCACATTTTTCTACTGTGGTGGCTCCTTTAGCCGCGCTAACTAAGAAAGGTGCCAACATAATGAACTGGTCTAAAGAGACATCTGAGGCTTTCCGGGAGATTAAGCCTTATTTCTCAAAAGCTCCCATCCTACATCGGCCAGATGTCAATAAGCCATTCTGTCTGGAGGTCGACACCTCTTCTGGACAGGGTCGGAGGAGACCGTGTTTCTACTTCTCCAAGGCCTTTTCTCCAGCGGAGAGGAATTATACTGTTGGGGATAAAGAGTTACTCGCAATAAAATTGGCTTTTGAATGGAGGCATCTTTTGGAGGGAGCTAAGCATCCATTTGTGGTGTATTCTGACCATAAAAACTTCTCATACCTGCAGACGGTGCAGCGTCTCAACCCGAGGCAGGCTCGGTGGTCCCTCTTTTTTGCCCGATTCAACTTTACTATCAATTTTCTAAAAGGGGAGAAGAATCCTCGGGCGGATGCTCTGTCTAGGTCCATGGATACTATGAGGACGATGACGAGCCCAGACTTATCTTTCCTCCTGAGAGTATGCGAATGGTGGCACCAGTGACTCTAGACCAGGTTCCACCCGGGAAGACGTTTGTTCCCCCGAACCTACAGAATGAGGTGCTCTCGTGGGCACATGCCTCTAAGGTCGGAGGGCATTTTGGAATCAAATGCACCACTGAGTTCCTCCAGCGCTCATATTGGTGGCTTCGGTTGTCCCAGGATGTTAAAGAATACGTCCAAGCATGTATCTCCTGCGCGAGAAATAAATCTTCTCATAAGAGTCCGACGGGTCTTCTACATCCGTTACCCGTGGCGGAAAGATCTTGGGAGCTGATTGGGATGGATTTTGTGGTTGAGTTACCTAAGTCCCGGGGTAATACGACCATATGGGTGGTTTCTGACCATTTTTCTAAGATGGTCCACCTGGTACCCTTCCTAGGGTTACTTCTTCATCACTGTTTATCCGTCACATCTTTCGTCTTCACGGTATGCCTGATAGGATTGTCTGTGATCGAGGTCCTCAGTTCACCTCTCGGTTTTGGAGAGAATTGTGTAACCTGTGTCGTATTGAACTGAACCCCTCTCTACCGCCTATCACCCGGAGACCAACGGCTTGGTGGAACGCACTAATCAGACGCTTGTGACATACTTGCATCATTTTGTTATTGACAATCATAACAATTGGGCAACTTTGCTTCCTTGGGCAGAATTTGCTCTAAATAATGCAGTGGCGGATTCACAGGCCAGACTCCTTTCCTGTTGAGCAATGGTCAGCACCCACGTGTGCCAGTCCCAATGCCAGTTAACTCTGGGGAGCCTGGGGTCAGAGATTGGGCTATGAAGGCATGGGATGTCTGGGATCAGACGCAGGAAGCATTATTGGCCTCCAAAAATCGGATGAGACAGTCGGCTGACACTCATCGTCGTCCAGCTCCCGTTTTCTCTCCAGGCAACAGAGTCTGGCTCGCGGCTCGCAATATTAGGGTCGCGGGGAATCGGCAAAATTTACCCTTCAGGATATTGGTCCTTTTAAAGTTCTGGCCCAAGTTAATCCCGTGGTGTATCGTCTACAATTGCCTCGGCACTTGAGGATACATGACTAGTGTTGAGCATTACGATACCGCAAATATCGGGTATCGGCCGATATTCGCTGTATCGGAATTCCGATTCTGAGTTCCGATATTTTTTGCATATCGGATACCGGAATCGGAATTTTCCTGTAAAGTATATGGGGAGTTCCTGTGTCACAGAAGGAAGTACGTGACACAGGAACTTCCCGAAAGTGTCACTGTCATTGTCGGTCAGGTCTGTCAGGAGTCAGGACTCAGAACTTACCTGGCAGAAGATCCCCGGTGGTCACGTCATGGATGGCCGCCATTACCCTTTCCCTGGCAGTCACGTGCAGCTTCTCGCGATAACTGCACGTGACTGACGGGTACTGTGCAGTACAGTGTACTCTCGCGACAGCTGGCCGAAAAGAAGTCCGGATGACGTCACCGCCGGGAATCTCCTCCGGTAAGCAGCCTGGCATCCAGATGTAGCAGAGCTGGACTCATCGTGGGACACTGGTGATTTTGGACTACGTCGGACAGGGAGTATTTGTGTTGGTTTGTTATTTTGTTTTTTTTACAGGAGATCGATGGCGTCGCAGCATGAGAGTACAATAAAAAATAATGAAAAGCCGGATTACGTACCGGTAATGCTCTTTTAATGAGTACACAACAGCACCCACTTGGAGAGAGGAATTCACCCATAGGAACAGGAAACCTACAGAGATAAAAGAGGGCGGTCCGCCTCTCCTCCTCAGTTGGATTTCAGAGTACCCGGAGGACCCCCAATATTAGGCAATTATATTTTTCTATGTTCTTCATCACATTTAAGAAGGTATACACACAGTCTATTAACTTTCAGGGAGGGAACTGAGTGGGTGCTGTCGTGGACTCATTAAAAGAGCATTACCGGTACGTAATCCGGCTTTTTACCCTTCGCCATGACAGCACCCACTTGGAGAGACTTTCAGAGACCTTCACCTGGGAGGGACCACCGTGCTGAGGACTGCTCTACCAAAGGCTAGGTCAGAGGAGGATAATAAATCGAGACTGTAGTGATTGTAGAAGGTTGAAGGAAACGAGCATTTTGCGGCCTTACATATAGACTCGATCGAGACGTCTCCCCTTTCTGCCCAGGAGGATGCCATAGTCCTGGTGGAATGTGCCCTGATGCCCTCTGGAGGATCTTCACTTCTTGTAGTATATGCCAGACAGATCACATCTCTGATCCACCGAGATAGGGTAGCTTTCGTGACCCCGTATCCCCTCCTCCAGCCCTGGAAGGATATAAAAAGAGCCCTACTCTTCCTCCAGCTAGTGGATATTTCAATATACTTCAATACTACTCTTTTCACATCTAACATGTGGAATTTTTCTTCTAATGGAGAAGAAGGGTTACTAAAAAAAAATGAGGGGAGGTGGATTTCCTGCGATCTGTGGAATCTCCTGGCCACTTTTGGCAGATATGAGGGGTCAGGTTTTAGTATTAATTGATCCTGAAATTATAGTAGGAATGGAGGATCTATAGATAATGCATGCATGTCGCTGACCCTCCTAGCTGAGGTTAACGCCACTAAAAGTACCGTTTTTAAAGAAATGTTTTTAAGGGGTAGCTAATCTAATGGTTCAAATGATGGACCTGTTAGGGCATCCAGAACCAGGTTTAGATCCCAAGGGGGAATTCTAGATATATGGACTGGTCTAATTCGTTCACAGGCCGTGAGGCATCTACAGTTAGGTCCATAAATATTTGGACAGAGACAACATTTATCTAATTTTGGTTCTAGACATTACCACAATGAATTTGAAACAAAACAAATCAGATGCAGTTGAAGTTCAGACTTTCAGCTTTCATTTGAGGGTATCCACATTAAAATTGGATGAAGGGTTTAGGAGTTTCAGCTCCTTAACATGTGCCACCCTGTTTTTAAAGGGACCAAAAGTAATTGGACAAATGACTCCAAGGCTATTTCATGGACAGGTGTGGGCAATCCCTTTGTTTTGTCATTCTCAATTAAGCAGATGAAAGGGCCGGAGTTGATTTGAGGTGTGGTGTTTGCATTTGGAAGGTTTTGCTGTGAAGGAAACATGCGGTCACAGGAGCTCTCCATGCAGGTGAAACAAGCCATCCTTAAGCTGCAAGAACAGAAAAAAAACATCCAAGAAATTGCTACAACATTAGAAGTGGCAAAATCTACAATTTGGTACATCCTGAGAAAGAAAGAAAGCACTGGTGAACTCATCAATCCAAAAAGACCTGGGAGCCCACGGAAGACAACAGTGGTGGAATGATCGCCGCATACTTTCTTTGGTGAAGAAGAACCCGTTCACAACATCAACTGAAGTCCAGAACACTCTCAGTGAAGTAGGTGTATCTGTCTCTAAGTCAACAGTAAAGAGAAGACTCCATGAAAGTAAATACAAAGGGTTCACATCTAGATGCAAACCATTCATCAATTCCAAAAATAGACAGGCCAGAGTTAAATTTGCTGAAAAACACCTCCAGAAGCCAGCTCAGTTCTGGAAAAGTATTCTATGGACAGATGAGACAAAGATCAACCTGTACCAGAATGATGGGAAGCCAAAAGTTTGGATAAGAAAGGGAACGGCACATGATCCAAGGCACACCACATCCTCTGTAAAACATGGTGGAGGCAACGTGATGGCATGGGCATGCATGGCTTTCAATGGCACTGGGTCACTTGTGTTTATTGATGACATAACAGCAGACAAGAGTAGCCGGATGAATTCTGAAGTGTACCGGGATATACTTTCAGCCCAGATTCAGCCAAATGCTGCAAACTTGATTGGATGGCGCTTCATAGTACAGATGGATAATGACCCCAAGCATACAGCCAAAGCTACACAGGAGTTCATGAGTGCAAAAAAGTGGAACATTCTTCAATGGCCAAGTCAATCACCAGATCTTAACCCAACTGAGCATGCATTTCACTTGCTCAAATCCAGACTTAAGAGGGAAAGACCCACAAACAAGCAAGACCTGAAGGCTGCGGCTGTAAAGGCCTGGCAAAGCATTAAGAAGGAGGAAACCCAGCGTTTGGTGATGTCCATGGGTTCCAGACTTAAGGCAGTGATTGCCTCCAAAGGATTCGCCACAAAATATTGAAAATAAAAATATTTTGTTTGGGTTATGTTTATTTGTCCAATTACTTTTGACCTCCTAAAATGTGGAGTGTTTGTAAAGAAATGTGTACAATTCCTACATTTTCTAACACATATTTTTGTTCAACCCTTCAAATTAAACGTTACAATCTGCACTTGAATTCTGTTGTAGAGGTTTCATTTCAAATCCAATGTGGTGGCATGCAGAGCCCAACTCGCGAAAATTGTGTCACTGTCCAAATATTTCTGGCCCTGACTGTAGATCTGTTACCCGCTAGATTATAACTATAGAGGGCCCCAAGCGCGGATATTTGGACTCTAAGCATCTTAACGGATAATCCCAGATCTTTCCCCTTTTGTAGAAACTCTAAAATAGACTTTATCGGGATCTGTCTAGAGTTGGGACTTGTATGGAACTCTAGGAACATCCTCCACCCTTGGTGTAAATTCTAGTAGTAGTTGGTTTTCTACTCTGCAAGAGGGTGCTGATTAATCCCTATGAGAATCCTCTTGCTCTCAGTATTTCCCCCTCAAGTTCCACGCCATCAAGTGGAAGATGTCCACTTGGGGGTGGAAGAATGGACCTTGAGAGAGAGAAGCCTGGGGGTTGAGGGAAGTACCCAGGGATCTGTCAACAACATCGTTTGTGGCCATGAAAACCAAGGTCTCTTGGCCCAGAATGGAGCTATCAATATTACTCGTGCCTTGTTTGCCCTGATTTTTCTAATGACTTGTGGTAGTAATATGGTCGGGGAAAGGCATACGCCAGCCTGAACTGCCACGGGCTTTGGAGGACATCTAGGATTTCTGGCCGATCTGTCACGTTCAGGGAGGCGAACCTCCGAAGTTGCCTGTTCTGTCTGGAGGCAAAAAGGTCTATCTGGGGAAGGCCCCATAGTGACACAGTTTCTTTGAATATTGCTCTGTTTAGGCACCACTCGCCTTGCCGTAGGGTGTGGCTACTCAGGAAGTCCGCTTCCGAATTGTCTACTCCTCTGATGTGGAGAGCTGAGAGAGAGACAAATTGTTTTTCGGCTAGGGAAAAAAAAATTCTTGTAGAAGATATTAATTTGTCTGTTGAGGTATGCCACTACTGTGGTGTTGTCCGAAAGGATGCTTACATGTTCTCCTTGTAGCTGCGGAAGGAAATGATATAGGGCATGACTCACCGCATTTAATTATTTTAAATTTGAAGAGGCGTGTATCTGTTCTCTTCCCCACCGGCCTTGGGAAAAGGCTTCCCCATGTGAGCTCCCCATCCTGTAGGGCTAGCATCAGTAGTAATGATACGAGAAGGTGTTATTACCCAGTCTACTCCTTCCGATAATTTAGTTTCATCTAACCACCACACTAGGGAACTCATGACTACCTGGGATAAGGAGTTTTATCTGTTAAACGACCTCTAGCATAGACCTCTTCTGACAGTATTTGGTGCTGTAGATCTCGGGTGTGAAGCTGAGCCCACCTGACTGCAGGAATACACGAAGTGAGGGATTCCAACAGGGACATTGCCTCCCTCAGGGTCATACGTGGTTTCTTTATAGCTGCCCCGACTTTCGTTTTAATTGCTGATATTTTTACCTGCGGCAGTAGACATTATTGCACTGTTGAGTCTAACTGAAGGCTTAAGAAGGACTGGACGGATTGCGGCTCGAGTCTGGATTTCTTGCTGTTTATGAGAGAACTTAGAGACTGTCAGGATAAGATTGCGTCAGTAACTCGTGTGGTACAATGTGCTACAGAGTTTCCTACTATCAAAAAATTATCAAAGTAAGGTATTACGGTATCCTTTTGCCGTAGGAAGGCCATTACTTCTAGCATTACCTTTGTAAAGACTCGTGGTGTGACAGAAAGACCAAACGGCATCGCTGCAAACTGGAAATGATGTATGATGCCGTCTAAGGAGACTGCCACTCTGAGATATTTCTGATATCTGGAATGGATGGGAAGATGATAATAAGCATCCTTTAAATCTAAGCCTGCCATCATACCTAAATGAGCCGTCCGGTTTAGAAACCAGGAAGAGAGGGGAGTAAAATCCCTTCCCTTCCTGCTCTCCGGGTACACAGATCAATACGTTTTAATTACCAGGCTCCGAATCTCATTTTCAAGGGCTTGTTGTTGTACTGGGCAGCTGAGGGATGTTATAATGAATGAATTATGGGGAACATGATGGAATTTTATTTTTTATCCATGTTCAAATATATCCAGGACCCATAGACTGGCAGTAATTTCTCCCCATTCCTGGAAGAATATCAGTCTTCCCCCTACTGGAGGAACTGGTTGTTCATTATCTGTCCTTATGGAAGGTAGGTCCTCTAAACATAGCACCTTTGTTTTTCCCTTCCTTTGTCGGCCAGCGGTTTTGGTTTTCGGTCGATCTTCCTCTACCATATGATCGTCTCCTAAACGCCCTCCTATAAGATGGAAGGGGCCTATTTTCTCTCTATAGCCTTTGTGAGGATGTCGTACAAGGTCTTTCCAAACAAAAACTCACCATCGCAGGGAATAGCACAGAGTTTTGCCTTGGACTGTGTCCCCTCTCCAGCTTTTGAGCCATGGACTACATCTGGCGTTGCTGAATAGACCTGCTGTTCTGGCCACCAGGCGCAGTGAATCAGCCGAAGCGTCAGCTATGAAAGCGGCCGCTCCTCGGATTAGGGGAATGGCGGCTCGTACTCTGTCTCTAGAAATCTTCTGCTCTATCTGCTGGTCGAGCTGATCGATCGAAACCAGCATAGAACGGGCCGTACAAGTACTGGCTATTGCTGGCTTAAAAAGGGTCTGCAGCTGTTTCCCACGCTCTTTTAAGCAAGGCCTTGGCTTTGCGGTCAAGGGGATCTTTTAGTATTCCTGCATCTTCTACTGGCAAGGATGATTGTTTTGAGAAGGAGGCAACTGCCGCATCAACTCTTGGAACCTTAGACCAGTTTGACAGTTCCTCATCGCTGAAGGGGCACCTTTCTCTTTGAGGCTGAAGGAAGATAACCCCTTTGGTCTTGTTTACCCCATTCCTTCTTAATTAAGGTTTTAATAGCCGGAATTATGGGAAATGCTCTCCTTTTCCTGTCCGCTAGACCTGCAAACATTACCTCCTGAGTAGTTTGCGGTCCCTTCAAATCTGAACCCATAGTGTTCCTTACAGATTTTACCAGACTGTCCATATTTTCTAAGGGAAAACATGAGCGTCCCTCTATGTCTGAGGAGGATGAGGACGCGGATGACTGCAGTATCTGATACTACTACCTCTTCCGAATCGGAGTCTGAGCTGGAACTTATTAATTTTTTCGTTTTCCTGTGTGTAGGTACATTAGCTGACTGATTTACAGTCATGGCCAAAAGTTTTGAGAATGACACAAATATTATATTTTCACATGATCTGCTGCCCTCTGGTTTTTATGTGTGTTTGACAGATGTTTTTATCACAGACAGAAATATAATAATTGCAAACATATGAGTAACAAAAGCTTATATTGACAGTTAGAATGAGTTAATGCAGCAAGTCAATATTTGCAGTGTTGACCCTTCTTCTTCAGGACCTCTGCAATTCTCCCTGGCATGCTCTCAATCAACTTCTGGACCAAATCCTGACTGATAGCAGTCCATTCTTGCACAATCAATGCTTTCATTTTGTCAGAATTTTTAGGTTTTTGTTTGTCCACCCGTCTCTTGATGATTGACCACAAGTTCTCAATGGGATTAAGATCTGGGGAGTTTCCAGGCCATGGACCCAATATCTCTATGTTTTGTTCCCTGAGCCATTTAGTTATCACTTTTGCTTTATGGTAAGGTGCTCCATCATGCTGGAAAAGGCATTGTTGATTGCCAAACTGCTCTTGGAGGGTTGGGAGAAGTTGCTCTTGGAAGACATTCTGGTACCATTCTTTATTCATGGCTGTGTTTTTAGGCAAGACTGTGAGAGAGCCGATTCCCTTGGCTGAGAAGCAACCCACACATGAATGGTTTCAGGATGCTTAACAGTTGGCATGAGACAAGACTGGTGGTAGCGCTCACCTGGTCTTCTCCAAATGAGGCGTTTTCCTGATGTCCCAAACAATCGAAAAGGGGATTCATCAGAGAAAATAACTTTACCCCAGTCCTCAGCAGTCCACTGTCTGTACCTTTTGCAGATTATCAGTCTGTCCATGATGTTTTTTCTGGAGAGAAGTGGCTTCTTTGCTGCCCTCCTTGAGACCAGGCTTTGCTCCAAGAGTCTCCGCCTCACAGTGCGTGCAGATGCACTCACACCTGCCTGCTGCCATTCCTGAGCAAGCTCTGCACTGCTGGTAGCCCGATCCCGCAGCTGAAACACTTTTAAGAGACGGTCCTGGCGCTTGCTGGTCTTTCTTGGGCGCCCTGAAGCCTTTTTGGCAACAATGGAACCTCTCTCCTTGAAGTTCTTGATGATGCGATAGATTGTTGACTGAGGTGCAATCTTTCTAGCTGCGATACTCTTCCCTGTTAGGCCATTTTTGTGCATTGCAATGATGACTGCACATGTTTCTTTAGAGATAACCATGGTTAACAGAAGAGAAACAATGATGCCAAGCACCAGCCTCCTTTTAAAGTGTCCAGTGGTGTCATTCTTACTTAATCATGACAGATTGATCTCCAGCCATGTCCTCATCAACACACACACCTGTGTTAATGGAGCAATCACTGAAAAGAGGTTAGCTGGTCCTTTTAAGGCAGGGCTGCAATGATGTTGAAATGTGTTTTGGGGGGTAAAGTTCATTTTCTAGCCAAATATTGACTTTGCAAGTAATTGCTGTTAAGCTGATCACTCTTTATAACATTCTGGAGTATATGCAAATTGCCATTAGAAAAAGTGAAGCAGTAGACTTTGTAAAAATTAATATTTGTGTCATTCTCAAAACTTTTGGCCATGACTGTAGGGCCTGTAGTTCTTCCCTTATTATAGCTCTAATGTCCGAAGTTGAAACAGACGCTTGCTGCACCGTTTCCTTTATACATTTTGCGCACAATCTCTTGGTATATTTTTGAGATAGGGGACACCTACAAAGGCCACATTCTTTGTTTTCTTAGCCTGAGATGATTCACCCAGAAGGAGATAGAGTGAGAGAGAGTATGTCATCAGCTTTATAGGCAGATGGTTATAAACTCACCCAGTGAAGCTGCCGGTACCGATTCAGAAGGCGGCGGAACAGGTTTCGTGGCGTGAGTTCTGTGGCTTGCGTCCGAGGAACCTCTATTAGAGTGGTCTCTGGACAGAGCTGCAGTATCCTCTGCCAGGGGACGCGTGCCTTGTCTTGGAGACGAAATGCTTGCACGCCATATTCTATCTTGCAGGGCTTTTAATTAGCCCCAAACACTTGTGCTGCTCTCCAGTACCTCCCCCCGGAGCCCCCATCCCTGGGGTAGGCGTGGCATGCCTGCGTGGCTCAGTATCTGGCTCTGAAACCACGCTGCATTGTATGAGACATATGCCACATTTTTTTTTATAAAAGGTTGCTGGCACTTTTTTTTTTTTTGAAGCGGCGCGAGGATAGCGCGCTCTATGTCACCAGGGTTCATTTACGTACCCCTATTCAAGTTCCACGCCGTACAGACTTTTTTTTTTTTGTATGGCCATTCCTGGGGGGTGGGAAGCGTACAGCAGGCAAAATGCAGTCCCTGCTACTCTCGGGACCGCACGCGCGCGCCTCAGCTAGGGAACCTCCGGTGACCCGGACGTTCCCTCTTACCACTTCCTGTCACGGTGTGCTGTGTCTTTCGGCGTGCGCTGCTGCCGGCACTTCTACAGGACATGGAGGCTCTCTTCTTCCCTCCGGTCCTACGCTCCCACGCGGGTCTGGGCGGCTATAACCGGACCCCCACGCGCACTATGGCACAGGAACTGCGGGCGGCCCTCCCCGGACCCGACGTTCCTGGAACACCACTTCAGACGCCAATTGTGGGGCTGCTGCAGCCTGGTATTTTTAGGCTGTTGAGGGTCAAAATCCATGGACCTTGACAGTCTTTTAATACCAGGCTGCAGCAGTCTGCTTTTTACTTGGCTGGTTAACAAAAATAGGGGGACCCCCACGCTATTTTTTTTTTCGAGGGGATCCCCTATTTTTGTTAACCAACCAAGATAAGCAGACTGCTGTGGCCTGGTATTATCAGGCTTGCAAGGTTCATGGATAGTGGATCCTTAACAGCCTGAAATACCAGGCCTCAGTAGTCTGCTTTATCTGTCTGGTTAACAAAAATAGGGGGGACTCCACGCCATTTTTTTTTCAAAGGGATCCCCTATTTTTGTTAACCAACCAAGATAAGCAGACTGCTGTGGCCTGGTATTATCAGGCTTGCAAGGTTCATGGATCTTGGATCCTTAACAGCCTTAAATACCAGGCCTCAGTAGTCTGCTTCATCTGGATGGTTAACAAAAATAGGGGGACCCCCATTTTTTTTCGAGGGGATCCCCTATTTTTGTTAATCAGTTCAGTTCAGGTCAGCCGGGATTCCCTCTGACATCACTGATGCTGTGAGGTGTCCCCAGCTGACCTGAACTGATTAGCCTGGGAAGCAATCAGTTACGCTTCCCAGCTAATCACTTCCTCTCCTGTCAGCAGGGAGAGGAGCTCATTCATTCGGGGGTTTACTGCGAGGCTGGCAGCATTAGCTGCGGTCCCTCCAGTAAACGTTAACCCTTTCAGAGGGATGACATCGGGGGACCTGACTGAACGACGGATAGGTAAGAATAATGTTGCTTTATTATTTTATTTTTATTACAGGTGAAAAAGGGCTTCGAATGGATTTACCTGGAAAATAAAATATGGTCAAAAACTGTTTCATTATTTCATTAAAATGATTTTTAATTAAAGTGTGTGTGTTTTATTTTTATTTCATACAATAGGATTAATAATTGATAGTTGTCTAATTGACAGCTCATTAACCTGGCTTAAAGTCACCTTCTAATAGCAAGGTGGCTTTAACTCATTATTAACCCATTCGCCACCGCTACAGGGCAATGGGAATAGACGGGCTAAGTGCCAGAAAGGGCGAATCTAATTATAGATTTGCCTTTTCTGGGGTGGCTGGGGGCAGATGTTAGTAGCCAGGGGGGGCACTAAATAAATGCACCCTCCCTAGGCTATTATTATCTGCTTTAAGCCAGGTTACTAATTGAGAGCTGTCAATTAGACAACTATCAATTATTAATCCTATTGTATGAAATAAAAATAAAACACACACTTTAATTAAAAATCATTTTAATGAAATAATGAAACAGTTTTTGACCATATTTTATTTTCCAGGTAAATCCATTCAAAGCCCTTGTTCACCTGTAATAAAAATAAAATAATAAAGCATTATTATTCTTACCTATACGGTGTTCAGTCAGGTCCCCTGATGTAATCCTTTTGAAAGGGTTAATCTTTACTGCAGGGACCGCAGCTAATGCTGCCAGCCTCGCAGTAAACCCTGGAATGAATGAGCTCTTCTCCCAGCTGACAGGAGAGGAAGTGATTAGTGTGGAAAGCTTAATTGATTGCTTCCCACTTTCACTTCAGGTCAGCCGGGGACACCGCACAGCATCAGTGACGTCAGAGGGAATCCCGGCTGACCTGAAGGGAAAGTGGGAAGCAATCTATGAAGCTTACCACAGTAATCAGTTCCTCTCCTGTCGCTGGGAGAGGAACTCATTAATTCGGGAGCTTACAGCTGAGCAGGCAGCATTATCTGCACTGCTTGGCTGTAAGGCAGTTAACCCTTTGTGAAGGATTACAGCTTAAGACCTGACAGAGCAGCGGATAGGTAAGAATAATGTTTATTATTTTTTCTTTATTACAGGAGACCAAGGCTTCGCAAGGATTACCAGTTAAATAAACGATGGTCAAAAAAATGTGTGTTTATTTCATTAAAATTATTTATTCTTCATGTGTGTGTGTTTTTTTATTTCCTTCAATAGGATTAATAATTGAGAGTTGTCAAATTGACAACTCTCAATTATTAACCTGGCTAAAAGTCATCTTCCAATAGCAAGGTGGCTTTAACCCATTATTAACCCATTCGCCACCGCTACCGGTCAATGGGAGTAGACCGGCAAAGTGCCGGAAAGGGAGCATCTAATTATAGATTTGCCTTTTCTGGGGTGGCTGGAGGCAGATGTTAGTAGCCAGGGGGCACAAAATAAGTGCACCCTCCCTCAGCTATTATTATCTGCCCCCACTCGCTGGCTTTGTCTGTCTGGTTTAGAAAATAGCGCGGGAGCCCGCACATTTTTTTTCAACAAATTTACACCTTTAATTAACCCCTACATGTGTGAAATTTTTCACACATACACTCATGTAATTGTTAGTGAAAACCATATATCAAACTACATGAAATGACATGGTTAACTGTATGTAAACCATGTGTCATTTTATGTCGGGTGGTTCTGTAATTTCACAAAAGCCGGCAATTAAATCAGCGGCTATTTTACTATGTAGAAGTGTATGAACTATAAAAATATGTACCGTATATACTCGTGTATAAGCCGACCCGTGTATAAGCCGACCCCCCTAATTTTGCCACAAAAAACTGGGAAAAATTATTGACTCGTGTATAAGCCGGGTGTATAAACTGCCTTCCTGCTCTGTGCTGCCCCCATCAGCTCTGTGCTCCCCCATTCTCCTCTGTACTCCCCCCCTCCTGCTCCGTCCTCCACTGTGCTCCCCCATTCCTTCTCCATCTTCCTGTGCCCCCTGTCCTGCTCCGTGCTCCTCTGTACCCTCCATCCTCTCCTGTCCTGCTCCATGCTTCCCCCGTTGTCCTCCACGCTTCCCCCGTCCACCAATCTCCCCCCCGTCCTGCTCCAGCTTCCCTGTCCTCCTCCATGCTTCCCCCGTCCTGCTCCAGCTTCCCCTGTCCTCCTCCATGCTTCCCCCATCCACCGTTCTCCCCCCCGTCCTGCTCGTGCTCCTTGTCCTCTCCTCCATCATACTCACCCCTCCCCGTGCCATCGCTGAGTGTCCCTGCAATCCTGTGTTCTCCCCGTCTTCTGGCAGCTCTCCAGCGCTGAGCGGTGATGTAATACCGCTCATTAAGGCCATGAATATGGAGGCCACGCCCATGGGAGTGGTGTCGCGTCCATATTACATGACCTTAATGAGCGGGTATTACATCACCGCTCAGTGCTGGAGAGCTGCAAGAAGACAGGGAGAGCGCAGGATTGCAGAAACACTCAGCGATGGCACGGGGAGGGGTGAGTATGATCCCAGCCACCGGCTCCTGCCGCAGCATCCCCTCCCCCGCTGGTTTCTGCCCTATGACTCGTGTATAAGCCGAGGGGGCATTTTCAGCACGAAAAAAGGTGCTGAAAATCTCGGCTTATACACGAGTATATACGGTATATATATATGTCACAATGACGTATATATATATATTTTATAATGTATTCTATGTGTGTATATCTAGTGTTTACAAGGAAAGAAAGGGTTTATTTTAATTCCGATATTTCTGTCCCATTGACTTGCATTGGTTTCCGGTATCGGAATCGGCGATACCCGATACTTTTTGGGTATCGGTCCGATCATATCCGATCCAATACTTCTTGATATCGGGAAATATCGCTCAACACTATACATGACACATTCCATGTGTCACTCCTGAAACTCGTTAGCCTGACAAAATTCTTGGAAGCTCAGCAAGCCTCTGACACCTGTGGTGAGGATTTAGAGGTAGAGGCGATTGTGGGGTCTAAGGTGGTGCATGGCAAAAAAAAAATTATTTGGTGCACTGGAGGGATCACGGTTCTGAGGATCACACTTGGGAGCCCATGGACCATATTCCTGCTCCCCTGCTCATTGAGGAATATGAGCGTCAAGTGGGGGGGATAATGTTAGGCATTGGCAGGATCTGAACCTGGATCCGAGGAGTCTGTGGTCTCCCATCCAGACCCAGCCGAGGCAGATGCTGCTCAGATTCGCCGTCGATCCCAGCGCCTAGCCAATACCCGAGAGGCACAAATAGCTACTTGGGTCTTTGTTCATAGTAGCCTTAAACCTAGGTTACGGAACAAGAAACGGCTGTTTTAAGCTTATGTCCAGAAATGCCTGCACTGAGCATGTCCGTGACGTGGCAAGCCATGATTGGGGCTTGAGGTCAGCTGATCCTCTGATCTGGCATTGCCTGATTGGTCACGGATGACGTCAGCGGTGATGCGATTGACGAGATGGCTGGGGGTGGAGCTTAGCCCTTATATAGCTTGTCTGTTTGCGGTGCTGCGCGGTCAGATCATACTAAAATAGGCAGTGCTCATGTGTGGACGTGCCAGAATCTGGGCTCCACGTGCTCTCTAGCTTTGCTCTCCGGACCTTGCCAGAGTACGCTTGGCTTTCTAGCTCAGGTCCTTCAGGCAGGTTCAGCTTATGCCAGGCAGGTAGCCAATGTCGCAGTCCTGCTACGAATATAGGGTAGCTATACACCCTGAGCAGACTGCGAGGCGCGTAACCTGGGCATCACCTGCCAGTTGAACAGAGAAGCTTGCTCAGTCCGGTCTCACACTGGCTGACAGCATGCGGGCATCGCCACCAGCTGAATATTGAAGCTGCGCAGTCCGGACGTAACCCGGTTGGCAGCACGCGGGCATCGCCATCAGCTGAATAGTGAAGTTGCTCAGTCCGATCGCACACCGGCTGACAGCACGTACGCCTGGCGTTAGTCGCACGCACTTCCTAGCGGCTGGCACGTAGCTTTTGTGTAGTCAAACAGGGCTACGTCTATACCAGCTTGCAGCACATAGTGCTAACCTAATATCTGGCAAGTGGCTTCTGTGCTATTAACAGGGCTACATCTACACCAGTTGATAGCACATCTCCCGTGAGGTTAACGGAGATAGTGCAAATGCTGTATCTTGCTCAATGTGAAGTTCACAGGCAAGATCCTTATATTTAGCTGTCAGTTATTACCCTCCTAATCCAAGGGTGTTCGGCAGCAGTGAACATAAACTGCGTCACGGACCCCGGGTTCGGTTGCAATACAATACATAATAACGTAGTTGCAACCGAGCTCATAACAGGGGGTGATTTGAACTTTTAGATTTTTTAATTTTTTTTAATATTTTTAAAAACATTTTTGTTTTACTTTTTGCATGCTTCAAAAGTCTCCATGGGAGACTAGAAGCTGCAGTACTTTGATCAGCTCTGCTACATACAGGCGATGATCAGATCGCCTGTATGTAGCAGAAATGCTCACTTGCTATGAGCGCCGACCACAGGGTGACGTTCATAGCAATTTGGCAATGACAACCATAGACGTCTGCTGGAGACTTCTGGTTGTCATGCCAAGCCATTGGTGACCTGAGATCACGTGATTTCCGGTGTGTTTGCCGATAGAGCGAGTTAAATGCCGCTGTCAGATTGACAGTGGCATTTAATGGGTTAACAGCAATGGCTGGATTGTGATTCCACCAGCGGCTGTTGCAGGCACATGTCACCTGTATAAATCAGCTGTCATGCGCCTAGAAAGGTGCAGACTCTGGCGCTGAATAGTCAGACATCGGCATACTATTACGGCTGATGTCAGAAAGGGGTTAAATACAGGGAATCCATATTTTATTTAAGTCAGACTAGTCAGAGATATTATAAAAAAAATTACAGATAAACCAATCCTGCCCTACATATTTAATAATTCATGGCATCAGGATAGACGTTCACAGGATCTACACCAGGAGGTTTCTAAAATATTAGGTTTATATGAGAATAGTGTTACATTTTTTCCTAATCATTAACTACATTTTGTCAGGAAAGACGTTAATTGATTTATATAGCATGCTCCTAGTATTTTAGTGTTGTGCAAGCTTGTTGTTTAGTTATTTTATGATAAAGCTATGGTATTATTTTTCCATCTGTCTGGTGTTTCATTTTAAGTTGTGTTTAAAAGATTCGCAGAAGTGAATAAATAGAAGCTGGAACCTCAGTGTTATGGGAGGATAAGCAGAATAGTGAAATGATTCTGATTGATTGGTCCTGCAATGCAGAGATCAAGAAAAACTGCTATAAACAGGAAATTTTACAGTGAGCATATTGTGAAAAGACTGACACATTCAGAAATAAGACATGCTCATCTTAGAACACAACTTTACAGTTTACTTTTAGAATTTTATTCAAAGTTAGCTATATTTGTGAATTTATTACCTTGCATATCTTTTACTGATCCTGAGTTATAGCTGGTACTAGTTCAGAGCTGAATTCATAATACTACAGGGTTCAAAGCTGGATTCTCCGGTCATTGCTTAGTGACCTAGCAAGGCTTGGGAAAGATGCAACAAAACAAAAGATGTGCAAGTTTATGGATTGTGTTGTCACATGCAATGTGCCTGATGGGTGAGCCAGACAAAATTAGTGCTATCCAGGTGTCCCAATATCAAAACATTCATACATTCATTAATCAGCAATCATCCTCTTATATGCATGTATCTTTGGAAATTAGTGACAGACATTGGTATGTTTTAGGTGACAGTAAAAAATAGAAAACATCATGTATTAATGAAATAATGCTATAATATGTATAATATTGTAAGGATGCCTTTCAAAATCATACTACAGACTTAAATATGGATCTATTGTCAAATATAGCAAAGAAGGAGGGAGGAATGAACAAAGACAATCATAAAGTCCAAATATGGTGAAAAAATATATAAAATTGCTTTATTGCAGGCAAGAATATGTGCGGACATACAAATATGTAAAAACATACAGGTTGTATACAGGAGGCCACAAGACCACGGGCAGATCCCCACCAAAAGAAAGAAAAGGTCTGTGGTAATATAATCAAAATACATTACTCAAAAAAATAAAGGGAACACTTAAATAACAGAATATAACTCCAAGTAAATCAAACTTCTGTGAAGCCAAACTGTCCACTTAGGAAGCAACACTGAATGACAATCAATTTCACATACTGTTGTGCAAATGGAATAGACAACAGATGGAAATTATTGGTAATTATCAAGACACACTCAATAAAGGAGTGGTTCTGCAGGTGGGGACCACAGACCACATCTTAGTACCAATGCTTTCTGGCTGATGTTTTAGTCACTTTTGAATGTTGATTTTGCTTTCACACTCATGGTAGCATGAGCGACTCAGGTAGTGCAGCTCATCCAAGATGGCACATCAATGCGAGCTGTGGCAAGAAGGTTTGCTGTATGTCAGCGTAGTGTCCAGAGGCTGGAGGCACTACCTGGAGACAGGCCAGTACACCAGGAGATGTGGAGGGGACCCTAGGAGGGCAACAACCCAGCAGCAGGATCGCTACCTCAACCTTTCTGCGAGGAGGAACAGGAGGAGCACTGCCAGAGCCCTGAAAAAATTACCTCCAGCAGGCCACAAATGTGCATGTGTCTGCACAAATGGTTAGAAACCAACTTCATGAGGATAGTCTGAGTGCCCAACATGCACAGATGGGGGTTGTGCTCAGAGCTCAACACCGTGCAGGACGCTTGGCACTTGCCACAGTACACCAGGATTGGCAAATTCGCCACTGGTGCCCTGTGCTCTTCACCGATGAAAGCAGGCTCACGCTGAGTACATGTGACTGATGTTACAGAGTCTGGAGACGCCATGGAGAGCGATCTGCTGCCTGCAACATCCTTCAGCATGACCGGTTTGGCAGTGGGTCAGTAATGGTGTGGGTGGCATTTCTTTGGAGGGCCCACAGCCCTCAATGTGCTTGCCAGAGGTAGCCTGACTGCCGTTAGGTACCGAGATGAGATCCTCAAACCCCTTACACACACACACTGTATAAGTTGTACGCACCACACACACACACACACACTGTTTACGTCGTATGCACCACACACTGTATACGCCGTATGCACCACACACACACTGTATACACCGTATGCACCTTACACACACACTGTATACACCGTATGAACCACAAATACACACACACACACTGTATGCGCCATATGCATCACACACACTGTTTTCACCATATGCACCACACACACTGTATACTCCGTACGCACCACACACACACACTGTGTATGCTATACACACACACTGTATACGCCGTACACACCACACACACACTGTATATGCCGTATGCACCACGTACACACACTGTATATGCCGTGCACACACACACACTGTATACGCTGTTCGCACCACACACACACACACACACTGTATACGCCGTATGCACCACACACACATATACACACTCTGTATAAGCAATATGCACCGCACACACACACACACACACACACACTGTATGCGCTGTACGCAGCCTCTTGCGCGGTACCACCAGACAGCAGACAAGGGGGATAGCACATGGGGTAGACAGTTCAAAGAAGAAAGCACAGACGGGAGAAGTCAGCACATGAGGAAAGAGAGAGTGGATAGGTGGGTGAGCACATGGGGGAGAGATTCTCAATGCTGCAAAGCTTGCCCCCATCATGACATTACCGCCCTCCATCTAGTACAACAAATAAACGGATAATAAACAGGTGCATATACATTATATTACAGCATATTGGTAAACTGCCTCAATTGTAATAACAATTCCCTTATGGAATCTTATTGAAGCCCGGGGATAAAAGTACAGACACCAAAACATAGTGGTATTAAATGACACAGTGTGGTACATGCATACACATAACAAAACATCTCAATGATAGAAATTATAATATGTATATGTCTCGGGCTTAAAATAAATCCTTTTATGTATTCTTTGTACACAATAGATAGCAATAAATAAATACCATAATAATGATATAAGCATACTATAGAAGCACCAAAATACATGAATTATCTATAATAAAAAATAAAAATTAAACAAATAATAATAAAGAACCAGAAAAAATAACAAACTGAGAAATACCAAATAATGAATAAAAATTAATAATGATAATGTAGACAATGTACAAACATTTCTTAATTTACGCATGAAAATCTTGAATGATCTATAAAAAAAGTAAGAAACCTAAAGAAAACCAGAGAAAAATAGTTAAAAACGTAAAAATACAGAAATGTATGCCAGGACATACATGTATAGCTCACAAGTTGGCGATCACAAAAATGGGGCAAAACTAAGGTTCTCATTGAGACCTTGTGCCTTATTTTTGCGTAATTTATGTTTGGCGATCGTTTTCTCTATCTTGGTGGTTGCTTCTCTGATATTCCAGAAGGATTATGTTTAAATAGCTCCTTGGTGATGATGTGAGATGTGAGTATATGTACTTAAACTTTATATGTACTTAATCTTTATATGTACTTAACCTTTGTATCTTAAAATATACAAAAGTTTACTCTATCATAATATTCCTTTAATTTAGTATTTTGAAAAAAAATTGCTTTATAGCGCAAGTAGTAGCCTACTTTAACCCCTTAACCCCCAAGGGTGATTTGCACGTTAATGACTGAGCCAATTTTTACAATTCTGACCACTGTCTCTTTATGAGGTTATAACTCTGGAAAGCTTCGACGTGATTCTGAGAATGTTTTCTTGTGACATATTGTACTTCATGATAGCGGTAAAATTTCTTCGATATAACTTGCATTAATTTATGAATAAATGGAAAATTTTGAAAATTTTGCAATTTTCAATCTTTGAATTTTTATTCCCTTAAAACAGAGATATATCACACAAAATACTTACTAAATAACATTTCCCATATGTCTACTTTACATCAGCACAATTTTGGAACAAATTTTTTTTTGTTAGTAAGTTATAAGGGTTAAAAGTTGACAAGCGATTTCTCATTTTTACAACAAAATGTACAAAACCATTTTTTTAGGGACCACCTCACATTTGAAGTCACTTTGAGGGGTCTATATGGCAGAAAATACCCAAAAGTGACACCATTCTAAAAACTGCACCCCTCAAGGTACTCAAAACCACATTCAAGAAGCTTATTAACCCTTCAGGTGCTTCACAGGAGCTGAAGCAACATGGAAGGAAAAAATGAACATTTAACTTTTTAGTCACGAAAATGATATTTTACAAACAATTTTTTTATTTTAACAAGGGAAAAAGGAGAAAATACCCCATATGTGGGGGAAAATCACTGTCTGGTCGCCCGGCAGGGCTTGGAAGTGAAGGAGCATCGTTTGACTTTTTCAAACCAAAATTGGCTGGAATTGAGATTGAACGCCATGTCACATTTGGAGAGCCCTTGATGCGCCTAAACAGTGGAAACCCTCCACAAGTGACACCAATTTGGAAACTAGACCCCCTAAGGAACTTATCTAGATCTGTTGTGAGCACTTTGAACCCCCAAGTGTTTCCCTAAAGTTTATAATGCCTGGGTGTGAAAAAAATTTTTCCACAAAAATGATTTTAGTCCCCAATTTTTTATTTTTTCAAAGGAAATTGGACCCCAAAAGTTGTTGTCCAATTTGTCCTGAGTACGCTGATACCCCATATGTGGGGCAGAAAAACTGTTTGGGTGCATAGCAGAGCTCGGAATGGAAGTAATGACGTTTTGGAATGCAGACTTTAATGGGTGTCATGTTCAGTTTGCAGAGCCCCTGATGTGCCTAAACAGTGGAAACCCCCCACGTGACCCCATTTTGGAAACTAGACCCCCTAAGGAACTTATCTAGATCTGTCATGAGCACTTTGAACCCCCAAGTGCTTCACATAAGTTTATAGTGCCCGGGCATGAAAATAAAATATCCTATTTATTTCCCACAAAAATGATCTTTTAGTCACCAATTATTTATTTTCCCAAGGGTAACAGGAGAAATTGGACCACAAAAGTTATTGCCCATTTTGCCCTGAGTATGCTGATACCCCATATGTAGGGGGGAAACCACTGTTTGGGAGCACAGCAGAGCTCGGAAGGGAAGGAGAGCCATTTGAGTTTTTCAAACCAAAATTGGCTGGAATCGAGATTAGACGCCATGTGGCATTTGTATAGCCCCTGATGTGCTTAAACAGTGGAAACCCTCCACAAGTTACCCCATTTTAGTTCCCTAAGGAACTTATCTAGATCTGTGCTGAGCACTTTGAAGCCCCAAGTGCTTCATACAAATTTATAACGTAGAGCCGTAAAATTAAAAAATCATATTTTTTCCACAAAAATTATCTTTTCACCCCAAGTTTTATTTTTACAAGGGTAACAAGACCTCAAAAACTATTGTGCAATTTGTCCTGAGTACGCTGATATCCAATATGTGGGGGTAAACCACTGTTTGGGTGCAAGGCAGAGCTCGGAAGGGAAAGAGCACAGTTTGACTTTTTCAACGCAGAATTGGCTGGACGCCATGTCACGTTTGTAGATCCTCTGATGTGCCTAAACAGTGGAAACTCCACAAAAGTGACACCATTTTGGAAACTAGACCCCCTAAGGAACTTATCTAGATCTGTTGTGAGCACTTTGAACCCCCAAGTATTTCACTAAAGTTTATTATGCCTAGGTGTGAAAAAAAATTCCACAAAAATGATTTTTTTAGTCCCCAATTTTTGATTTTTCCCAAGGAAATTTGACCCCAAAAGTTGTTGTCCAATTTGTCTTGAGTATGCTGATGCCTCATATGTGGGGGGAAATACTGTTTGGGTTAGGACTCGGAAAGGAAGTGATGATGTTTTGGAATGCAGACTTTGATGGGTATCATGTTCAGTTTGCAGAGCCCCTGATGTACCTAAACAATGGAAACCCCCACAAGTGACCCCATTTTGGAAACTAGACCTCCTAAGGAACTTATCTAGATATGTGGTGAGCACTTTGAACCCCCAAGTGCTTCACACAAGTTTATAATACCAGGGCATGAAAATAAAAAATCCTATTTTTTTCCCTCAAAATTGATCTTTTAGCCACCAATGTTTTATTTTCCCAGGGGTAACTGGAGAAATAGGACCCCAAAAGTTGTTCAATTTGTCCTGAGTACGCTGATACCCCATATGTGGGAGAAAACTATTGTGTGGGCACATGTCGGGACTCGGAATATGAGTAGTGACGTTTTGTAATGCAGACTTTGATGTAATGGCCTGCGGGTGTCATGTCGCATTTGGAGAGCCTCTGATGTGCCTAAACAGTGGAAACCCCCACATGTGACCACATTTTGGAAACTAGACCCCCAAAGGAACTTATCTGGATGTGTAGTGAGAACTTTGAACCCCCAAGTGCTTCACAGAAGTTTATAACGTAGAGCCATAAAAATAAAAATCATATTTTTTTTCCACAAAAATTATATTTTTGCCCCCAATTTTTTATTTTCCCAAGGGTAGCAGAAGAAATTGGACCCCAAGAGTTATTGTACAACTTGTCCTGAGTATGCTGATACCCCATATGTGGGGGTAAACTACTGTTTGGCCGCATGGCAGAGCTCAGAAGGGAAGAAGCACCGTTTGACATTTTCAACTCAGAATTGGCTAGAATTGAGATCAGACACCATGTCACGTTTGAAGAGCCCCTGATGTGCCTAAACAGTGGAAACCCCCCAATTCTAACTCCAACCCTAACCCCAACACACCCCTAACCCTAGTCCCAACCCTAACCATAACCCTAAACATAAACCTAACCCTAACACACCCCTAACCCTGATTCCAACCCTAACCCTAACGTTAGCCCCAACCCTAACCCTAATGGGAAAATGGAAATAAATACATTTTTTTTATTTTATTATTTTTCCCTAACTAAGGGGGTGATAAAGGGGGGTTTGATTTACTATTTATAGCGGGTTTTTATGATTGGCAGCTGTTACACGCTAAAAGACGCTTTTCATTGCAAAAAATAGTTTTGCACCGCCTCATTTTGAGAGCCATAATTTTTCCATATTTTGGCCCACAGAGTCATATGAGGTCTTATTTTTTGTGGGACGAGTTGGTGTTTTTATTGGTACCATTTTTGGGCACATAACATTTTTTGATCGCTTTTTATTACGATTTTTGGGAGGCAGAATGAACAAAAACCAGCAATTCATGAATTTCTTTGAATCGGCGTTTATACCGTTCCACGTGTTGTAAAATTGATAAAGCGGTTTTATTCTTTGGGTCTGTACGATTACAGCGATACCTCATTTATATCTTTTTTATGTTTTGGCGCTTTTATACAATAAAAACAATTATATATAAAAAATTATTATTATTGCATAGCTTTATTCTGCGAGCTATAACATTTTTATTTTTTCGCTGACAATGCTGTATGGTGTCTTTTTTTTTTCGGGACAAGATTATGTTTCCAGCGGTACCATGTTTATTTATATCCGTCATTTTGATTGTGTGTTATTCCACTTTTTGTTGATGAAAAAGCATTGTTTTTTTCCTTGTTTCTTTTTCTAAGGGGTTATCTAGTGGGACAGTTTTATAGAGCCGGTCGTTACGGACGCGGCGATACTAAATATGTTTTTCTGTTATTGTTTTTGTATTTATGTAAAGAAATTTAATTTATTGTGGAATTTTTTTTTTAAATTTATTTAGGATTTTTTTTTTAAACATGTTAATTTTTTTATTTTTTTACATTTTTACTTTGTCCCAGGGTGGGACATCACTATATATTGTCAGATCGCTAATCTGACAGTTTGCTTAGCACTCTGTCAGATCAGCGATCTGACAGGCACTGCAGGAGGCTTTCTCAGTGTGAAGCCACGTCCCTACAGGACCCGGAAGGACCCCGTGGCCATCTTGGATCCGAGGTCCTCGGAACAGCGCGCTCACATTGCGCTGCTCTGAGGGTCTCAGGGAAGCACGCAGGGAGCCCCCTGCCTGCACAATGCTTCCTTATACCGCCGTAACACTTAGATCATGTTTGATCGCAGTGTGACGGAGGTTAATGTGCCAGGTGTCAGCTGTGATAATCAGCTGACACCCGGCCGCGATCAGCTGCGCTCCTCCCGTGAGCGCAGCTGATCACATATGACGTACTATCCTGTCCTTGGAAATTAAGTCCCAGGGCACATGGACGGGATAGTACGTCAGATGGCAGAAAGGGGTTAAAGCCATATCCGTACCTTAGTGTTAAAAACTTGGCAATGCAGCAGGTGACACCACTGCTTCTTTTGCCCTGTTTTACGTGAACGTCAAATCTACTGACACAGGCAAAGGTGCCTCACACCCTGCACCTGTTGTTGCACAATTGCAACCATCGTCAGCAGCCACGCCCACGTCCTTGTCAACAGGGCAGTGTTCAGTTTTCTCTACCCCAGTTTATGGAACTCAAGCATAATTACGTAGCCAACCACCCACAGACCAAATTACTAAGTGGCCATATTTTCAGACTGCTTGCCCTTGAGATGCTGCCATTTAGGCTTGTGGAGATGGAAGCTTTACACAACCGCATGGAGGTGACCGTCCTTTGGTAATTGGTCCCGAGCTGGCACGTTTTTGAAAACTACATATAGACAACATCCACTGCATTTCCCTGGTCGAGTTTGGAATCTACCTCCTCATAGAAGCTTATCAGATTAGTTTGACAGGACCGATCCCTCATAAGACCATGTTCATTCTTGGTGATGAGGATATTCTTATTGAGATACTCCAGGATAGCATTTCTTATTAAATCCTCAAGGATTTTACTACACAGTAGAGATTAAATTTACTGTCTTATAAATTACAGGTTAAGATTTTGAATATTCCATTGCTTAGATTATTGGCCCCACATTAGCTATGTGCCAGTTCTGTGGTTCAGACCCTGTTATTATGAAATCTGTGAATATTAGAAATAATGGTCTATCACTGTGCTTAATTCCTGCAGTATTTTGGGCTATATACCATCAGGGCCCGTGCATTTGTCTACTTTAGTGATTTTGAGGTGGCATTGTATTTCTTGCTGCATTAAGCAGATGACATTTAGTGGAAAATTTCTAGTTTCCCTGATCTTGTCATCTGTCATGGGATTTTCTTGAATAAATACTGAAGAGAAAAAGGTGTTTATCAGGTTGGTGTTATGATTTGGTAGCCGAGGAGGACAGTAACAAAAATAGCCAATGCAGTCAGACACCAGGAGAGGTTGGTAACTAATGGATTGCAGACCCCTAAACTAACTGCACAACTAGAAGCAGCCGTGGGACGTACCTACGATGACCTAGAATCCTCGACACAGCCGGAGAGTTAGCTAAGCCTAAAGATAGAAAGGGGAAAGCTAACTTCCCCGGAGTAGCGCCCCAAAGGAATAGGTAGCCTGCACACATATATTAGCAAGCGCTGGGGCCCAAAACTATCTAGACAGTACAGGACAGGAAAGAATACTGTCTGCAATCCAGCAAAACCCTAGGAAAAACTCCAGCACTTCTGATTCCAAAAATACTGAGACCACACGGTCTCTGTAGCACTAGATCAGAACTCTGGTGTGAGCAGGTAGCTACCCAGCAGCCACTGAAATAACAGGGACTGAACAAATAAACCGAGAAAAATGAGAAACAGAGACAAGCGCAGGCCCCAGAAGGGGACTCGGCTGACCTCACTCAGAAGGGCAGAAAAACAAAAGAAAAAAAAAACACAGAAACAAGCAGAAAATAACTTATCTGAAAGTTGCAGGAGACAGCAGATAGCTAGCTGACTTACAAACTGGACCAGGAAGAAACAACTAATCACGCGAGGATCATGGGAAGGTTACTCCCTTAAATCACCCCAGTCATCACTCCCAGATTGCCTTTCATCCGCAGCTGAATCCTCAGCTGAAGGGCCTCTGTCAGTCAAGGTAGATTTATTACTATCAGCAGTCACCAGAGGGAGCCCCAACTCAGAATCCAGAGCATTCATAACAGTTGGCCACAAAGAAAAAGCTGGCACCCAAGAGTGAAGAGGACGGTCTAATATGTCCCTTCTCCAATGACTCTTTGATATAAGATTGCATAGCATCAAGCTCAAGTACAGACAAATTGAAGAGCCGACCCTTGGGAAATTTACAACCGGGCACCAACTCAATTGCGCAATCATAACTCCTATGAGGAGGCAAGGACGCAAACTTACTTTCACTAAACACATCAGAATAATCAGCCAAATAGCCGGGGATTTCCTGAGACTGGGCGGAGGTAGAAAACACACGAGTGTCACCATGAACACATTGACAACCCCAACTGGCCACAGACACAGACTTCCAATCCAAAATAGGATTATAGGTCTGCAACCAAGGAAAACCCAGTACAATAATGTCATGCAAATTATGCAACACTAAAAATTTACAATTCTCTTGGTGGTCCGGGGCAACCCGCATTATCACCTGGGTCCAAAACTGGGGTTTATTCTCCGCCAAAGGGTTGAATTAATGCCCAGCAAAGGAATAGGAGTCCACAGGGGTGCCATGGGAAACCCACAACATTTGGCAAAGTCGAATTCCATCAGGTTCAGGGCTGCTCCTGAATCGACAAAAGCCTGAGTGGAAAATGTGGACAAGGAGCAGATCAAGGTAACAGTCAAGAGAAATTTAGACTGTACATTGCCCAAAACAAATGAGCGCGAAAAACGTCTTCCCTGCTTAGGGCAGATGGAAATAGTATGAGAAGCATCTCCACAATAAAAGCACAACTTATTACGCTTCCGAAATTCTCGACTCTGAGCCCCAGAAACAAACCCATCACACTGCATGGGCTCAGGGACCCGTTCGAAATGCAACACCACCTATCGCATAGTTTTACGTTCACTCAAGCGTCGGTCAATTTGAATAGCTAATGACATAGAATTGTTGAGCCCCGAGGGGACAGGAAATCCTGCCATAACATCTTTTACGGTCTCTGCCAACCCTTTCCGAAAAAGAGCCGCTGGGGCATCATCATTCCATTTTAGTAAGGACTGCCCACTTTCTGAATTTCTGACAATATAACTCTGCTGTTTCGTGACCCTGGTTCAATGCCAACAAGGTTTTCTCAGCTTGATCAAGAACATTAGGTTCATTGTACAGAGCTTGAAAAAACACATCAACATTAGCCAACACAGGATCCCCAGGTGTCAGGGAAAAGGCCCAGTCCTGAGGGTCACCACGCAACAGGGAGATGACAATTTGAACCTGCTGTGCTGCGTTCCCCGAGGACTTAGGTTTCAAGGCAAAAAACAATTTACAATCATTCCTAAAGTTCAAAAATTTAGACCGATCCCCAGAAAATAAATCAGGCAGAGGAATCCTAGGTTCCATATCAGAAAACTGAGTGGGATAGGCAGAAATTCCCCGAACTTCGGAAGCGAGCCGCTCAACACGACCAGACAACTGCACAATCTCCATTGAAGAAAAAAGAAAATCCTCCTACGACCCCCAGAGACATAAAGAGGAAAAAATTTTAAAAAATTCTGAAACCTCCTATTTTTTTTACTATTCTTTCCTTCTTTTGAGTACCCTAGGATTACAGTTAGGCTGGTGATTCTGTTATGATTTGGTAACTGAGGAAGACAGTAACAAAAATAGCCAAGACAGTCAAACACCCAGAGAGGTTGGTAACTAATGGACTGCAGACCCCTAAACTAACCGCACAACTAGAAGCAGCCGTGGGACGTACCTACGATGACCTAGACGCCTCGACACAGCCAGAGAGTTATCTAAGCTTAAAGATAGAAAGGGGAAAGATAACTGCCCTGGAGTAGCGCCCCAAAGGAATAGGTAGCCCCCACACATATATTGGCGGTGAGACAAGATGAAATACAAATGCAGGCAGAAATTAGAGTAAGCAAACGCTGGGGCCCAAAACTATCTAGACAGGACAGGACAGAATACTGTCTGCAATTCAGCAAAACCCTAGGAAAAACTCCAACACTTCTGATTCCAAAAATACTGAGACCACACGGTCTCTCCCCTGCTAGATCAGAACTCTGGTGTGAGCAGGTAGCTACCCAGCAGCCACTGAAATAACAGGGACTGAACAAATAAACTGAGAAAAATGAGAAACAGAGACCAGTGCAGGCCCCAGCAGGAGGACCCGGCTGACCTCACTCAGAAGGGCAGAAAAGCAAAAGAAAACAAAACCACAGAAACAAGCAGAAAATAACTTATCTGAAAGTTGCAGGAGACAGCAGATAGTAGATAGCAAGCTGACTTACAAACTGGACCAGGAAGAAACAACTAATCACGGCGAGGATCATGAGAAGGTTACTCCCTTAAATCTCCCCAGTCATCACTGCCAGATTGCCAATCATCCACAGCTGAATCCTCAGCTGAAGGGCCTCTGTCAGTCAAGGCAGCTTCATTATTATCAGCAGATTGCCAATCGTCCGCAGCTGAATCCTCAGCTGAAGGGCCTCTGTCAGTCAAGGCAGTTTCATTACTATCAGCAGCCACCAGAGGGAGCCCCAACTCAGAATCCAGAGCATTCACAACAGATTGACCTTTCACTCATCCTTTTCCACCATTTCACACACACTATTTTCTAGGGGTCAACTGTTGTGTTTTGGTAGCTGAGGAGAAAAAGCAAATACGGCAATACACCAGAGAGGCTGGAACCTATTGAATTGCAGTAACCTGAACTAACCACACAACTAGAGGTAGCCATTAAGCGTTCCTACGTTGATCCTAGACGCCTCGTCACAGCCTGAGAGATAACTACACCTAAAGGCAGAAAGAGGAAAGCTATCTGCCCCGGAGCAGATCCCCAAAGAAAATAAGAAGCCCCCAAACATGTAATGGCGGTTAGACAAGAAGAAGCACAGACACAGACAGAAAATAGAATGAGCAAACGCTGGGGCCCAATCTGTCTAGACAGAAAAGTACAGGAAAGGATTCTCACTGCAATCAAAAAAAACCCCTAAAAAATACCAACTCTTCTGATTGCAAAAACACCTGAGATCACACGATCTCTACCACCTAAATCAGATCTCTGGTGTAAAAAAACTAAGCCACAGCCACTGAAAAAACAGGAAAAAGCAAATGAACAAAAAACAGTGGCTTCAGATAAACTGAGAGGAGCACAAGCCCCCCTAGGACCTGGCTGACCCACGAGAAGTGCGAGGAACTATGCCAAAAAGCACGCACAAAATAAAAAAAAGCAGAAAATGCTTAAACTGATAGGGAGAAATGGGT
>JARQOD010000001.1:745702550-745745326 GCA_033576555.1 Oophaga sylvatica
GACGGACTGAGATGGGTTTTGGTGATGTTGATGGTGGGTGTTGCTGGTGGTGATGCGATGGCCTACATGCACTCTTTCGTTGCAAAAAACGACTGTTTCCCCTGACTGCTTTGGCTTGCCCCGACACCTCAACACTTGTTGCTGCTGGTGTGCCAACCAGTGGTGTTTACAGTGGGGGAAGCGATGGGTTTTGGTGGCTAACTTCAGTTGGATCAGGTGACATGTGCTAACTGAGCTTTTGTAGTCCGCCCCGCTTGAAAGTGCATGGTATTTAAATGTCAAAGCATGCAACTGGTAATTCAAATTTTTGACTTTTTTACCTCTGCTAAATTTCCCTTCCGCACTTCTTACATGTAACCTTGACATCATCAATAGGATTTTGCTCCAAAAAGTGCCAAACTGCACTTTTCCTACTATTGTATAAATTTTCAGAGCTTGCACGCTGTGATACTTGGACCGTCTGTCCAAGCTGTCTGCCACTTTTTTTGTGGGGTTTTGTAACCGTTTTTTTACAGCTGCGGGACTCACAGAAAAACCCTGCTGCGATGTCGACAACTGCTGTGGATCCTCCTCAGCTTGTGAGTTATATTTGCCACATCAACTTCTTCCCCACTTGATGCCAGTTTGGATCAACAACTGGGTCATCCTCATCTCTCTTCTATTTTCATCTGCACCTTCTCTGTGTGACTGTGTAGGGGTGCTATATTATGCGGGATGGGGCACCTGAGTTTCATTCGGGGTTTGCTTCTGGCTCTGGACATGCGAAGGCAATTTAGTGCTCTGGGGGGAATGTACCAGCAGAATATCTATCAGTGGCTGTGCATCAGTGCACTCCATGTCAGATTTATCTCGGACTGGTGAATTCATGATTTGACTTGTTAACCCCTGGCATGGGATGTGAAAACAGCTCCATGGAGTAATCACCAGCACTGGGGCTGCCGCATCCTTCACTTTACTTGGGGGGTGAAAGACAAAAGGAAAGGGGTTGTTCCTGACCAGAAGCACTAATGAGGACTGAGTGCTTCTACTTTTTGAAACTGAGAAGAGGAAAGGCATAGAGCTGGAGCCTGTTCAGCAAGGTAAGACAAAACCTTTTTCCTGTTGCTCCGGCTTTTTAAAAAAGGTTTACCTACTCCAGAAAAAATAGCCTTCGAGGGCTTGTGGACCCAGACAATGCCGCCGGATCAAGACCCCCTGCCTTAGGAGCTTTAGTGCTTTTGGCGTACCAGCACATGCACCACAACCACCATGTTTACTAGCTGGCCCCCCACGCCCACCTTTATTTGGGGTCTGAGACTATACCTACTCATGTTTGTGAAAATGTTCCAAATAACAGCAGTATATGATACTGTATCAGAAGGTGCAGCTGTATAAGGTGAATGATAATTCTGGAAATTTGAGGATATCTTTGTCGAGTAACACAGGTGCTCACAGGGTCAGTATGGAGTCCAACACAATCTGAATTTATGAAAACTGTAGTATATCACTCTCATACACCTGAGAAGAGTGTTGGTGTAATTAGAAATATCCGTAGATATTTGGTAGAAACAAAGGTGCTCAGAGTCTCAGGATGGATAGATTTTACATGGGAAAACTGTGTATATCTAATTCAATGAGAACAATGTTGGTAATTAGAAATACTCTAATATTTGGTAGAACAAGGTGCTCAGAGTCTCGAAGGAGTAGGCCATTTTAAATTAGAAAATGGGTATTCACTAGTACAGTAAATGTTGGTGAAATGAAATATCAATATTGGTAGACAAGTCTCAGAGTCTCAGGAAGGAGTAGGCCACAATTTTAAAATGAGGAAAACTGTGGTATATCACTAGCGTACAGCTGAGAACAGTGTTGGTGTAATTAGAAATATCCATAGATATTTGGTAGGAACAAAGGTGCTCAGAGTCTCAGGATGGAGTAGGCCCCAATTTTAAAATGAGGAAAACTGTGGTATATCACTAACGTACAGCTGAGATCAGTGTTGGTGTAATTAGAAATATCCGTAGATATTTGGTAGGAACAAAGATGCTCAGAGTCTCAGGATGGAGTAGGCCCCAATTTTAAAATGAGGAAAACTGTGGTATATCACTAGCGTACAGCTGAGAACAGTGTCGGTGTAATTAGAAATATCCATAGATATTTGGTAGGAACAAAGGTGCTCAGAGTCTCAGGATGGAGTAGGCCCCAATTTTAAAATGAGGAAAACTGTGGTATATCGCTAACGTACAGCTGAGAACAGTGTTGGTGTAATTAGAAATATCCGTAGAAATTTGGTAGGAACAAAGGTGCTCAGAGTCTCAGGAAGGAGTAGGCCCCAATTTTAAAATGAGGAAAACTGTGGTATATCACTACCTTACAGCTGAGAACAGTGTTGGTGTAATTAGAAATATCCGTAGATATTTGGTAGAAACAAAGGTGCTCAGAGTCTCAGGATGGAGTAGGCCCCAATTTTACAATGAGGAAAACTGTGGTATATCACTAGCGTACAGCTGAGAACAGTGTTGGCGTAATTAGAAATATCCGTAGATATTTTGTAGGAACAAAGGTGCTCAGAGTCTCAGGAAGGAGTAGGCCCCAATTTTACAATGAGGAAAACTGTGGTATATCACTAGCGTACAGCTGAGAACAGTGTTGGTGTAATTAGAAATATCCGTAGATATTTGGTAGGAACAAAGGTGCTCAGAGTCTCAGGATGGAGTAGGCCCCAATTTTAAAATGAGGAAAACTGTGGTATATCACTACCTTACAGCTGAGAACAGTGTTGGTGTAATTAGAAATATCCGTAGATATTTGGTAGGAACAAAGGTGCTCAGAGTCTCAGGAAGGAGTAGGCCACAATTTTAAAATGAGGAAAACTGTGGTATATCACTAGCGTACAGCTGAGAACAGTGTTGGTGTAATTAGAAATATCCGTAGATATTTGGTAGGAACAAAGGTGCTCAGAGTCTCAGGATGGAGTAGGCCCCAATTTTACAATGAGGAAAACTGTGGTATATCACTAGTAGTGTTGAGCGATACTGCTCGATATCTAAAAATATCGGATCGGAATGGTATCGCCGATATCACTAAATATCGTCGATATCCGATTCCGATACCGGAAGTCCCATGTAAGTCTATGGGAACAAAATATCGCAACTAAACAAACACTTTCTTTCGTTGTAAACACAAAATATACACACATAGAATACATATATATATATATATACATGTCATTGTGACATGTATATATATATATATACATATATTTATAGTTTATACACTTCTACATAGTAAAATAGACTCTGATTCAATTGCCGGGTAAAGCCGTGACATACCCCATAGAAGTCGACGGGCTCGGTGCCGAGTACCCCCAAAACCTCTGGCTCTGTGCGACTCAACTTGGGCGTCACGAACAGGATTCTGTAGCTCGCTATAAGCGAGTCCTGTGTGCCTGAATTGAACTGGTTTTGTGCTTGAGAATTGCTAAAATCATCAGAGAATGTATTTGCCATTTTTCCGCCATATCTGCGTCACGACGAGGCACTGGTGAAGAAGAAGGGCGTGCTCTTCGTGGGTGTACACTCACTCAGTGGCACGAAAACGATGGCCGACCACTCTAAATGGTACTGCAATGTAAGATCGTGCCCCACAGCTCTTGAGTTCCGCCTCCTCATCCTCCTCAGTGTGCGGAAACTAACACGAAGGTCCCGCCTCACTACAAAAGAGGGGCCCTCTCCAGATGCTAATGACACATGTGACTTGGCAGAGATGGCTAATGGACACGAGCAGAAGTGTGAAGGGATGGAGCAGTCAGAGCTCTCCCCCCACGGAAGTACCCGATCGCCACGGAACCACCGTTGGGCACCCGGCCTGGAAACCCTCCTACGCTGCAAGAAGCGGAGGACACCCTAAGAGGCCTGGCCCGGCACCGGGAGGAGGTCGCCAGGATGGAAGCCAGCTGGCGTGCCCTAAAACTAAACTTGGAGCGGCGCCAATCCCTCTTACCTGAAGTGTCTGTACCGGAAGGTGAGGCACCTGTTCTAGTAGAGGAGTCCGTGCGGGCATCCCAGCCCTTGCAATGTGATCCGGTTGATGTTGTCGCAGTGGAGGCACCCGTTCCTGCAAAAAACTCTGCACCGGCAGCACCCCAGATCCCGCTGTCTGCCCCCGTCGCTGAGACAGAAGAAGCGACACCCGTCCTCATGGAGGAGGCCACGCAGGCACCAGAGGTCTACCTGTCTGTACCGGAGCCCTGACTGTCATCTGTTCCAGAGCCGGCTGCTTCCTCCGCAGGTGAGCGCCGCCAGGACTGTCGGGCGCCAGGAGAGCTGCCGCAAACCGGACATCGTAAGCTGCAGTTTGATGGTGGAGACATGGAGCAGCTGGTGGAGGAGAATTACAACCGGCGTCAGGAGGAAGAGTGTAGACGTCGGGAGAGAGAAGCCGAGCGACAAAGGGAGCACGCGAATCCCAGAAGCTTCGCCAACGTCACATCGAGAAGGACCGGGCAGATAAGGACCGGATGAGAAAAGATAAAGGAACCCTGAGGGAGCCGCGGCGTAACGGTGCAGTACGGAGCTTTAAATTGAAAGCTGGTTGGGGCTTCATCCAGGAGCCTGGACTTTATTTAGAAGTGTTTGTGACCCGGCGGGACGTGGAGACTCACCTCCCAGAAGGACACCCGGGGAGGGACCTGTTGCCAGGAGACTTGGTAACTTACACCCGACACTGGGGTTACAATGGATGGTATGCCCTAAATGTCACCAGGTGCGACCCCTGGTCCCCAGAGTGTCAGGAACCTGTGAGACCCTCGGAGCCTTCAGCCTCCCACATCCAGGCCTCTGCACAAGTGCCCACCCCACGCCGTAAATCTCCCCAGCCTCCCTCAGTGGTCTCCTCAGCAGCCCCAGCTATGGACATGATAAGATAGCTGGCCCGTACCCGGCGCCTGTTAGGCCCCCTGGGGTTCGTTCAGTCCGGGACATAGGGCTCCAGACCCGGAGGGAGATGAAAGAGGTGGCCACACAGACACAGATAGCGGGTCACGACTTGACTGTACAGGCCACACGACGTCATCAGGTCCTGGTGGTCCTTGGTGTCTCGGATGTTTGGCAAGCATCAGAAGAGTACCAGGTGGTACCTGGAACACCCCTGCCAAAGAATTATAAATAACCCGGACAGGGTCCCTGTATGTAAATAGTTAAATTGTTGATGTACCCGGACGGGTGAATGTTCATAAAAAAGTTTTTTAATTTAATAAAAAAAAAACACAGTTTTCATTACTTTTATTACAGTCTCATCCTGCGACGCCATCGATCTCCTGTAAAAAAATGAAAAAAAAAACCAGCAGTATACCACCGTCCGACGCAGTCCATAGTAACGAGTGTCCCACGACGATCCAGCTCTGCTACATCAGAATGACATCAGAGGCAGGCAGGCAGGCAGAGCCTGTCATCCCGGCGCAGCACAGCTGATTACCTGCTTCCCCGGGTGACGTCATCGGACTGGTTTACGGCCGGGATTACCCTGCAGTCACTGCAGTTATCGCGAAAAACTGCATGTGACCGCCAGGGAGAAGATAATGGCGGCCATCAAGCAGTCCAGGACGTGACCGCCGGAGATCTTCTGCCAGGTAAGTGCCGCTGACTCCTGACAGACCCGACCGACGGACACTCACAGTGACAGTGACAAATCCGATTCCGGTATCCGATATGACGAAAATATCGGTACTCGGAATCGAAAGCCGATACAGCTAATATCGGCCGATACCCGATATTTGCAGTATCGTATCGCTCAACACTAATCACTAGCGTACAGCTGAGAACAGTGTTGGTGTAATTTGAAATATCCGTAGATATTTGGTACAGAGTCTCACTATGGAGGAGACCTGAATTTTAAAATTAGCAAAACTGTACTATATAAGTAGCATACAGCTGGAATCAGTTTGGGTGTAATTTTAAATCTCCCTAAATATTTCTGGGGTAACACACATGCTCACAGTCGCAGTATGGAGTACACCACAATAGTAAGATCAGGAATCAGGATAACTGTACTATAGCAGTAGAGCACAGCTGTATACAAAGCTGGGGTATTTGGTAATCTCTGTATAGATTTCCTTAGTCACACAAAGACGCTCGCTCAGTATTGATTTTGCACCGCAATACAGACGGCAGTAAAACACAACTGTATCAAAAGATAACAGTTGTATACACTTTTGGTCAAAAAAAAAAAACAGGTATGGTTTTAGACTTACACACAGATAGCAGGCTTTTCTACGTTATACCAGCCGGTACACGGTACTGTGTGAGGAGCGTACAGCTCTATACGGTCTGGGCCAAAATGAAGGCTCAGTAACTGTGCAGAAAATTATTTCAGTATCACTGCTGTGTAGCTGCTTTGAAAAAAGCAGTCTGCACAGCAGTGTCCACACAGCTATACAGCTAGCAGGCAGCCTACAATTGGATATGCTGCTGCACTGAAAAAATGTCTACTCTCTCAATGGCAAAGAGCAGAGTGCACAGTAAGGCCGGTGTCACACACAACCACAAAAAATCGGTCCGTTTTAGACGGTCGACAATCGGATCAAAATAAAAACATCACACATCCTTCTGGCATCCGATTTTCCTTCAAAGATGCGATTTAATCGCATGTGTGTGAACCTTGTAACATCCGATTTTCATCCGACTTGCGAGATTTTCTCGCAGGCTTGCAAAACTGACATATAATGGATCCAAAAGAATAGTATTTAAATGCCAAAAGAAAGAATAGATATATACACATAGAGCACATATATATATATATATATATACATGTCATTGTGACATATATATATATATATACATATATTTATAATTCTTACACTTCTACATACTGTTATAGCCGCTAATTCAATTGCCGGCTTCAGTGAAATCACAGAAGCCGACATGAAATGATACATTGTTTCCACACATTTAACCATGTAATTTCATGTATTTTTATATATTTTTGAAACATACAATTACATGAGTATATGTGTGCTAAATTTCAGACATGTAGGGGTTAATTAAAGGTGTAAATTCGTTGAAAAAAAATGCGTGGGCTCCCGCTGTATTTTCTCCACCAGACAGACAAAGCAAAGCGAGTGGGGGCAGATAATAATAGCCTAGGGAGGGTACATTTTTTTTGTGCCCCCCCTGGCTACTAACATCTGCCCCCAGACACCCCAGAAAGGGCAAATCTATAATTAGGGTGAGTTTCCACGGTCAGGAAACGCTGCGTGTTTGGCGCTGTGCGCTGGCGCAGCGCCAAACACGCAGCGTCCAGATGTTACAGCATAGTGGAGGGGATTTCAAGAAATCCCGTCTCCACTATGCGTAACAATACGCAGGTGGCAAACCTGCGTAAACGGACATGCGGCGCGTCTTTTTAGACCGCAGCATGTCCTCGCGTATTGCGGCGACGGTGCGTCGCCGCAACATAATTAACACAGGGCTATGTAGCCCTGCGCTCTTTCCGGAGGTGTTCCGGAGGTGTCCTGAACACCTCCGGAAAGAGCGCGCGTCAGAAAGGGGGCGGGGCTTAGACGGAGCGGAATTTCCGCTCCGTCAAAAGCGCTATGGTTCCGGAAATTCCGCTCCGTCTAAGCCCCGCCCCCTTTCTGACGCGCGCTCTTTCCGGAGGTGTTCAGGACACCTCCGGAACACCTCCGGAAAGAGCGCAGGGCTACATAGCCCTGTGTTAATTATGTTGCGGCGACGCACCGTCGCCGCAATACGCGAGGACATGCTGCGGTCTAAAAAGACGCGCCGCATGTCCGTTTACGCAGGTTTGCCACCTGCGTATTGTTACGCATAGTGGAGACGGGATTTCTTGAAATCCCCTCCACTATGCTGTAACATCTGGACGCTGCGTGTTTGGCGCTGCGCCAGCGCACAGCGCCAAACACGCAGCGTTTCCTGACCGTGGAAACTCACCCTTAGATTCGCCCTTTCTGGCACTTTGCCCGTCTATTCCCATTGCCCTGTAGCGGTGGCGAATGGGTTAATAAGGGGTTAAAATGACCTTGCAATTGAAAGGTCACTTTAAGCCAGGTTAATAATTGATAGCTGTCAATTAGACAACTATCAATTATTAATCCTATTGTATGAAAGAAAAATCAAACACACACACTTTAATAAAAAATAAGTTTAATGAAATAATCACACAGTTTTTGACCATATTTTATTTTCCTGCTAAAACCATTTCCTGTAATAAAAATAAAATAAAAAAGCAAAATTATACTTACCAATCCGATGTACAGTCAGGTCCCACGGTGTAATCCATCAGAAAGGGTTAACAGGTTACAGGTCGCAGAGAGCTAATAATGCTGTCTCAGACCTGTATTCCCTGAATGAATAAGTTACTCTCCCAGCGAAAGGAGAGGAATAGATTCATGAATGGAGCTTAATTGATTTATTGCCAATTTAACTGTAGTGACCTGACCTAAAGGGAAAGTGGACACAATCAATTAAGCTTCATTCATGAATCACATCCTCTCCTGTCGCCAGGAGAGGAACTTATTCATTCATGAGCTTTGAGCTGAGCACGCAGGATTACTTGCACTGCTTGGCTCAAAGCTAGTTAACCCTTTGTGAAGGATTACAGCGTGGGACGTGACAGATCGGGGGAATAGGTAAGAATAATGTTGTTTTATTTCTTTTTCTTTATTTTAGGAGATCAATGGCTTCGCACGGATTAAGTGTAAAATAAAATATGGTCAAAAAAATGTGTTTTTATTTCATTAAAATTATTTATTCTTAAAGTGTGTGTGTTTTTTTATTTACTTCAATAGGATTAATAATTGATAGTTGTCTAATTGACAGCTATCAATTATTAACCTGCCTTAAGGTCACCTTTCAATTGCAAGGTGACAATAAGGTGAGATTAACCCATTCGCCACCGCTACAGGGCAATGGGAATAGACGGGCAAAGTGCCAGAAAGGGCGAATCTAATTATAGATTTGCCCTCTCTGGGGTGTCTGGGGGCAGATGTTAGTAGCCAGGGGGGGCACAAAAAAAATGCACCCTCCCTGGGCTATTATTATCTGCCCCCACTCGCTTTGCTTTGTCTGTCTGGTGGAGAAAATACAGCGGGAGCCCACGCATTTTTTTTCAACGAAATTACACCTTTAATTAACCCCTACATGTCTGAAATTTTGCACAAATACACTCATGTAATTGTATGTTTCAAACATATATAAAAATACATGAAATTACATGGTTAAATGTGTGGAAACAATGTATCATTTCATGTCGGCTTCTGTGATTTCACAAAACCCGGCAATTGAATTAGCGGCTATTACAGTATGTAGAAGTCTAGGAACTATAAATATATGTATATGTACATGTCACAATGACATGTATATATATATATATGTGTTCTATGTGTATATATCTATTCTTTCTAGTCTTTATTAAAGCTGTCAGTGTGATTTTACAGTATAGCCGGGGATGAATTGCCGGCTTTTCTAAAGGACACCGATGCGATTTCATCGCAAGTCACACAGTGTGGTCCGTTTGTAATCAGATTTTTCATCGCTCCCATAGACTTGCATTGGCGATAGTCGACCCACAATCGGTGACAATCGCAGCATGCTGCGATTGTACACGGACGTTTAAAACGGACCACAAAAAATCTGATACTGGGAGCTGCTCCATAGATTAACATAGGTCCGACTGCAATGCGATATTTCATCGCATTGCAGTCGTCCGATTTTGTCGCCAGTGTGACTCCGGCCTAAGAATCAGCACTGCTGCTCCACACTACCAGTTCCTCCCTGTCAGTGGCTGCCAGCCTAAGAACCAGTGCTGCTGCACACACAAAAAAACACCACTGTGACTGCACACTAAGGCCGGCGTCACACTGGCGACAGAATCGGACGACTGCAATGCGATGAAAAATCGCATTGCAGTCGGACCTATGTTAATATATGGAGCAGCTCCCAGTATCAGATTTTTTGTGGTCCGTTTTAAACGTCCGTGTGCAATCGCAGCATGCTGCGATTGTCACCGATTGTCGGTCGACAATCGCCAATGCAAGTCTATGGGAGCGATGAAAAATCGGATTGCAAACGGACCGCACTGTGTGACTTGTGATGAAATCGCATCGGTGTCCTTTAGAAAAGCCGGCAATTCATCCCTGCCTATACTGTAAAAGCACACTGACAGCTTTAATAAAGAATCGAATCAATACATATACACACATAGAATACATATATATATATATATATATATATATGTCATTGTGACATGTATATATATATATATTTATAGTTTTTACACTTCTACATACTGTATTAGCCGCTCATTCAATTGCCGGCTTCTGTGAAATCACAGAAGCCGACATGAAATGATACATTGTTTCCACACAGTTAACCATATAATTTCATGTATTTTGATATATGGTATTAAGTTAATATTACATAAGTATATGTGTGCAAAATTTCAGACATGTAGGGGTTAATTAAAAGTGTAAATTCGTTGTTAAAAATTAATTTTTTTTTACAACGAATTTACACCTTTAATTAATCCCTACATGTCTGAAATTTTGCACACATATACTTATGTAATATTAACTTAATACCATATATCAAAATACATGAAATTATATGGTTAACTGTGTGGAAACAATGTATCATTTCATGTCGACTTCTGTGATTTCACAGAAGCCGGCAATTGAATGAGCGGCTAATACAGTATGTAGAAGTGTAAGAACTATAAATATATATATATATATATACATGTCACAATGACATATATATATATATATATATATATATGTGTTCTATGTGTATATATCTATTCTTTCTTTTGTGATTTTAATACTATTCTTTTGGATCCATTATATGTCAGTTTTGCAAGCCTGCGAGAAAATCTCGCAAGTCGGATGAAAATCGGATGTTACAAGGTACACACACATGCGACTAAATCGCATCTTTGAAGGAAAATCGGATGACAGAAGCATGTGTGATGTTTGCATTTTGATCCGACAATCGACCGTCTAAAACGGACCGATTTTTTGTCGTTGTGTGTGACGCCGGCCTAACTGTGCAGCACAATCGTTATCAGCACAGGCACAAATTTGTCTTTTTTCAGCATTCCTAACACTCTCCCTCATGAGAACAAGCGGCAACAACCTCTCCCTACGCTAAGATCGGCTGAAGTAAAATGGCGGTCGGCGGTGAGGGCGTTTTATATGCCCTGTGACGCCACAGAAAGCCAGCCAATCACTGCAATGGCCTTCAATAAGATGGTGGTGGCGGCTGCGCGCGTCATCACGTTGCCCACAGTGTGCGCCCTTTATTATTGGCTGAAATATGGCGCTTTTAGCATTCAGGGAAACCGACTGGCGCGATAAAGTCGCCGAACACGTGGCCGACCTCACGCTATGGTCGGGTTTCGGTCTGCGAAACCCGACTTTAACGAAAGTCGGTGATTTTTGAAGGTGTCCGACCTGTTTCGCTCAACTCTACGTAATCAGTGTTAAAAGTTTTCAGTTAATGATATGCCCATGCTCTGGGGTGGTACTGTTGGCAGAGACTTATCTTCCTTCTCTAAGTCAGAGAAATCAAGGAAAGACCTGCCCACAGGCCACCCTGTGGAATATCCAAACATGTTCCTCATCATAGAGAAAGACTGTTTGTGCTTTGGGGCGGGGCTGTGGGCAGGTATAATTTTAATCAGTAAAACAGTGCCAAACTGACAGCGTCTGTATTTTACTTAGCAAAATCCTGACAGGTTCACTTTAATGCTTTGTCACTACCCTCTTTCTTTAAATCTCAAAACGCTTTCTTTTTGTCAATTATTACGCCCCTAGAGCTCTATTTGGCCATAATGGCTGCAGCCCTGCTATATGTAACACAAGTGATCAGAAGATCGCAGCTTCTAGTCCCCCATGGAGACTATTGAAGCAAGGAAAAAGTAAAAATGAAGAAAGTTTTTCAAAATATAAAAAAATACACATATTTTGGTATCGTCGTGTTCAGAATTGCCCGAACTATCAATAAATAAAAATAATTAATCCGATCGGTAAATGATTTAACAAGAAAAAAAACAAAACGTCAGAATTACCTTTTTTTGGTCGCTGCAACATTGCAATAAAATGCAATAACGAGTGATCAAAACATTGCATCTACCCCAAAATGGTGTCAGTAAAAACATCAGCTAGGCAGGGGTGAACCTAGCCTCTCTGCTGCCTGAGGCAAACTGCAAAACGGCGCCCTCCCCCGTAGTAAAATCAGTACATACAAATCTGGCTTACTCTTTACAAGCCTAACCTGACTCACATGTAAAATACATACACTTTTAAATAGGAATATATTTGAAACATCGATCTTTACACTTGTCTTCAGGGACTCCATGCCGCCTGAGGCGAAGTGATCATCTTGCTTCATTATAGGTGCGCCCCTGGCCGGGGAACAGTGATTACTGTAGCGCTTCTTCCCCAGCGGCAGTCCGTGTGGTACTGATGGGGCACACGGGCGGCACATAGTTGCCACACGTATTACACACACGGACACGGATATCTCCGGTACCGTTTTTTCTGGTACCGGAAATATCAGGATGTGTGAAACCAGCCTAAAGCCACATTCACACGTTCAATATTTGGTAAGTATTTTACATCAGTATTTGTAAGGCCAAATCAGGAGTGAGTGATAAATACATAAGTGGTGACGTGTTTCTATTATACTTTTCCTCTAATTGCTCCACTCCTGATTTTGGCTACAAATACTGAGGTAAAATACTGAACATGTGAACGTGGCCTGATAGCGTGTTTCTGTTACTTCTGACATCACGCAGACAGAAGTTGCAGTCACAAGATGGTGCAGATAAAAGTTGAAGACGTGGTGACCAATAATACCACAAACAAGAAACAAATACCACCACACCATGTCCATACCACATATTACCACCACATGGTGACCAATAATACCACATACAAGGAACAAATACTGCCACACCATGACCAGACTACATATTACCACCACATAGTGACCAAATAATAGCACATACAAGGAACAAATACCGCCACACCATGGCCGGACAACATTATACCACCACATAGTGACTGAATACTACAATACTGATCATTAATAAAAAAAAACACAATACTAATATCAGCATAAGTGCCATTATACACAGGAGATCTGTACTTAGTATGAAGTGTCTGTGTACAGGTATTACAGTGATCACCGGTGACATTATACACAGGATCTCTGTATATAGTGTCAGTGTACAAGTAATACAGTAATCACCGGTGACATTATACACAGGAGCTCTGTATATAGTGTACAGTGTTAAGGTAATACAGTGATCACTGATGAAATTGTACACAGGACCGCTGCATATAGTATGCAGTGTCTAGTGTACAGGTAACACACTGACTCACCAGTGATGTCTCTAGTTGAAGTCCTTCATATTTGCTTTTCATCTTCATCCAGCACAGACCGCCATCACGTCTTCCAGCCAGGGCTTGTCTCTGCAGGAAATAACACAGTTATCTAGAGCATCGCTTGCAGAACACATTACTTATTTTTTTCCCAAATTCTAAACTACACCAGATGAAGAAAAAAGGCGACAGTGTTGATCTGCATAATAACAGGACTTCCCCCCATTTAAAACATTATCCTCAAAAAATAAAATAAATACATCACTGCAGTAATAAAATCCCTAAATTAGCCCCTATTGTAATAATATCCCCCATTCTGGCCCCCGTGTGTCTCATTCCTAGTGTTAGAACCCTCTTGTTAGGTTTTGTTTCTGTTTGCTGGTCACATGACCTTTTTTCCCTATTTAGTCTGGCTCCGCCCTTCTGGCTTTGCTGGACTTCATTGTATTATCTACAGTCATGGCCAAAAGTTTTGAGAATGACACAAATATTATATTTTCACATGATCTGCTGCCCTCTGGTTTTTATGTGTGTTTGACAGATGTTTTTATCACAGACAGAAATATAATAATTGCAAACATATGAGTAACAAAAGCTTATATGGACAGTTAGAATGAGTTAATGCAGCAAGTCAATATTTGCAGTGTTGACCCTTCTTCTTCAGGACCTCTGCAATTCTCCCTGGCATGCTCTCAATCAATTTCTGGACCAAATCCTGACTGATAGCAGTCCATTCTTGCACAATCAATGCTTTCATTTTGTCAGAATTTTTAGGTTTTTGTTTGTCCACCCGTCTCTTGATGATTGACCACAAGTTCTCAATGGGATTAAGATCTGGGGAGTTTCCAGGCCATGGACCCAAAATCTCTATGTTTTATTCCCTGAGCCATTTAGTTATCACCTTTGCTTTATGGCAAGGTGCTCCATCATGCTGGAAAAGGCATTGTTGATCGCCAAACTGCTCTTGGAGGGTTGGGAGAAGTTGCTCTTGGAGGACATTCTGGTACCATTCTTTATTCATGGCTGTGTTTTTAGGCAAGACTGTGAGAGAGCCGATTCCCTTGGCTGAGAAGCAACCCCACACATGAATGGTTTTAGGATGCTTAACAGTTGGCATGAGACAAGACTGGTGGTAGCGCTCACCTTGTCTTCTCCAAATGAGGAGTTTTCCTGATGTCCCAAACAATCGAAAAGGGGATTCATCAGAGAAAATAACTTTACCCCAGTCCTCAGCAGTCCACTGCCTGTTCCTTTTGCAGAATATCAGTCTGTCCATGATGTTTTTTCTGGAGAGAAGTGGCTTCTTTGCTGCCCTCCTTGAGACCAGGCCTTGCTCCAAGAGTCTCCGCCTCACAGTGCGTGCAGATGCACTCACACCTGCCTGCTGCCATTCCTGAGCAAGCTCTGCACTGCTGGTAGCCCGATCCCGCAGCTGAAACACTTTTAAGAGACGGTCCTGGCACTTGCTGGTCTTTCTTGGGCGCCCTGAAGCCTTTTTGGCAACAATGGAACCTCTCTCCTTGAAGTTCTTGATGATACGATAGATTGTTGACTGAGGTGCAATCTTTCTAGCTGCAATACTCTTCCCTGTTAGGCCATTTTTGTGCATTGCAATGATGACTGCATGTGTTTCTTTAGAGATAACCATGGTTAACAGAAGAGAAACAATGATGCCAAGCACCAGCCTCCTTTTAAAGTGTCCAGCGGTGTCATTCTTACTTAATCATGACAGATTGATCTCCAGCCATGTCCTCATCTACACCCACACCTGTGTTAATGGAGCAATCACTGAAAAGAGGTTAGCTGGTCCTTTTAAGGCAGGGCTGCAATGATGTTGAAATGTGTTTTGGGGTATAAAGTTCATTTTCTAGACAAATATTGACTTTGCAAGTAATTGCTGTTAAGCTGATCACTCTTTATAACATTCTGGAGTATATGCAAATTGCCATTAGAAAAAGTGAAGCAGTAGACTTTGTAAAAATTAATATTTGTGTCATTCTCAAAACTTTTGGCCATGACTGTACTCTTAAGCTAGCCGGGTGCTTAGGTCATTTACTCAGTCAGTTTTGCTTGATCTTAGGATCTCTTAGTATTTTGTTTTCTGTTTAATTATCCCTTCTACAATTTCTGTTAGGAGGTGTCCACCTTTTTTCCCAGTCCCTAGTTCTTGTAGGGATTCCTCCCTCGCAACTATAGGTCTTCGTTCAGACTAGCTGAGGACTTTAGCGGGTCTGGTCGCAGGATCAAGTTCCCCGTTACATCGTAGGGATTCAGCTTAGTTCTATTGTAGGGACAGAATTCCCATCTTTCCTTAGTGCTTGTAGCAGATCATAACAGTAAGTCCAGTCAAGAAAAAAAAAAATCTCTAAGGAAAGATTTTCTGTTTCCATCATGGTGTCGGTTCAGGATTTGGCTCAACGCCTGCAGGGACTTTCTCTGGAGGTGGCTGATATCCAGCAACACGTGAGTAGTTGTTCTGGAGCACGTTTCGTGGGAGCCAAAGGTACGTTTGCCTGATTTATTTTTTGGTGAACAACAAGATTTTTTTTCTTTTAAAAATGCTTGCTTGTTGTATTTCCGTTTGAGACCCAGATCCTCTGGTGATGAATCACAGCGCATAGGGTTCATAATGTCACTTTTGCGCAAAGAACCTCAGGACTGGGCCTTTTCTCTGCAGCCTAGTGATCCATGCTTTAGATCAGTGGATAGTTTTTTTTTTCTGCTTTGGGGTTATTGTATGACGATCCTGATCGTGTTTCATCAGCTGAGACAGAATTGAGACGTTTGAGACAGGGATCAGGTAATGTGGAAAAAATATTGTACTCACTTCCGAAGGTGGTCCACTCAGGTGGGGTGGAACGATTCAGCTTTGAAAAGTTTATTTCTTGCAGGGTTAAGTGAAAGGGTTAAAGATTTGCTGATTGCTTATCCTATACCTGGTAACTTGCAAGAGGCTATGCAATTAGCCATACGGGTGGATAGGAGACTGCGTGCAAGGGTTAATGAGAGTAAATCTGCCTTGTCAGCTCCAAGTCTGGAGAGGGACTGTACTGACATTGGAGAGCCGATGGAAATTGGAGCAATGGTACCTCACTCTCGGGAAAAAGAACGCAGATTTGCTGAAGGTTTGTGTTTCTATTGTGGCAAATCTAAGCATTTTATTAAGAACTGTGCGCTTCGAATGAATAAAGAGAAAAAAAAAAATGAGGTCAGTTTCGCCCGTATAGCTTGTTTAAACAATAAAGGCGTCTTTCTTTCTGCTACCACTGCTGTTGAGGAGGAATTAATGGAGTTTCGGGTATTTGTGGATTGTGGTTCTACTCTCAATGTGATTGATGGGAAATTTTTGGAAAAACTAAAATTAAAACCCAAACTTCTGTCTTCCCCTATTAATGTGGTTTGTGTGGATGGTTCTCCCTTGAAAAATGTTACTCACCATATCTGTGAATTTCCTCTTACTATTAATGGTGTTCATCAAGAGAACTTGGATTTAGTAGTTTTGAATAGTTTGCCCTCACCGGTGATTTTGGGGTTACCTTGGTTAAAATTGCACAATCCGGTACTGGATTGGTCTACCAATGAAATTAAGTCCTGGAGTCCTAATTGTTATGACAAGTGTTGTAACGGGCGTATTGCTGCTGTAGTTAAGGGGGAGTTACCTGTACCTATTCAGGATTTTTGGAAAGTTTTTTCTGATAAGGAATCGCAGGTATTGCCTCCTCATAGAGATTATGATTGTGCAATTGAATTTGTCCCTGGAGCGACTCTTCCTAAAAGTTGTTTATTTAATTTGACTATTCCTGAGAGAAAGGCTTTGGAGGAATACATACAGACAAGCTTGGCCGCCGGTCACATTAGGCCTTCTAAGTCTCCTGTGGCGGTTGGATTTTTTTTTGTTAAAAAAAAAGGACGGCGGTTTACGGCCTGGTCTAGACTTTCGTGAGATTAATAAGATTACTGTACGCAATCCTTACCCACTGCCATTGATTCCTGATTTGTTTAACCAGTTAGTGGGGGCCAAGTGGTTCTCGAAAATTGATCTTCGAGGGGCATACAATTTGTTGAGCATGAAGGAGGGGGATAAATGGAAGACTGCGTTTAACACTCCACTGGGTCATTTTGAGAATCTGGTCATGCCTTTTGGACTTTTCCAGTGCTCCGGCATTTTTTCAGAATCTTATTAATGACATCCTTAGACCTTTGATCGGCAGAAGTGTGGTTGTGTATTTGGATGACATTTTGATTTATTCACCGGATTTGGAGTCTCATTGGAGGAGTGTGCGTGAAGTATTACAGTTACTGAGTGATAATTCACTTTTTGCCAAGCTAGAAAAATGTGAGTTCGCTGTACAGAGACTTAGTTTTTTGGGCTACATTGTCTCCAGTGAAGGTTTTGAGATGGACCCGGTGAAAGTGCAAGCTGTGCAGGATTGGCCTAGACCTATTGGTGTGAAATCAATACAGAGGTTTTTGGGGTTCGCCAAATTTTATAGAAAATTCATTAAAAAATTTTCTGTGATTGCCAAACCTCTGACCGATCTCACCAGGAAAGGTGCTGATGCGGTTCAGTGGACTACTGAGGCCATTGAGGCTTTTGTGTTGCTAAAGGAGAGGTTCAGCTCTGCTCCCATCCTTACGCAGCCTGATGTGACTAAACCATTTTTGGTTGAGGTTGATGCTTCTTCTGTGGGGGTCAGCGCGGTGTTGTCTCAGGAAAAGACAGATGGAGTACATCCCTGTGCTTTTTTTTCAAAGAAATTTTCTGAGTCTGAACTAAATTATGATATCGGTAATCGGGAATTGTTGGCAATTAAACTCGCATTTGAACACTGGCATCATTTTTTGGAGGGAGCGGAATTTCCCGTTCAAGTCTTCACCGATCATAAAAATCTGGTCTACATTGATGCTGCCAAACGCTTGAATGCCCGTCAGGCTAGGTGGGCACTGTTTTTCTCGCGGTTTAATTTTACCGTTACTTACATCCCAGGTACTAAAAATGTTAAAGTTGATGCTTTGTCTCGCAGATTTTCTCCTATGGTGGGTACTGAGGAGGAGGAAAACATTTTGCAAGAGGGGGTTGTTATTGCTGTTTTGGACTCTGTGTTGGAAGATGAGATTCTGAAAGCACAGGAGAATGCCCCATCTAACACGCCGCATGGGAGGTTGTTTGTGCCTGGTACCCTGAGGAGAGATTTGTTTGTTGAATGTCATGACTCTCGGTTGACAGGTCATCCTGGAATCTCTGAGACCAAGAGACTTGTGGGTCGCAGCTTTTGGTGGCCTGGATGGCAGAAGGAAGTCATTAAGTGGGTGCGTCAATGCACGGTGTGTGCTAGATCTAAGTCTTCTCATACTCCTGCTGCGGGGTTGCTTTGCCCTCTGGAGGTCCCTAGTGCACCTTGGACACATTTGGCTATGGACTTTATTACTGACCTTCCCCCTCTGAGGGTTTCACTGTCATCTGGGTGGTCGTGGACCGTTTTAGCAAGATGTGTCACTTGGTTCCTTTCATCAAACTGCCCTGCGCTAAGACTCTCGCTAAGGCTTTTGTCAAGGAAATTGTCAGACTACATGGCGTTCCTACTGACAATGTTTCTGATAGGGGACCTCAGTTCGTGGCTCATTTTTGGCGCGCCTTTTGTGACAGGTTGGGAGTTCATTTGTCGTTTTCATCCGGATATCATCCTGAGTCTAATGGCCAGACAGAAAGGAAAAACCAGGATGTTGAGCAGTTCTTGCGTTGTTTTGTGACAGACAATCAAGAGGGGTGGTCTGAGTTTTTGCCACTTGCTGAGTTTGCTCTTAACAACCATACATCCGCTTCTGCTGGTTGTTCGCCTTTTTTTTGTTGTACTGGGAGACATCCGTTGTTTGGGTCATTTTCCAAGTTGGGATCGGCTGTACCTGAAGAGGAGAATTTTTCTGGGGTTTTGGAGAGAGTTTGGACTGATGTGTGTGGTAATCTTCAGGAGGCTAACAAAAGATCCAAAGTGTATTTTGATAGAAAACGACAAGAGGTTTTGTTTGCTATTGGTGACATGGTTTGGTTGTCCTCTAAGAATCTGCGCTTGAGGATTCCGTCTAAGAAATTGGATCCCAAGTTTGTAGGGCCCTTTAAGGTGCTTCAGGTTATTAACCAATCTGCTGTTAAGTTGGAGCTTCTTACCTCCTGGAAGATTAATCCGATGTTTCATGTTTCTCTCTTGAAAAAAGCTGAGGTCTCAGATGGAGACATCTCGGCCACTGTTCCCCTGGTGGTGGAGGACGGGCAATATGAGATTTCCCGCATCCTAAATTCTAAACGGTATAGAGGGGGTTTGCAGTACCTCGTCGCTTGGAAGGGATATGGACCCGAGGATAACTCATGGGTGAGGGCGGATGATGTTTCTGCATCTAGACTTGTCAGAGCGTTTCACAAGAGGTTTCCGGATAAGCCTAAGTCCTAGGGGATCCGGAGGATCCTCTTAGAAGGGAGGGTACTGTTAGAACCCTCTTGTTAGGTTTTGTTTCTGTTTGCTGGTCACATGACTTTTTTCACTATTTAGTCTGGCTCCGCCCTTCTGGCTTTGCTGGACTTCATTGTATTATCTACTCTTAAGCTAGCCGGGTGCTTAGGTGCCTTACTCAGTCAGTTTTGCTTGATCTTAGGATCTCTTAGTATTTTGTTTTCTGTTTAATTATCCCTTCTACAATTTCTGTTAGGAGGTGTCCACCTTTTTTCCCAGTCCCTAGTTCTTGTAGGGATTCCTCCCTCGCAACTATAGGTCTTCGTTCAGACTAGCTGAGGACTTTAGCGGGTCTGGTCGCAGGATCAGGTTCCCCGTTACATCGTAGGGATTCAGCTTAGTTCTATTGTAGGGACAGAATTCCCATCTTTCCTTAGTGCTTGTAGCAGATCATAACACCTAGCTCCAGCCACATGTTCTCCCATCCTGCCCTCATGAGTATCCATCCTGCCCCATATGATCTCCCCATCCTGCCCCATCCATCCCATGATCCTGCCTCATCTGTCCCTTGATCCTGCCCCATCTATCCCATGATCCTGCCCCATCTGTCCCATGATCCTGTCCCATCTTTCTCCATCGTATCCTTACTGCCCCATGATCCTGTACCATCTGTCTCCATCCTGCCCCATGATCCTGCACCATGTGTCTTTATCCTGCCTTATCTGTCTCCATCCTGATCCATGATCCTGCTCCATCTGTCTCCATCCTGCATCATGTCTCCATCCTGCCCCATGTTTCTGTGTGGCCCAGCTGTGCTTGGTACACATGTTCCCTGGAGAGTGCACCACAAAAAGGTAATTACAAAACCTGATATTCATTCACATCTCACACTTCCCAGGAGCCACCAGAGGGAGCCCCTTAGATTCAGGTATTTAGGGGTGTGGAGAAATGCAGCAGTAGGCATTCTAGCTAGACAGCTATTCTAGTTGTTGGTCGTACCTCAGACAGATCAGATCTCCTCAGGACACCAGAGTGAGACAGTCTAGTCAGAGCTTTGTCTGAGCTAGTGCGAGTTCAGATGTGAGGAGATTTCCTGTCAGATGAGACAGAAGCAGAAAGATTGCAAGCTGTTTACCTCAGAACAGATTGACTGCTAGTACCCTATGAATGTGGAAAGTGACTCTCGGAGCGAGCATGAAATCAGTCTGACGGAAGGTCCTGATAGCCACTCTGGACAGAGTCTTTGAAGGAAAAGAAGGAAGGGGACTACAGTTGTCAGAACATCGAGTTAACTGAGAAACGTCAGTGAGCTGTGGAAGGAAGGAATCTGACGACTACACCTACTGCTACCCGTGCTTATGTTAAGGGTGAGAGTAGGGCGACGGGCGAGTGGTGAAAAGAAGACGAGAGAGTGACTTAGGTGACATAGCACCTCCACTCTGCTATCCGGACGCCTGGTCCGAAGCCTTGCTAGAACCTTCACGGCTAGTAGGAGAAATACCGGAATCCCTGCTGGACTTCAAGTCGCAGAGGGGCCCTATCGTGCTGATACGTAACCGGGGTCAGGGAGAGCAGGAGTCAGGCCTGATCAGCTATAGACTTAGTTCTTGCCAAAAGAAGGCTCCACCACAATGTCGGCCGGGTGTAGCTGTTCTATACAGAGTTGAACTTAGCTTCATGCAGGTTGGAAACTCACACACATTAAAGAGAAAGGAGGCCTTAAACCTACTCAGTGATTACCTGGATGTGCATCCTCCACCCTGAGCAGCTTCCCGGGACATACCTGCAACCATCACCAGTAAAGGTATGGAAAGAGACTGATTTGTGTGTGACTGACTTATTGCCTGCACCCTGCACCGCCATATACTTTGAGGGATCTAGTCTTACCTGTGGAAGACTTAACATCTTGCTGCCCAGTAACATCCCCTCAGAAGATTAACCCTGCAGCGCTGGTCACTCTGATCAGAAACCACAGGTGGCGTCACGAACAATTATTACAATCCCCTGTAAATATCCCCCTTTGTATGAGCGCCCAGGGCAACGGACCGAGCTGTGCTACTTGTGACATTCCCCATAGACTTCAACAGGCTCGGTGCCGAGTACCCCATAAGCCCTGGTACTGTACGTGCGACTCATCTACTTGGCGTCACGAACAGGATACGAAGCTTACTGGATGTGAGTCCTGTGTGCCTAATTGGACTGTTTTTGTGAAAAAGACTGTGTGCAGTTCTTGTAATTTTTGGCGCTATTTTCCGCCATTTTGCCGCCATATTCGCGCCCTGAGGCGCTGGTGAAGAAGGTGAGCGTGCCTTCGTGGGCGTACCCCCCCTGTGGCGCGAAAGCTATGGGCGCCCTGTCAAAATGCTATTACAATACAAGAGCCTGCCCCACTGCAAGAGAGATCCGCCTTCTCTTCATCCTCTATGCCAAGAAGAGGAAGCAAAAGTCCCGCCTCCACGGAAGAGACCAGATTGTTCCAGATGGAAAACACAGTCTGGCCTGGAGTGAGATGGCGGAAGGACAGGAGACGCTGTGTGGAGGGATGGCGGTGCGCAGACCCCGTTCCCCTGAAGAGCTACTGCCTGTTCCTGAGCCATCCCCAGGTCGGGAGACCGACCCAACAATGCAGAAAGTGGAGGAGGTGGATGCGGTGCTAAGGGACATGGCCCGACACCGTGAAGAAATGGAGGAGATGGAGAAAAGCTGGCGTGCCCTGAAACAGCGGCTGCTGTGGGACGCAGCGCTCTCCCCTCCAGAAGCGCAACCGTTACCTGTGCCACCATTGCCAGCGGCTGATGAGAAACCGGAGGCCGGCTCCAAAAGTGCTGATCCTGACTCCGCCGGGGACGCGGCGGGAGAGAAGGAGGCTGAGGAGGCCCTGCCCGTTCCGGAGTGCCAGCCAGGCCTGGAGGCCGCAGCGGAATGCAGTCCCCCGGTAGGGACACCGGAGGAGGCCCAGCCGTTCGTGATGGAAGTCGACTGGGAGGAGATGGAGTACCTGGACGACGTAGAATACGCCGCCCAGCTGGAGAACGAGTGGCGACGCCGTGAACATGAGCAGCGGCAGCAGCAGGAGCGGACAGAGGCGCAGCAGCTTCGCCAGAGGTACCGGGAAAAGGATCTCGCTGATAAAGAAAACGTCAGGAGAGATAAAGGTACGCTCCGGGAACCGCGGCGCCAGGGGGCCATTAGAGACTTTAAACTCCAGGGAGGCTGGGGGTTCATCCATGAGCCAGGCCTGTACCAGGAGATATTTGTCAACCGCAGGGATGTGGAGTCTTACCTGCCAGATGGGCACCCGGGAAGGGATCTGATCATCGGGGATATAGTCACCTACACGCGGCACTGGGGCCTTAAGGGGTGGTATGCCTTGAATGTCTCCCGTGTCAGCGACCCCGTACCTGAAGCCGGCAATGCATCCCGTGTCTCAGAGTCCCAAGTCCCAGCCACGTCAGCGCCAGGCCGCGCACCTGCATCGTATACTGCGACCAATCCTGCACCATATACTGCGACCTATTCTGCATCGTATACTGCGACCTATTCTGCATCGTATACTGCGACTTATCCTGCAACGCAACAGAGCGCAGCGACCCCAAGTAAGCCACTGCACAAATCTGCGTCATCGTTGGAAAATCTATATTCTGAAGAGGCACCCATTAGGCCTCAAACTAATCTCAGAAGTGAAACAAGGACTGTGGCTACGCAGACACAGATCGCAGGCCATGACATGTTAGTGATGCGTTCCAGATCGCACCGCGTACTTCCAGCCCCAGGTATGGAAGCAGTCATCGCAATCTGCAAAGAAGAAGACCAGTAGGACCCAGACAGGGTTTACTGCATCTGTACAAAGTTGAAGAAGAATTTGCACTTTATTGAAATGTTGATAATATTTGATGATGTTTGCATAATTTGCATAATTTTAAATAGTATACCCCAGTTGGGTAATGAGTAATGCAGCAGTATTATCGAAATGTGATTTATTTGAAATGTTTTATGCAAGGACTGCGTGCTGAGGACTCTTGCGGCACAAAAACTTTAGTTGTAAATAGTTAGCACTTCAGTGCCCCATCTTGGTTTTACGCAAAAGCCATTCTACCTATGAAGAAAAACCCGTATGGTGTGGCCTTGAGTGAGGTCTGCAGCAGAGAAGTCCTGCAGCCCACCCAGGACCCACGTGGGAGGTTTGGTGCGGGTCCTCCACAAGAATATTGTATTTATTGTGAAAAGTATTTTAATATTTTTCTAATTGCAACTTGTACACAATGTAACGTTAAAGTGTCCTTACCTCCCACAAGGGATGAGTTATGTTGTTAATGTTATATAAAAATTGTTTTTTCTATTTCAGCCCGGGAGTGCTGACGATAACTAGGGGGGGATGTGTGGCCCAGCTGTGCTTGGTACACATGTTCCCTGGAGAGTGCACAAAAAGGTAATTACAAAACCTGATATTCATTCACATCTCACACTTCCCAGGAGCCACCAGAGGGAGCCCCTTAGATTCAGGTATTTAGGGGTGTGGAGAAATGCAGCAGTAGGCATTCTAGCTAGACAGCTATTCTAGTTGTTGGTCGTACCTCAGACAGATCAGATCTCCTCAGGACACCAGAGTGAGACAGTCTAGTCAGAGCTTTGTCTGAGCTAGTGCGAGTTCAGATGTGAGGAGATTTCCTGTCAGATGAGACAGAAGCAGAAAGATTGCAAGCTGTTTACCTCAGAACAGATTGACTGCTAGTACCCTATGAATGTGGAAAGTGACTCTCGGAGCGAGCATGAAATCAGTCTGACGGAAGGTCCTGATAGCCACTCTGGACAGAGTCTTTGAAGGAAAAGAAGGAAGGGGACTACAGTTGTCAGAACATCGAGTTAACTGAGAAACTGTCAGTGAGCTGTGGAAGGAAGGAATCTGACGACTACACCTACTGCTACCCGTGCTTATGTTAAGGGTGAGAGTAGGGCGACAGGCGAGTGGTGAAAAGAAGACAAGAGAGTGACTTAGGTGACATAGAACCTCCACTCTGCTATCCGGACGCCGGGTCCGAAGCCTTGCTAGAACCTTCACGGCTAGTAGGAGAAATACCGGAATCCCTGCTGGACTTCAAGTCGCAGAGGGGCCCTATCGTGCTGATACGTAACCGGGGTCAGGGAGAGCAGGAGTCAGGCCTGATCAGCTATAGACTTAGTTCTTGCCAAAAGAAGGCTCCACCACAATGTCGGCCGGGCGTAGCTGTTCTATACAGAGTTGAACTTAGCTTCATGCAGGTTGGAAACTCACACACATTAAAGAGAAAGGAGGCCTTAAACCTACTCAGTGATTACCTGGATGTGCATCCTCCACCCTGAGCAGCTTCCCGAGACATACCTGCAACCATCACCAGTAAAGGTATGGAAAGAGACTGATTTGTGTGTGACTGACTTATTGCCTGCACCCTGCACCGCCATATACTTTGAGGGATCTAGTCTTACCTGTGGAAGACTTAACATCTTGCTGCCCAGTAACATCCCTCAGAAGATTAACCCTGCAGCGCTGGTCACTCTGATCAGAAACCACAGGTGGCGTCACGAACAATTATTACAATCCCCTGTAAATATCCCCCTTTGTATGAGTGCCCAGGGCAATGGACCGAGCTGTGCTACTTGTGACATTCCCCATAGACTTCAACAGGCTCGGTGCCGAGTACCCCATAAGCCCTGGTACTGTACGTGCGACTCATTTCCATCCTGCCCCATGTCTCCATCCTGCCCCCTTTGTCTACATCCTGCCCCCTGTGTCTCCAATCTTGCCCCCTGTGTCTCCAATCCTGCACCATGTCTCCATCCTGACTCCTGTGTCTCCATCCTGCACCATGTCTCCATCTTGCCCCTGTGTCTCCATCCTGCCCCCTGTGTCTCCAATCCTGCCCCCTGTGTCTCCAACCCTGCCCCGTGTCTCCCATCTTGCTCTGTGCCTCCCATCCTTTCCCCGTGTCTCCCATCCTGCCCCCGAGTCTCCCATCCTACCCCCGTGTCTCCCATCCTACCCCTGTGTCTCCATTCTCCATTCAGTCATGCAGCAGCAGCTTTGGCGGGTAAGAGATGTTTACTTACTGCTCTGTGACTGCGAGTCCCAGCAATTTGTGTCCCAGGGAGACGGGGCGCCTCCACTGCATCTCAGCCCCGGTAACAGTCACCTTCCGAGCACGCATGCCAGGGGAAGACTCTGACAGCTTGACACTGACACTGGGATATACAATAAAGAGGAGGTCAACACTAGGGTATACACAGGAGAGGAGGCCGACACAGGGGTATTCACAGGAGAGGAGGCCAACACTGGGGTATACACAGGAGAGGAGGCTGACACTGCGGTATACACAGGAGAGGAGACTGACACTGGGGCATACACAGGAGAGGAGGACGACACTTGGGTATACACAGGAGAGAAGACCGACAGTCGGGTATACACAGGAGAGAAGGCAGACACTGGGGTATACACATGAAAGGAGGCTGACACTGGGGTATACACAGGAGAGGAGGCCGACACTAGGGTATACAGAGGAGAGGAGGCCGACACTAGGGTTTAAACAGAAGAGGAGGCCGACACTAGAGTATACACAGGAGAGGAGGCCGACACTGGGGTATACAAGTGAAAGGAGGCTGACACTGTGGTATACACAGGCGAGGAGACTGACACTGGGGTATACACAAGAAAGGAGGCTGACACTGGGGTATACAGAGGAGAGGAGACCGACACTGGGGTATACAAATCACTGGGGCAGACACTGGGGTATACACATCACATGAGGCTGACACTGGGGTATGCACATCACTGTAGCAGACACTGGTGTATACACATCACTGGGGCAAACACTAGGGTATATACATCACTGGGGCAGACGCTGGGGTAAATACATCACATGAAACTGACATTGGGATATATACATCACAGGGGCAGACACTGGGGTATATACATCACGGGGGACTGACACTGGGGTATATACATCACTGGGGCATAAACTGGGGTATATATATCACATGGGACTGACACTGGGGTATATACATCACTGGGGCAGACACTGGGATATATACATCACTGAGGCAGACACTGGGGTATATACATCACATGAGACTGATACAGGGGTATATACATCATGTGAGGCAGACACTAATGTATATACATACTGGGGCAGACACTGGGGTATATACATCACATGAGGCTGACACTGGGGTATATACATCACTGGGGCAGACACTGGAGTATATACATCACATGATGCTGACACTGGGGTATATACAGTACATCACATGAGGCAGACACTGGTGTATATACATCACTGGGGCAGACACTTGGGTATATATATCACTGGGGCCTGACACTGGAGTATATACATTACTGGGGCAGACACTGGGGTATATACATCACTGGGGCAGACACTGGGGTGTATACATTACTGGGGCTGACACTGGGGTATATAAATCACTGGGGCAGACACTTGGGTATATAAATCACTGGGGCAGACACTGGGGTATATACATCACTGTGGCAGACACTGGAGTATATACATCACTGGGGCCTGACACTGGGCTGTATTCATCACTGGGGCTGACTACTGGGGTATATAAATCACTGGGGCAGACACTGGGGTATATACATCACTGTGGCAGACACTGGGGTATATACATCACTGAGGCCTGACACTAGGCTGTATACATCACTGGGGCTGACACTGGGGTATATACATCACTGGGGCTGACACTGGAGTATATACAGTGGGTATGGAAAGTATTCAGATCCATTTACATTTTTCACTCTGCTTCATTGCAGGTAAATTCAAAAAATTCAAAAATTCAAAAAAGTTCATTTTTTTTCTCATTAATGTACACTCTGCACCCAATCTTGACTGAAAGAAAATACAAATGTAGAAATTTTTGCAAATTTATTAAAAAAGAAAAACTGAAATATCTCATGTTTATAAGTAATCAGACCCTTTGCTCAGACACTCATATTTAAGTCACATGCTGTCCATTTCCTTGTGATCCTCCTTGAGATGGTTCTACTCCTTCATTGAAGTCCAGCTGTGTTTAATTAAACTGATAGGACTTGATTTGTGAAGGCACACACCTGACCTCACAAATCTCAAAGTGCATGCCAGACCAAATGAGATTCATGAGGTCAAAGGAGCTGGCCAAGGAGCTCAGAGAATTGTAGCAAAGCACAAATCTGGCCAAGGTTACGAAAGAATTTCTGCAGCACTCAAGGTTTTTAAGAGAACAGTGGCATCCATAATCATTAAATGGAAGAAGTTTGGGACCACCAGAAGTCTTCCTAGACCTGGCCATCCAGACCAAACTGAACAATCATGAGAGAAGAGCCTTGGTGAGAGAGGTAAAGAAGAACCCCAAGATCACTGTGGCTGAGCTCCACAGATGCAGTAGGGAGATAGAAGAAAGTTCCACAAAGTCAACTATTACTGCAGCTCTCCACCAGTTGGGCCTTTGTGGCAGAGTGGCCCGACGGAAGCCTGTCCTCCGTGCCAGACATATGAAAGCCTACATAGAGTTTGCTAAAAAAACACATGAAGGACTCCCAGACTATGAGAAATAAGATTCTCTGGTCTGATGAGATGAAGAAAGAACTTTTTTGTGATAATTCTAAGTGTCATGTGTGGAGAAAACCAGGCACTGCTCATCACCTGTCCAATACAATCCCAATAGTGAAACATGGTGGTGGCAGCATTATGGGAGTGTATTTCAGTTGCAGGGACAGGATGACTGTTTGCAATTAAAGGAAACATTAATGTGGCCAAGTACAGAGATATACTGGATGAAAACCACTTCCAGAGTTCTCTGGACCTCAGACTTGGCTGAAGGTTCACCTTACAACAAGACAATGACCCTAAGCACACAGCTAAAATAACAAAGGAGTGGCTTCAGAACAACTCTGTGACCATTCTTGATTGGCCCAGCCAGAGCTCTGACCTAAACCCATTTGAGCATCTCTGGAGAGACCTGAAAATCGCTGTTCAACAACGTTCACCATCCAATCTGACGGAACTGAAGATGTTCTGCAAGGAAGAATGGCAGAGGATCCCGAATTCCAGGTGTGAAAAACTTGTTGCATCATTCCCAAGAAGACACAAGGCTGTACTAGTTCAAACGGGGGTGTTTCTACTCAATTCTGAGCAAAGGGTCTGAATACTTATGAACATGTGATATTTCAGTTTTTATTTTTTAACATATTTGCAAAAATTTCTGCATTTCTGTTTTTGTTTCAGTCAAGATGGGGTGCAGAGTGTACATTAATGAGAAAAAATGAACTTTTTTGAATTTACCAAATGGCTGCAATGAAACAAAGAGTGAAAAATTTAAAGGGGTCTGAATACTTTCTGTACCCACTGTACATCACTGGGGCACACTGGGGTATATACATCACTGGGGCAGACACTGGGGTATAAACATCACTGGGGCCTGACTCTGTGGTATATACATCATTGGGACAGAAACTGGGGTATATACATCACTGGGGCTGACACTGGGGTATATACATCACTGGGCAGACACTGGGGTATATACATCACTGGGGTATATACATCACTGGGGCAGATACTTGGGTAAATACACACTGGGGCACACACTGGGGTATATGCATCACTGAGGAAGACACTGGGGTATATACATCACTGGGGCACACACTGGAGTATATACAGTACATCACTGGGGTAGATGCTGGGGTAAATACATCACTGGGGCCATGACTGCCCTGTACAGTAACAGATGCTCCATGTCTGGACTCACCCAGATCCTGATGAGGGGAAGATGAAATTCGGCAAAACAGAGCAGAGCATATTACATTGAGATGACGTGGACAGAGCATAGAAACATAGAATCATAGAATCATAGAATGGTAGAGTTGGAAGGGACCGCCTGGGTCATCTGGTCCAACCCCTTGCTCAAAGCTGGATTCACTAAATCATCCCAGACAGATGTCTGTCCAGCCTCTGTTTGAAGACTTCCATTGAAGGAGAACTCACCACCTCTCGTGGCAGCCTGTTCCACTCATTGATCACTCTAACTGTCAAAAAGTTTTTTCTAATATCTAATCTATGTCTCCTCCCATTCAGTTTCATCCCATTGCTTCTAGTCTTTCCTTGTGCAAATGAGAATAAAGATAATCCTTCTACAATGTGACAGCCCTTGAGATATTTGTAGACAGCTGTTAAGTCTCCTCTCAGTCTTCTTTTTTGCAAGCTAAACATTCCCAGAACAAACTCTGCCCACAGAAAAACTTCCTTGCCAGAGTGGTGAAGCTCATCCATGCACCGCAGAGGCAGCATCATAATGTCAGCAAACACAGCAGGGATTACATTACTGAGAGAGTCTGCACTATGTTATCTGACAGGGGGCCGCTCTGCTGCCCCCTGTCTTCAGGGACGCACTGCTGCCTGAGGCAAAATGCTCAACTTGCCTCATGATAGGTGTGCCCCTGCAGCTAGGCGTGTGAAAAATAACAAAGTTATTGGCTCTGGGAAGTAGGGGAGCAAAAAATGGAAACACAAAAATGGAAATACCCCTAGTACTTAAGGGGTTAAGCCAAATCACACTTAAAAGCAAATGACACTGGTAAGCTCTCACACTCACTATGACAGATGATTTATATACAGTAGCTTTTCCTTTAGCTGCAATACAACGTGCAACTCACTGCAATTTTTTTTTACCGAGTTTATTATTTTGTTTATTTTTATTGTGTTCACTGAAGGGGTTACAAAGCATGACATTCTTATAGTTCGGGTCGTTTTGAATGCATACATACAGTTGAAACCAGAAGTTTACATATGCTATCTAAAAAGACACATATGAATGTTTTTCTCAATATTTGACATGATATCAGAATAAACCTTGCCATTTTAGGTCAATTAGGATTACCATAATTATTAATATTTGTAAAATGCCAGAATAATGAGAGAGAATGTTTTTTGAGGCATTTTTATCACTTATTGCAAAGTCAAAAGTTTACATACATTTCATTAGTAGTATTGAGTAGTGTTGAGTGATACTTTCCGATATTGCAAAATATCGGATCGGATTGGATCGGTCCGATACTGAAAAAGTATCGGATATCGCCAATTCCGATACCGGAAACCAATGTAAGTCAATGGGACAAAAATATCGGAATTAAAATAACCTCTTTCTTTCCTTGTAGGTTAATTGTACATGAAGGAAAACAACTAAGAATAATGTAGAATGTATTGTGGGAGGTGGAGGAGACATTAAAGACATAGAGGTTTAGCCCAATCAAATGGAATAGCAGGAATAATTTTTTTTTTAAGACATTAGGATTTACAAAGAAATTGACTATGTTGTTAACCTTTTTTCTATTTCGGCACATATGTATGTTTCACTACTTCCATTCTCTTCACCTTCTTTTTTACTTCTCCCACACTTTCTCCTTCATGATCCTCAGCAGCAGCATCTTTTTCCTCAAGTTCTTCTTCACCTGATTTATCTTCTTCTTCAACTTCTTCCTATTAGTCTTTTTTTTTACATTCTTCATATTGTTCTTATTCAACTATTATTCTTCTTCATATTCTACTTCTTCATCTTCTTCCTATTCTTCATCATATTCTAATTTGTGACAGGCATTCCTGTAGTTGTAATCTCTAAAAGTTTGAAGATTACACCTTCCGTTCTTGCTGTCACAAGATTTACAACAGTATTTGTCCGAGTTCAGTATGGCCTGCAGCAGCAGGCATTTTCCAGGGGCACCACGAGGAGGAACGGACTCACCCCCATACACTGCTTAGTCTTCTTCTGCTTATAATTTAGAGCATATCTTTTGTTCTGATTTTTTGTCTTATGCTTAATGTTCTTCTGCTTTTTGTTCTTCTGCTTCTTGGTCTTCTGTCTCTTGTTCTGTATCTTGTTGGTTGTCTTCATCTTCTTTGTCCTCTTGGTCATCTTCTGGGTAATCTTTTTCTTCTTCTTTGGGGTGGTGTTCAGGCTCGTCGTCTTCATGGTCGTCGTCCTTGGGGTCGTCGTCTTCTTCGGGGTGATCTTCAGGGTCGTCGTCTTCAGGGTGATCCAGAGTGATTACCAAAAACCATTTAAAAAAATCTTCAACTTAGACATGTAGCTGAAGGTACAAGAAGGCTGAGTAACTGCCGAGAACCAGCTGACGGTACTGGAACCCAGATGGGTAGCAGAAGGCTACCCATGAAAAATAAAGTTGCAAGGCCGCGAGCCGGTCACAGTTACCAAATCCCACAGTCCTACAGGGGGTGCTTGTCCTATTGGCACTATGGAAACAGCCTTTATTTCCATATCCCGCAGCCCACATAGGAAGCACCTAAACTGCAGCCACCATAGAGTCGGCTAACCCAACCGCAACACGACAGGACAACGTATTGGAGGCAAAGTGACGTTGACACTGCCCGAAAACAGCTGGCATGCTGTAACCAGGCTGGGCAGGAGGGAGTACCCGTGCCAAAGACACTGCCGAGAACCAGCTGACGGTACTGTAACCCGAATGGGTAGCTGAAGGCTACCCATGAAAAATAAAGTTGCAAGCCCGCGAGCCAGCCGCAGTTACCGAATTCCACAGTCCTACAGGGGGTGCTTGTCCTATTGGCACTACGGAAACAGCCTTTATTTCCATATCCCACAGCCCACAAAGGAAGCACCTAAACTGCAGGCACCATAAAGTCGGCTAACCCGACCGCAACACGACAGGACAACTTATTGGAGGCAAAGTGACGTTGACACTGCCCGGAAACAGCTGGCGTGCTGTAACCAGGCTGGGCAGGAGGGAGTACCTGTGCCAAAGACACTGCCGAGAACCAGCTGACGGTACTGGAACCCGGATGGGTAGCTGAAGGTACAAGAGGCAATGGAACTAATGAGGACCAGCTGACTGTGCTGGAACCCGGAGGGGCAGCAGAAGGAACAGAGCCAATTGCACAACCGAGGACCAGCTGACGGTACTGGGACACGGTTACTAAGCAGGGGGTACATGTGCAAGAAAGCACGACCAAGGACCAGCAGACGTTGCTGGAACTCGGATACCGAGATGGAGGCACCTAGGCCAAAGGCACTGCCGAGAACCAGCTGAAGGTACTGGAACCCGGATGGGTAGCAGAAGGTACCCATGAAAAATAAAGTTGCAAGGCCGCGAGCCGGCCGCAGTTACCGAATCCCACAGTCCTACAGGGGGTGCTTGTCCTATTGGCACTACGGAAACAGCCTTTATTTCCTTATCCCACAGCCCACATAGGAAGCACCTAAACTGCAGGCACCATAGAGTCTGCTAACCAAACCGCAACACGACAGGACAACTGTTATGTTTCGGTAGCTGAGGAGTGCAGGTAAAAAAGGCAATACACCAGAGCAGTTGGAATCTATGGGATTGCAGTACCCTGACTAACCACCACAACTAGAGGCAGCCGTGGAGCGTTCCTACGTTGGTCCTAGACGCCTCGTCACAGCCTGAGAAACTAACTACACCTAAAGATAGAAATAGGAAAGCTATCTGCCCCGGAGCAGAACCCCAAAGATAATAGAAAGCCCCCAAACATGTAATGGCGGTTAGACAAGAGGAAATACTGACACAGAAAGAAAATAGAATGAGCAAACGCTGGGGCCCAAACTATCTAAATAGAAAAGGACAGGAAGGGTACTTACTGCAATCCCAGAAAACCCTGAAAAACACCAACTCTACTAATTTCAAAATCACCTGAGATCACACGACCTCTACCACCTAAATTAGCTCTCTGGTGTAACAAAATCAAAACAGCAGCCACTGAAAAAACTGGAAAAAACAAAAGAACAAAACTCAGTGGCTGAACTAAACTGAGAAGGCAGAAGCCCCGGAGGGGACCCAGAAGGCCCCCAAAGAAGTGCAGGACAAAATGCAAAAATATAGCAACAACACAAAAGAAGAAAAATTCTTATCTGGTAGCAGGAGATGCAGACACGACACAGCAGGCTACAAGGGAAACTGGAATGAAGGATTCAGACCAGAACAATTGACAATTATTTTTGAAATTCTGAAACTTAGCTCATCCCCTAAAAACAAATCTGGCATGGGGATCCTAGGTTCCACAACAGGCAACCCAGCAAGATAGATAGCAATACTCCGAACCTCAGTGGCAAGCTGATCCACACGGCCAGACAACTGTGCAAACTCCATTGGGAGAAAAGATCCTCCCCAGCACCCAGAGATACAGAGGGAAAAAAAAAAAAAATGCAACAAACAGAAAAATATCTCTGACAACTCTGACAACCTTTTTTCTATCACAATATTTTTTCCCTTCTGTGAGTACCATACAATTTTCAATTTTTAGGCCGGTGATACTGTTGGCCGGTGATACTGTTATGTTTCGGTAGCTGAGGAGTGCAGGTAAAAAAGGCAATACACCAGAGCAGTTGGAATCTATGGGATTGCAGTACCCTGACTAACCACCACAACTAGAGGCAGCCGTGGAGCATTCCTACGTTGGTCCTAGACGCCTCGTCACAGCCTGAGAAACTAACTACACCTAAAGATAGAAATAGGAAAGCTATCTGCCCCGGAGCAGAACCCCAAAGATAATAGAAAGCCCCCAAACATGTAATGGCGGTTAGACAAGAGGAAATACTGACACAGAAAGAAAATAGAATGAGCAAACGCTGGGGCCCAAACTATCTAAATAGAAAAGGACAGGAAGGGTACTTACTGCAATCCCAGAAAACCCTGAAAAACACCAACTCTACTCATACTTCTCCGCTCACGCAAACGTCTGTCAATTTGAATCGCTAATGACATAGAATCATTGAGACCAGAGGGGACAGGGAATCCCACCATAACATCCTTTACATTATCAGACAGACCCTTCCGGAAAAGGGCCGCCAAAGCGTCGTCATTCCATTTGGTCAGGACTGCCCACCTACGGAATCTCTGACAGTATAACTCAGCGTCATCAAGCCCCTGATTTAATGCCAACAAGGCTTTTTCAGCTTGATCAGTGACATTAGGCTCATCGTACAATAAACCCAAAGCCTGAAAAAACGCATCAACATCACTCAAAACAGGATCCCCAGGTATCAGGGAAAAAGCCCAATCCTGAGGATCGCCGCGCAGGAGAGAGATGATAATTTGAACCTGCTGCGCTGCGTTTCCTGAGGACTTAGATTTTAAGGCAAAAAACAATTAGGTCGTGTGATCTCAGGTGATTTTGAAATTAGTAGAGTTGGTGTTTTTCAGGGTTTTCTGGGATTGCAGTAAGTACCCTTCCTGTCCTTTTCTATTTAGATAGTTTGGGCCCCAGCGTTTGCTCATTCTATTTTCTTTCTGTGTCAGTATTTCCTTTGTCTAACCGCCATTACATGTTTGGGGGCTTTCTATTATCTTTGGGGTTCTGCTCCGGGGCAGATAGCTTTCCTATTTCTATCTTTAGGTGTAGTTAGTTTCTCAGGCTGTGACGAGGCGTCTAGGACCAATGTAGGAACGCTCCACGGCTGCCTCTAGTTGTGGTGGTTAGTCAGGGTACTGCAATCCCATAGATTCCAACTGCTCTGGTGTATTGCCTTTTTTACCTGCACTCCTCAGCTACCGAAACATAACAGACAACGTATTGGAGGCAAAATGACGTTGACACTGCCCGGAAACAGCTGGTGTGCTGTAACCAGGCTGGGCAGGAGGGAGTACCCATGCCAAAGACACTGCCGAGAACCAGCTGACGGTACTGGAACTCGTATAGGTAGCAGAAGGTACCCATGAAAAATAAAGTTGCAAGGCCGCGAGCCGGCCGCAGTTACCGAATCCCACAGTCCTACAGGGGGTGCTTGTCCTATTGGCACTACGGAAACAGCCTTTATTTCCTTATCCCACAGCCCACATAGGAAGCACCTAAACTGCAGGCACCATAGAGTCGGCTAACCCAACTGCAACACGACAGGACAACTTGATGGAGGCAATATGAAGTTGACACTGCCCGGAAAAAGCTGGCGTGATGTAACTGGGCTGGGCAGGAGGGAGTACCCGTGCCAAAGACACTGCTGAGCAGCAACTGGCGATGTTGGAGCCCAGGGATGAGAGTAGAAAAAGAGTGGAGACAGAGGACAAATTGGACAAAGTTCAAAATCTGGACTTGGGTGAGTGTGGACAGAGCAGGATAGATTGCCAGCTACACAGCTGGGGATCAGCTGACATTACTGAACCCCAATAACACAGGAGCAAGTGTTGACTGTGCAGACGGCACTTCCGAGCAGCAACTGGCGGTGTTGGAGCCCAGGTTCAGGCAGGGTGTAGTGTTATGATTGTTTTAGAAATGAATTCTGTTGTGAATGTGTTAGAAATGAATTCTGAGCAGAAGCTCCCTCTGGTGGTAACAAACAGTACTGAACTATTCAATGAAGATTGTGAAGATTGGCAATCAGGTGTTACAGACTGGTCTTATATAAGGGAGGTTCCCTCCCATCAGGGTTGCCGTTGATCAATTGTTCTTGTCTCAACTTTGGTTCCTGGTTCACTTGGAAGCTTGCTGTGTCTTGCCTGCATCTTCTGCTAACAGATAAGATATTTTCTGCTTTTATTTTTGTGCTTGCTTTTTGCATTTTGTCATGCACTTCTGTGGAGGTCAGCCAAGTCCCCTCCGTGGGCTTGTGCTCCTCTCAGTTTCTCTGAGCCACTGTTATTTGTTCATTTGCCTTTTCCAGTTTTTTCAGTGGCTGCTGCTTAGTTTTGTTACACCAGAGAACTAATTTAGGTGGTAGAGGTCGTGTGATCTCAGGTGTTTTTGCAATTAGTGAGTTGGTATTTTTTTTAGGGTTTTTTGGATTGCAGTAAGTGTCCTTCCTATCCTTTTCTTTCTAGGAAGATTGGGCCCCAACGTTTGCTCATACTATTTTCTGTCTGTGTCTGTATTTCCTCTAGTCTAACCGCCATTACATGTTTGAAGGCTTCCTATGTTCTTTGGGGATCTGCTCCGGGGCAGATAGTTTTCCTCTTTCTATCTTTAGGTGTAGTTAGCTTCTCAGGCTGTGACGAGGCGTCTAGGACCAACGTAGGTACGCTCCATGGCTGTCTTTAGTTGTGGTGGTTAGTCAGGGTACTGCAATCCAGTAGATTCCAACCTCTCTGGTGTATTGCCTTTTTTGCCTGCTCTCCTCAGCTACCAAAACATAACAGTATCACCGGCCAAACTGAAAATTATATGGTACTCACAGAAGGGAAAGATAGTGTAAAAAAAAAAAAAAAAAAAAGTTGTCAGAGATATATATATATTTTTTTTCTTTCCCTCTTTTTCTCTGGGTGCTGAGGATTTTTTTTTTCTCTCAATGGAGTTTGCACAGTTGTCTGGCCGTTTGGATCAGCTTGCCACTGAAGTTCGGAGCATTGCTACCTATCTTGCAGGGTTGCCGGTTGTGGAACCTAGGATCCCCATGCCAGATTTGTTTTTAGGGGATCGAGCTAAATTTCTGAATTTCAAAAATAACTAAGTTGTTTTTTGCCTTAAAACCTAAGTCCTCAGGGAATGCAGCACAGCAGGTTCAAATTGTCATCTCTCTCCTGCGCGGCGATCCTCAGGATTGGGCTTTTTCCCTGACACCTGGGGATCCTGTTTTGAGTAATGTTGATGCATTTTTTTCTGGCTCTGGGTTATTGTACGATGAACCTAATGTCACTGATAAAGCTGAAAAAGCCTTGTTGGCATTAAATCAGGGGCTTGAGGACGCTGAGTTATACTGTCAGAGATTCCGAAGGTGGGCAGTACTGACCAAATGGAATGATGATGTTTGGAAGCCCTTTTTCGGAAGGGTCTGTCAGAGAATGTAAAAGATGTTATGGTGGGATTCCCATGCTCCTCTGGTCTCAATGATTCTATGTCACTAGCGATTCAAATTGACAGACGTTTGCGTGAGCGTAGAGGTATGCGTGGAATAGTGTTGCCTTGTGAACCAGCTTTTGAACCCATGCAGTGTGATAGAGTGGCTTCTGGGGCACAGCGTCATGAGTTTCGAAAATACAATGGGTTATGTTTCTACTGTGGTGACGCCTCTCATGCTATTTCAATCTGCCCTAAGCGGGGAAGACGTTTTGCACGCTCAGTTGTCTTGGGTAGTGTTCAGACTAAATTTCTGTTGACTGTTAACCTGATTTGCTCCCTGTCCACATTTTCTGCGCAGGCTTTTGTTGATTCGGGAGCAGCTATTAACCTGATGGATTTTGACTTTGCTAAAAGTTGTGGGTTTCCCTTGATACACCTACGGAAGTCTATTCCCTACTGGGGATCGATTCTACCCCTTTGGCTGAGAATAAACCCCAGTTCTCTACTCAGGTGATAATGAGGGTTGAAACTGATCATCAGGAGAGTTGCAAATTTTTGGTGCTGTATAATCTGCATGACATTGTTGTACTGGGTTTCCTTTGGTTACAGTCTCATAATCCTGTTTTGGATTGGAAATCTGTGTCTGTAACCAGTTGGGGCTGCCAATGTGTTAATACCAACACTCCTGTTTTTTCTGCCTCTCCCAGGCTCAGGATGTTCCTGACTTTTTGACTGATTTTTCTGATGTGTTTAGCGAAAGTAAATCTGCATCCTTGCCCCCCCATAGGAGCTATGACTGCGCTATTGAATTAGTGCCAGGTAGTAAATTCCCTAAAGGTCGCCTTTTTAACTTGTCTGTACCTGAACATGACGCTATGCGGTCTTATATCAAGGAGTCATTGGAGAAGGGTCATATCAGACCATCCTCTTCACCCTTGGGTGCTGGTTTTTTCTTTGTGGCCAAAAAGGATGGTTCATTAAGGCCGTGTATTGATTATCGTCTCTTGAACAATATCACTGTGAAATATCAATATCCATTACCCTTGATTTCTGACCTGTTTTCCAGGGTGAAAAGTGCTACTTGGTTTACCAAGCTTGACCTCAGGGGGGCGTATAACCTTATTCGCATTAAGCACGTGGATGAATGGAAGACGGCATTTAATACCACAGAGGGGCATTTTGAGTACCTAGTGATGCCCTTTGGGCTCACTAATGCTCCTTCCGTCTTCCAGTCCTTCATGAATGACATTTTCAGGGATTTTGTGGATAAATTTCTGATTGTTTATTTGGATGATATCTTGATTTTTTCCAATGACTGGGACTCTCATGTGAAACATTTTCGGACTGTGTTCCAGATTTTGAGAGAGAATGCTCTGTATGTGAAGGGATCAAAGTATCTTTTTGGCGTACAGAGGATCTCATTTCTGGGATTCATTTTGTCCCCATCTGTTATTGAAATGGACCCGGTCAAGGTTCAGGCCATCTGTGATTGGGTCCAACCTACTTCATTAAAGGCTCTTCAAAGATTCTTGGGTTTTGCCAATTTTTATCGTAAATTTATTGGTAATTTCTCTGTTATTGTTAAACCATTGACTATTTGACCAAAAAGGGTTCTGATGTGGTGAATTGGCCTCCTGAGGCAGTCTCTGCGTTTCAGGAACTTAAGCAGAGATTCACTTCTGCTCCTGTTCTACGGCAGCCTGATGTTTCTCTGCCATTTCAGGTGGAGGTTGATGCCTCTGAAATTGGGGCAGGTGCTGTTTTGTCCCAAAGAGATGCAGAGACCTCTAAAAGTAACCCTTGTGCCTTTTTCTCTCGAAAATTTTCTCCAACTGAACGTAATTATGACGTGGGTAATCGGCAGTTATTGGCCATGAAGTGGGCTTTTGAAGAGTGGAGACATTGGCTGGAGGGAGCCAAACATCAGGTGGTGGTCCTCACGGACCATAAGAATCTGGTTTATCTGGAATCAGCCAAGCGATTTAATCCTAGACAGGCCAGGTGGGCCTTGTTTTTCACACGTTTTAATTTTGTGGTTTCCTTTCTTCCTGGCACTAAGAATGTTAAAGCGGATGCCCTCTCGAGGAGTTTCCTTGCGGACTCTCCTGAGTTATCTGATCCTGCTGTTATTTTGAAAGAGGGTGTAGTTCTTTCCGCCATCTCGCACAATTTGAGACTGGCTCTGGAACGGTGTCAGGAGGATAAACCCGAGCGCTGCCCTATTGGGAAATTGTTTGTCCCAGACCAGTGGAAAAAGAGTGTGATGTCTGAGATTCATTGTTCCGCGTTGGTCGGTCATCCCGGAATTTTTGGTACCAGAGACTTGGTTAGTCGGTCCTTTTGGTGGCCTACTTTGTCTCGTGACGTCAGGGAATTTGTGCAGTCCTGCGGGACTTGCTCTCGCTCCAAGCCTTGCTCTCGCTCTAGTGGTTTGTTGATGCCATTGCCTGTGCCCAAGAGACCATGGACCCATATCTCTATGGATTTCATTTCCGACCTCCCTGTTTCTCAGAGAATGACCGTTATCTGGGTGATTTGTGATAGGTTTTCTAAAATGATACATCTTGTGCCATTACTTAAGTTGCCTTCCTCCTCCGAATTGGTGCCTTTGTTCCTTCAGCACGTGGTTCTGTTACACGGCATTCCTGAGAACATTGTGTCTGACAGAGGAGTCCAGTTTGTTTCCAGATTTTGGAGGACTTTTTGTTCTAAACTTGGTGTTCAATTGTCTTTCTCCTCGGCTTTTCATCCTCAGACCAATGGACAAACTGAGAGAACAAACCAGACATTGGAGACTTATCTGAGATGCTTTGTGTCTGCTGATCAGGATGACTGGGTCTCTTTTTTGCCTTTGGCTGAGTTTGCTCTTAATAATAGGGCTAGCTCTGCCACTTTTATGTCTCCATTTTTCTGCAATTTTGGGTTTTACCCTCGATTTTCTTCGGGACAGACGGAGGCTTCTGTCTGTCCAGGTGTTGACTCTGTTGTGGAGCGTATGCAGCAGATTTGGGACCAGGTAGTGGAGAGGTTGTCCCTCTCTCAGGAGAGGGCCCAGCGGTTTGCCAACCGGCATAGGACTGATGGTCCTCGGTTTGAAGTGGGGGACTTGGTCTGGTTGTCCTCAAGAAATATCCCTATGAGAGTTGCATCTCCTAAGTTTAAGCCTAGGTTCATTGGACCTTATAAGATCATGGAGATTCTTAATCCTGTTTCCTTTCGTTTACTTCTTCCAGGGACAGTTAAGAACCATAACATGTTCCACAAGTCCTTATTGAAGAGGTTTGTCGAGCCAGTGGTTCCTATGGCTGCGCCTCCTGACCCTGTTTTGGTTGAGGGCAATCTGGAGTATGTGGTTGAGAAAATATTGGATTCTCGTTTTTCTAGACGGAAACTCCAGTATTTGGTTAAGTGGAGAGGTTATGGTCAGGAGGACAATTCTTGGGTGTTTGCTTCGGACATCCATGCTAGGAGACTGATCCGTGCATATCACAGAGCTCATCCTGACCGACCTGGTTGCACAAATGAGGGTTTGGTGACCCCTCCTCAAGGGGGTGTACTGTTATGAATGTTTTAGAAATGAATTCTGAGCAGAAGCTCCCTCTGGTGGTTACAAACGGTACTGAACCATTCAATGAGGATTGGCAATCAGGAATCACGGACTGGCTGGATATAAGGGAGGTTTCCCCCATCATGGTTGCCGGTGATCAATTGTTCTTGTCTCAACGTTGTTTCCTGGTTCACTTGGAAGCTTGCTGAGTCTTGCCTCTTCTCCTGCTCTCAGATAGGATATTTTTTTGTTTTTTGTTTTTGTGCTTGCCATTTGCATGTTTCTCTGCATTTCTGTGAGGTTGGCCAGGTTCCCCTCCTCGGGGGGCTTGGGCGCCTCTCGGTTCCTCTGGAGCCACTGTTGTTTGTTCATTTGCCTTTTCCAGTTATTTCTGTGGCTGCGGCTTGGTTTTGTTACACCAGAGAACAAGTTTAGGTGGTAGAGGTCGTGTGATCTCAGGTGTTTTTGCAATTAGCAGCGTTGGCTTTTTTAGGGTTTTTTTTGGATTGCAGTAAGTATCCTTCCTATTCTTTTCTGTCCAGGCAGATTGGGCCCCAGCGTTTGCTCATAATATTTTCTGTCTGTGTCTGTATTTCCTCTTGTCTAACCGCCATTACATGTTTGGGGGCTTCCTATGTTCTTTGGGGATCTGCTCCGGGGCAGATAGCTTTCCTCTTTCTATCTTTAGGTGTAGTTAGCCTCTCAGGCTGTGACGAGGTGTCTAGGACCAACGTAGGAACGCTCCACGGCTGCCTTTAGTTGTGGTGGTTAGTCAGGGTACTGCAATCCAGTAGATTCCAACCTCTCTGGTGTATTGCTGTTTTTGCCTGCTCTCTTCAGCTACCAAAACATAACAGTATCACCGGCCAAACTGAAAATTATATGGTACTCACAGAAGGGAAAAATAGTGTGGAAAGAAAAAAGTCAGAGTTGTCAGAGATTTTTTTTTTTTTCTGTTTGTTGCATTTTTTTCCCTCTTTTTCTCTGGGTGCTGAGGAGGATTTTTTTTTCTCTCAATGGAGTTTGCACAGTTGTCTGGCCATGTGGATCAGCTTTCCACTGAAGTTCGGAGTATTGCTACCTATCTTGCAGGGTTGCCGGTTGTGGAACCTAGGATCCCCATACCAGATTTGTTTTTGGGGGATCGAGCTAAATTTCTGAATTTCAAAAATAACTGTAAGTTGTTTTTTGCCTTAAAACCTAAGTCCTCAGGCAGGGCCGGCTCCAGGTTTTTATGGGCCCCGGGCGAAAGAGCCTCAGTGGGCCCCTTTAACACAGACCACGATTCATGATGCACAGATACAGCAGAGAAATATGGGTACAGTACAATGCCAAACACTTCTCTTCTTCCATTACATGAGTGATATCTATTGTAAATTGTACAATAGCTCAAAAACCGCCAAATCCTCACAGCGCACAGAACAGACTGGACAGTACAGTCCTCCATACAATATTATGGGCACCACAGTCTCCCCCTCATCACCCATAAAAAACCCCATGCAGGATGTCACCCCCCATATAATGCTCCATACAGAATACTGGACCCAAAATAATGCTCCATACAGAATACTGGACCCAATATAATGCTCCATACAGGATACTGGTATGGAGCCACTGTTGTTTGTTCA
>JARQOD010000001.1:745745426-745829957 GCA_033576555.1 Oophaga sylvatica
TAAAATATTGTTGCTTCTTGTGTTTATGGGACAGTAGAAAAACAGTAGAGCATTATGTTTGTCGTGATTGGGAACAGAAAAAAAAAATGGTCCAGGTAGAGACAAAGTTCAGCATAATCCTTTAGTTGCTCCAACAAAAATCTTTTTTCCTCCACTACATATAAAGTTGGGATTGATTAAAAACTTTGTGAAAGACATGGCAAAGACAAATTCACAAGGGTTCCAGTACATTTCATATGCAAATTGCCTCTTAAGAGAAAAAGAGGACTTGATCTCTATAGCGCCACCTATTGGAAGTAGCGATCCTACAAGTAACAATTAACCCTTTAACGAGTCTTGTAATGTGTCTTAGGATAAAAACCAAATCATATCTCAATTTGCAGACACGATGTTTCGGACTATTGGTCCACGTCAGTACAAAGTATGAGATATGATTTGGCTAGATGAGAGGCTCTGGACTGGGGTCTAAGGCCGGAGTCACACTTGCGAGTATGATGCGAGTTAGTCGCACGACTTTCTCGCATCAACACCCGGCACGGCCGCCCGCTCTCGGACCCGAGTGTGCGGCTGCATAGAAATACATGCAGCCGCACACTCGGGTCCGAGAGCGGGCGGCCGTGCCGGGTGTTGATGTGAGAAAGTCGTGCGACTTACTCGCATCACACTCGCAAGTGTGACGCCGGCCTAAGGGGTAAAGTTTCTCCTTGTGGAGAGTGACATACCAGCTCTGGCGTGTCAAGGTAAGGAGGCTTATTCGCTGTGCAATGCTCCTCTGGGAAATTTAATATGCAAATTGCCTCTTAAGAGAAAAAGAAGACTTGAACTCTATAACGCCACCTATTGGAAGTAGCGATCCTACAATTCACAATTAACCCTTTAGAGTACATTTCACAGAAATTCTCCAGCATTTCACCATCAAAACTGAAGGAAGGGGTATTTGTTGGTCCTCATATCAGAGAGCTTATGAGAGATGATGTGTTTGAAGGATCTCTAAATAATAATGAATTGAAATCTTGGAAAAGCTTCAAGTGAATCTTTGAAAACTTCTTAGGAAAACAAAAATCTCCAGAATATTTTGAACGTGTTGAGGAACTGCTAGATGCATGCCAGTGTCTTGGATGTTGCACATCTCAGAAAATGCACTTTTTGCATTCACATTTAGATTTCTTCCCTCAAAATCTTGGGATGTAAGTGATGAACAAGGCGAGCAGTTTCACCAGGACATTAAAGTAATGTAACACAGCTATCAGGGTTTTTGGAATGTCTCAATGATAGTAATGTTGGATGTCATTATATAGGGACAACCCTGAAAAATTGTATCAACGACATTCTAATGTCAAGCACTTTTAATTTCTGCACGAATTTTGGTTTCTATTTTGTATGTGAAGTTATTTTGGTTCAATAAAAACTTTTGTATTGTTTTTTTCTGATATGTAGATTACTGTATTCTTAATGTCGCCTGTATATTTCCTATTCCTTATAATAATGATACTGCTCCATGGAAACTATGCGTACTACAGAAAAGCTATATACGTTTTTGAAATTCTTATGTATTTAACCCTGCTGTTCTGTTCCCATGTACTATACACTTGTATTGATCCTGGGTCACTATGACCCAGTTTATTAAATCTTGATTTTAGATACTCTAACTCAATTATTTTTATACCTTTTGCTTACTAGACTGTATGGGCACATGTTTGGAAATAAAAAAAAAGAAAAATGAATTTGAAATCTTTATTTTTGTTTTTTTATTCCGAAAAAACTTAGTAATAAGCAAAACGAAAAATAGCAAACTACACATATGTGGTAAAAAAACCAAACCAAAACAAGCAAATCAAACATTTTGTGAAAAAAAATTAAAGATAATAAACACTTCAATTTGAACATATTTACATGGTAATATTAATTTATGTATTCTTTCATGAAGAACAATAAACATCTGCTTTGCATAAGAATTTTTTGCATCCAGAACATGTAATACTTGTTTTATTATCACAAGAATAAGGGCAATAGCTGCATCTCTTTCTTTTTATTATGGAAGCACCTCTAGTAGAGGCCATGGGGTTAGAAGTGCTTGTGGAGGACATGGTTTCAGTTTCCTGAGCATGTTGCTGGATGCTCTGTACAAGGCCTGCTGCTCCTTCTGTTCTGGGTGTTACCTTTCTTTGCTCAATATACGGCCTAACCAGTGATTTTCCAAGTTCTTCGATAAAGAGTCTTCGTTTGTGGAGTCTGTTTGTATTCCAATTCGGGTTGATTTCCCTCCACAACACAAAAGCATTTGTATGCCAACAAATCCACAATGTTGTAAAACACAATCATAGGCCACCGATTTGATTTTCTTTTGCAGGTATATGCACTAATGAGCTGATCTAATGTGTCTACACTACCTTTGGTTGCATTATAGTCCAAGATCATGTTAAGTTTTTTATCTTCCCTTGTACGTACTGCATTATCATGGTGGTTCGTACTCATTAGTATTACTTGTTTATTTTTTTTTTGGAACATACGCAACAATTGTTGTATTTGCAGTAAAGTAGAACTGTGAACTGTGTACTGTACTGTGTACTGATTAGATCAGAGAAGATAAGAACCCTTCTGAAAACAAAGAGATAAGCCAGAAAGACAGACTTAGGGCCCCGTATCACATAGCGAGATCCTAGCGAGATCGCTGCTAAACAGCGATCTCAGCAGCGATCTCGCTATGTCTGACACGTACCAGCGATCAGGCCCCTGCTGTGAATCGCTGGTCGTGTCAGAAATGCCAGGACTTTTTTTTGATCGCTGGTCTCCCACTGGCCAGCACGGATCGCTGCGTGTGACAGGCAGGAGACCGGCGATCTACTGGTAACCTGTTATGTTTCGGTAGCTGAGGAGTGCAGGTAAAAAAGGCAATACACCAGAGCAGTTGGAATCTATGAGATTGCAGTACCCTGACTAACCACCACAACTAGAGGCAGCCGTGGAGCGTTCCTACGTTGGTCCTAGACGCCTCGTCACAGCCTGAGAAACTAACTACACCTAAAGATAGAAATAGGAAAGCTATCTGCCCCGGAGCAGAACCCCAAAGATAATAGAAAGCCCCCAAACATGTAATGGCGGTTAGACAAGATGAAATACTGACACAGAAAGAAAACAGTATGAGCAAACGCTGGGGCCCAAACTAACTAAATAGAAAAGGATAGGAAGGGTACTTACTGCAATCCCAGAAAACCCTGAAAAGCACCAACTCTACTAATTTCAAAAACACCTGAGATCACACGACCTCTTCCACCTAAATTAGTTCTCTGGTGTAACAAAATCAAAACAGCAGCCACTGAAAAAACTGGAAAAAGCAAAAGTACAAACATCAGTGGCTGAACTAAACTGAGAGGGCAAAAGCCCCCGGAGGGGACCCTGAAGGCCCCCACAGAAATGCAGGACAAAATGCAAAAATATAGCACAAACACAAAAGAAGAAAATGTCTTATCTGTTAGCAGGAGATGCAGACACGACACAGCAGGCTACAAGGGAAACTGGAATAAAGGATTCAGACCAGAACAATTGATCACCGGCAACCCTGATGGGAAGGTGACTCCCTTATATAAGACCAGTCAGTAACACCTGATTCCCAGTCCTCACAATCTTCACTGGACAGACTAGCACCGCTTGTAACCACCAGAGGGAGCCTCTGCTCAGAACTCATCTCAAACCCATTCACAACAGTACCCCCCCTTGAGGAGGGGTCACCGAACCCTCATTTGAGCAACCAGGTCGGTCAGGATGAGTTCTATGATACGCACGGATAAGTCTCCTAGCATGGATGTCCGAAGCAAACACCCAAGAATTGTCTTCCTGACCTCCATTTAACCAAATACTGGAGTTTCCGTCTAGAAAAACGAGAATCTAATATTTTCTCAACCACATACTCCAGATTGCCCTCAACCAAAACAGGGTCAGGAGGCACAGCAGCAGGAACCACTGGCTCAACAAACCTCTTCAACAAGGACTTGTGGAACACGTTATGGATCTTAAATGTCCCTGGAAGAAGCAAACGAAAAGGAACAGGATTAATAATCTCCATGATCTTATAAGGTCCAATGAACCTAGGCTTAAATTTAGGAGATGCTACTCTCATAGGAATATTCTTTGAGGACAACCAGACCAAGTCCCCCACTTTAAACCGAGGACCATCAGTCCTATACCGGTTAGCAAACCGCTGGGCCCTCTCCTGAGAGAGGGACAACCTCTCCACTACCTGGTCCCAAATCAGTTGCATATGCTCCACAACAGAGTCAACACCTGGACAGACAGAAGCCTCCGTCTGTCCTGAAGAAAATCGAGGGTGAAAACCCAGAATTACAGAAAAACTGAGACATCAAAGTAGCAGAGCTAGCCCTATTATTAAGAGCAAACTCAGCCAAAGGCAAAAAAGAGACCCAGTCATCCTGATCAGCAGACACAAAGCATCTTAGATAAGTCTCCAATGTCTGGTTTGTTCTCTCAGTTTGACCATTGGTCTGAGGATGAAATGCCGAGGAGAAAGACAATTGAACACCTAGTTTAGAACAAAAAGTCCTCCAAAATCTGGAAACAAACTGGACTCCTCTGTCAGACACAATGTTCTCAGGAATGCCGTGTAAACGAACCACGTGCTGAAGGAACAACGGCACCAATTCAGAGGAGGAAGGCAACTTAGGTAATGGCACAAGATGTATCATCTTGGAAAACCTATCACAAATTACCCAGATGGTGGTCATTCTCTGAGAAACAGGAAGGTCAGAAATGAAATCCATAGAGATATGGGTCCATGGTCTCTTGGGCACAGGCAATGGCATCAACAAACCACTAGAGCGAGAGCAAGGCTTGGAGCGAGAGCAAGTCCCGCAGGACTGCACAAATTCCCTGACATCACGAGACAAGGTAGGCCACCAAAAGGACCGACTAACCAAGTCTCTGGTACCAAAAATTCCGGGATGCCCAGCCAACGCGGAACAATGAATCTCAGACATCACACTCTTTTTCCACTGGTCCGGGACAAACAATTTTCCAACAGGGCAGCACTCGGGCCTATCCTCCTGACACCCCTCCAGCGCAAGTCTCAAATTGGGCGAGATGGCGGAAAGAACTACACCCTCTTTCAAAATAACAGAAGGATCAGATAACTCAGGAGAGTCCGCAAGGAAACTCCTCGAGAGGGCATCCGCCTTAACATTCTTAGTGCCAGGAAGAAAGGATACCACAAAATTAAAACGTGTGAAAAACAAGGCCCACCTGGCCTGTCTAGGATTGAGTCGCTTGGCAGATTCCAGATAGACCAGATTCTTATGGTCCGTAAGGACCACCACCTGATGTTTGGCTCCCTCCAGCCAATGTCTCCACTCTTCAAAAGCCCACTTCATGGCCAATAACTCCCGATTACCCACGTCATAATTACGTTCAGTAGGAGAAAATTTTCGAGAGAAAAAGGCACAAGGGTTACTTTTAGAGGTCTCTGGATCTTTTTGGGACAAAACGGCACCTGCCCCAATTTCAGAGGCATCAACCTCCACCTGAAATGGCAGAGAAACATCAGGCTGCCGTAGAACAGGAGCAGAAGTGAATCTCTGCTTAAGTTCCTGAAATGCAGAGACTGCCTCAGGAGGCCAATTCACCACATCAGAACCCTTTCTGGTCAAATCAGTTAATGGTTTAACAATAACCGAGAAATTACCAATAAATTTACGATAAAAATTGGCAAAACCCAAAAATCTCTGAAGAGCCTTTAATGAAGTAGGTTGGACCCAATCACAGATGGCCTGAACCTTGACCGGGTCCATTTCAATAACAGATGGGGACAAAATGAATCCCAGAAATGAGATCCTCTGTACGCCAAAAAGACACTTTGATCCCTTCACATACAGAGCATTCTCTCTCAAAATCTGGAATACAGTTCAAACATGTTTCACATGAGAGTCCCAGTCATTAGAAAAAATCAAGATATCATCCAAATAAACAATCAGAAATTTGTCCACAAAATCCCTGAAAATGTCATTCATGAAGGACTGGAAGATGGAAGGAGCATTAGTGAGCCCAAAGGGCATCACCAGGTACTCAAAATGCCCTTCAGGGGTATTGAATGCCGTCTTCCATTCATCCCCGTGCTTAATGCGAATAAGGTTATACGCCCCCTGAGGTCAAGCTTGGTAAACCAAGTAGCGTTTTTCACCCTGGAAAACAGGTCAGAAATCAAGGGTAACGGGTATTGATATTTCACAGTAATATTGTTCAAGAGACGATAATCAATACACGGCCTTAATGAACCATCCTTTTTGGCCACAAAGAAAAAAACCGGCACCTAAGGGTGAAGAGGATGGTCTGATATGACCCTTCTCCAATGATTCCTTGATATAAGACCGCATAGCGTCATGTTCAGGTACAGACAAGTTAAAAAGGCGACCTTTAGGGAATTTACTACCCGGCACTAATTCAATAGCGCAGTCATAGCTCCTATGGGGAGGCAAAGATGCAGATTTACTTTCGCTAAACACATCAGAAAAATCAATCAAAAAGTCAGGAACATCCTGAGCCTGGGGGGAGGCAGAAAAAACAGGAGTGTTGGTATTAACACATTGGCAGCCCCAACTGGTTACAGACACAGATTTCCAATCCAAAACAGGATTATGAGACTGTAACCAAGGAAAACCCAGCACGATAATGTCATGCAGATTATACAGAACCAAAAATTTGCAGCACTCCTGGTGATCAGGTTCAACCCTCATTATCACCTGAGTAGAAAACTGGGGTTTATTCTCAGCCAAAGGGGTAGAATCGATCCCCAGTAGGGGAATAGACTTCTGTAGGGGTATCAAGGGAAATCCACAACGTTTAGCAAAATCATAATCCATCAGATTAATAGCTGCTCCAGAATCAACGAAAGCCTGAGCAGAAAATGAGGACAGAGAGCATATCAGAGTGACAGTTAATAAAAATCTTAGTCTGAACACTACCCAAGACAACTGAGCGTGCAAAACGTCTTCCCCGTTTAGGGCAGACTGAAATAGCATGAGAGGCATCACCACAGTAGAAACATAACCCATTGCGCTTTCGAAACTCATGACGCTGTGCCCCAGACACCACTCTATCACACTACATGGGTTCAGAAGCTGGCTCACAAGGCAACACCATTCCACGCATACTTCTCCGCTCACGCAAACGTCTGTCAATTTGAATCGCTAATGACATAGAATCATTGAGACCAGAGGGGCAGGGAATCCCACCATAACATCCTTTACATTATCTGACAGACCCTTCCGGAAAAGGGCTGCCAAAGCGTCGTCATTCTATTTGGTCAGGACTGCCCACCTACGGAATCTCTGAAAGTATAACTCAGCGTCATCAAGCCCCTGATTTAATGCCAACAAGGCTTTTTCAGCTTGATCAGTGACATTAGGCTCATCGTACAATAACCCCAAGGCCTGAAAAAATGCATCAACATCACTCAAAACAGGATCCCAGGTATCAGGGAAAAAGCCCAATCCTGAGGATCGCCGCGCAGGAGAGAGATGATAATTTGAACCTGCTGCGCTGCGTTCCCTGAGGACTTAGATTTTAAGGCAAAAAACAATTTACAATTATTTTTGAAATTCTGAAACTTAGCTCGATCCCCTAAAAACAAATCTGGCATGGGATCCTAGGTTCCACAACAGGCAACCCAGCAAGATAGATAGCAATACTCCGAACCTCAGTGGCAAGCTGATCCACACGGCCAGACAACTGTGCAAACTCCATTGAGAGAAAAGATCCTCCCCAGCACCCAGAGATACAGAGGGAAAAAAAAAAAATGCAACAGAAAAATATCTTGACAACTCTGACAACCTTTTTTCTTTCACAATATTTTTTCCCTTCTGTGAGTACCATACAATTTTCAATTTTTAGGCGGTGATACTGTTATGTTTCGGTAGCTGAGGAGTGCAGGTAAAAAAGGCAATACACCAGAGCAGTTGGAATCTATGAGATTGCAGTACCCTGACTAACCACCACAACTAGAGGCAGCCGTGGAGCGTTCCTACGTTGGTCCTAGACGCCTCGTCACAGCCTGAGAAACTAACTACACCTAAAGATAGAAATAGGAAAGCTATCTGCCCCGGAGCAGAACCCCAAAGATAATAGAAAGCCCCCAAACATGTAATGGCGGTTAGACAAGATGAAATACTGACACAGAAAGAAAACAGTATGAGCAAACGCTGGGGCCCAAACTAACTAAATAGAAAAGGATAGGAAGGGTACTTACTGCAATCCCAGAAAACCCTGAAAAGCACCAACTCTACTAATTTCAAAAACACCTGAGATCACACGACCTCTTCCACCTAAATTAGTTCTCTGGTGTAACAAAATCAAAACAGCAGCCACTGAAAAAACTGGAAAAAGCAAAAGTACAAACATCAGTGGCTGAACTAAACTGAGAGGGCAAAAGCCCCCGGAGGGGACCCTGAAGGCCCCCACAGAAATGCAGGACAAAATGCAAAAATATAGCACAAACACAAAAGAAGAAAATGTCTTATCTGTTAGCAGGAGATGCAGACACGACACAGCAGGCTACAAGGGAAACTGGAATAAAGGATTCAGACCAGAACAATTGATCACCGGCAACCCTGATGGGAAGGTGACTCCCTTATATAAGACCAGTCAGTAACACCTGATTCCCAGTCCTCACAATCTTCACTGGACAGACTAGCACCGCTTGTAACCACCAGAGGGAGCCTCTGCTCAGAACTCATCTCAAACCCATTCACAACAGTACCCCCCCTTGAGGAGGGGTCACCGAACCCTCATTTGAGCAACCAGGTCGGTCAGGATGAGTTCTATGATACGCACGGATAAGTCTCCTAGCATGGATGTCCGAAGCAAACACCCAAGAATTGTCTTCCTGACCATAACCTCTCCATTTAACCAAATACTGGAGTTTCCGTCTAGAAAAACGAGAATCTAATATTTTCTCAACCACATACTCCAGATTGCCCTCAACCAAAACAGGGTCAGGAGGCACAGCAGCAGGAACCACTGGCTCAACAAACCTCTTCAACAAGGACTTGTGGAACACGTTATGGATCTTAAATGTCCCTGGAAGAAGCAAACGAAAAGGAACAGGATTAATAATCTCCATGATCTTATAAGGTCCAATGAACCTAGGCTTAAATTTAGGAGATGCTACTCTCATAGGAATATTCTTTGAGGACAACCAGACCAAGTCCCCCACTTTAAACCGAGGACCATCAGTCCTATACCGGTTAGCAAACCGCTGGGCCCTCTCCTGAGAGAGGGACAACCTCTCCACTACCTGGTCCCAAATCAGTTGCATACGCTCCACAACAGAGTCAACACCTGGACAGACAGAAGCCTCCGTCTGTCCTGAAGAAAATCGAGGGTGAAACCCAGAATTACAGAAAAACGGAGACATCAAAGTAGCAGAGCTAGCCCTATTATTAAGAGCAAACTCAGCCAAAGGCAAAAAAGAGACCCAGTCATCCTGATCAGCAGACACAAAGCATCTTAGATAAGTCTCCAATGTCTGGTTTGTTCTCTCAGTTTGACCATTGGTCTGAGGATGAAATGCCGAGGAGAAAGACAATTGAACACCTAGTTTAGAACAAAAAGTCCTCCAAAATCTGGAAACAAACTGGACTCCTCTGTCAGACACAATGTTCTCAGGAATGCCGTGTAAACGAACCACGTGCTGAAGGAACAACGGCACCAATTCAGAGGAGGAAGGCAACTTAGGTAATGGCACAAGATGTATCATCTTGGAAAACCTATCACAAATTACCCAGATGGTGGTCATTCTCTGAGAAACAGGAAGGTCAGAAATGAAATCCATAGAGATATGGGTCCATGGTCTCTTGGGCACAGGCAATGGCATCAACAAACCACTAGAGCGAGAGCAAGGCTTGGAGCGAGAGCAAGTCCCGCAGGACTGCACAAATTCCCTGACATCACGAGACAAGGTAGGCCACCAAAAGGACCGACTAACCAAGTCTCTGGTACCAAAAATTCCGGGATGCCCAGCCAACGCGGAACAATGAATCTCAGACATCACACTCTTTTTCCACTGGTCCGGGACAAACAATTTTCCAACAGGGCAGCACTCGGGCCTATCCTCCTGACACCCCTCCAGCGCAAGTCTCAAATTGGGCGAGATGGCGGAAAGAACTACACCCTCTTTCAAAATAACAGAAGGATCAGATAACTCAGGAGAGTCCGCAAGGAAACTCCTCGAGAGGGCATCTGCCTTAACATTCTTAGTGCCAGGAAGAAAGGATACCACAAAATTAAAACGTGTGAAAAACAAGGCCCACCTGGCCTGTCTAGGATTGAGTCGCTTGGCAGATTCCAGATAGACCAGATTCTTATGGTCCGTAAGGACCACCACCTGATGTTTGGCTCCCTCCAGCCAATGTCTCCACTCTTCAAAAGCCCACTTCATGGCCAATAACTCCCGATTACCCACGTCATAATTACGTTCAGTAGGAGAAAATTTTCGAGAGAAAAAGGCACAAGGGTTACTTTTAGAGGTCTCTGGATCTTTTTGGGACAAAACGGCACCTGCCCCAATTTCAGAGGCATCAACCTCCACCTGAAATGGCAGAGAAACATCAGGCTGCCGTAGAACAGGAGCAGAAGTGAATCTCTGCTTAAGTTCCTGAAATGCAGAGACTGCCTCAGGAGGCCAATTCACCACATCAGAACCCTTTCTGGTCAAATCAGTTAATGGTTTAACAATAACCGAGAAATTACCAATAAATTTACGATAAAAATTGGCAAAACCCAAAAATCTCTGAAGAGCCTTTAATGAAGTAGGTTGGACCCAATCACAGATGGCCTGAACCTTGACCGGGTCCATTTCAATAACAGATGGGGACAAAATGAATCCCAGAAATGAGATCCTCTGTACGCCAAAAAGACACTTTGATCCCTTCACATACAGAGCATTCTCTCTCAAAATCTGGAATACAGTTCAAACATGTTTCACATGAGAGTCCCAGTCATTAGAAAAAATCAAGATATCATCCAAATAAACAATCAGAAATTTGTCCACAAAATCCCTGAAAATGTCATTCATGAAGGACTGGAAGACGGAAGGAGCATTAGTGAGCCCAAAGGGCATCACCAGGTACTCAAAATGCCCTTCAGGGGTATTGAATGCCGTCTTCCATTCATCCCCGTGCTTAATGCGAATAAGGTTATACGCCCCCCTGAGGTCAAGCTTGGTAAACCAAGTAGCGTTTTTCACCCTGGAAAACAGGTCAGAAATCAAGGGTAACGGGTATTGATATTTCACAGTAATATTGTTCAAGAGACGATAATCAATACACGGCCTTAATGAACCATCCTTTTTGGCCACAAAGAAAAAACCGGCACCTAAGGGTGAAGAGGATGGTCTGATATGACCCTTCTCCAATGATTCCTTGATATAAGACCGCATAGCGTCATGTTCAGGTACAGACAAGTTAAAAAGGCGACCTTTAGGGAATTTACTACCCGGCACTAATTCAATAGCGCAGTCATAGCTCCTATGGGGAGGCAAAGATGCAGATTTACTTTCGCTAAACACATCAGAAAAATCAATCAAAAAGTCAGGAACATCCTGAGCCTGGGGGGAGGCAAGAAAAAACAGGAGTGTTGGTATTAACACATTGGCAGCCCCAACTGGTTACAGACACAGATTTCCAATCCAAAACAGGATTATGAGACTGTAACCAAGGAAAACCCAGCACGATAATGTCATGCAGATTATACAGAACCAAAAATTTGCAGCACTCCTGGTGATCAGGTTCAACCCTCATTATCACCTGAGTAGAAAACTGGGGTTTATTCTCAGCCAAAGGGGTAGAATCGATCCCCAGTAGGGGAATAGACTTCTGTAGGGGTATCAAGGGAAATCCACAACGTTTAGCAAAATCATAATCCATCAGATTAATAGTTGCTCCAGAATCAACGAAAGCCTGAGCAGAAAATGAGGACAGAGAGCATATCAGAGTGACAGTTAATAAAAACTTAGTCTGAACACTACCCAAGACAACTGAGCGTGCAAAACGTCTTCCCCGTTTAGGGCAGACTGAAATAGCATGAGAGGCATCACCACAGTAGAAACATAACCCATTGCGCTTTCGAAACTCATGACGCTGTGCCCCAGACACCACTCTATCACACTGCATGGGTTCAGAAGCTGGCTCACAAGGCAACACCATTCCACGCATACTTCTCCGCTCACGCAAACGTCTGTCAATTTGAATCGCTAATGACATAGAATCATTGAGACCAGAGGGGCAGGGAATCCCACCATAACATCCTTTACATTATCTGACAGACCCTTCCGGAAAAGGGCTGCCAAAGCGTCGTCATTCTATTTGGTCAGGACTGCCCACCTACGGAATCTCTGAAAGTATAACTCAGCGTCATCAAGCCCCTGATTTAATGCCAACAAGGCTTTTTCAGCTTGATCAGTGACATTAGGCTCATCGTACAATAACCCCAAGGTCTGAAAAAATGCATCAACATCACTCAAAACAGGATCCCCAGGTATCAGGGAAAAAGCCCAATCCTGAGGATCGCCGCGCAGGAGAGAGATGATAATTTGAACCTGCTGCGCTGCGTTCCCTGAGGACTTAGATTTTAAGGCAAAAAACAATTTACAATTATTTTTGAAATTCTGAAACTTAGCTCGATCCCCTAAAAACAAATCTGGCATGGGGATCCTAGGTTCCACAACAGGCAACCCAGCAAGATAGATAGCAATACTCCGAACCTCAGTGGCAAGCTGATCCACACGGCCAGACAACTGTGCAAACTCCATTGAGAGAAAAGATCCTCCCCAGCACCCAGAGATACAGAGGGAAAAAAAAAAAAATGCAACAGAAAAATATCTCTGACAACTCTGACAACCTTTTTTCTTTCACAATATTTTTCCCTTCTGTGAGTACCATACAATTTTCAATTTTTTAGGCCGGTGATACTGTTATGTTTCGGTAGCTGAGGAGTGCAGGTAAAAAAGGCAATACACCAGAGCAGTTGGAATCTATGAGATTGCAGTACCCTGACTAACCACCACAACTAGAGGCAGCCGTGGAGCGTTCCTACGTTGGTCCTAGACGCCTCGTCACAGCCTGAGAAACTAACTACACCTAAAGATAGAAATAGGAAAGCTATCTGCCCGGAGCAGAACCCCAAAGATAATAGAAAGCCCCCAAACATGTAATGGCGGTTAGACAAGATGAAATACTGACACAGAAAGAAAACAGTATGAGCAAACGCTGGGGCCCAAACTAACTAAATAGAAAAGGATAGGAAGGGTACTTACTGCAATCCCAGAAAACCCTGAAAAGCACCAACTCTACTAATTTCAAAAACACCTGAGATCACACGACCTCTTCCACCTAAATTAGTTCTCTGGTGTAACAAAATCAAAACAGCAGCCACTGAAAAAACTGGAAAAAGCAAAAGTACAAACATCAGTGGCTGAACTAAACTGAGAGGGCAAAAGCCCCCGGAGGGGACCCTGAAGGCCCCCACAGAAATGCAGGACAAAATGCAAAAATATAGCACAAACACAAAAGAAGAAAATGTCTTATCTGTTAGCAGGAGATGCAGACACGACACAGCAGGCTACAAGGGAAACTGGAATAAAGGATTCAGACCAGAACAATTGATCACCGGCAACCCTGATGGGAAGGTGACTCCCTTATATAAGACCAGTCAGTAACACCTGATTCCCAGTCCTCACAATCTTCACTGGACAGACTAGCACCGCTTGTAACCACCAGAGGGAGCCTCTGCTCAGAACTCATCTCAAACCCATTCACAACAGTACCCCCCCTTGAGGAGGGGTCACCGAACCCTCATTTGAGCAACCAGGTCGGTCAGGATGAGTTCTATGATACGCACGGATAAGTCTCCTAGCATGGATGTCCGAAGCAAACACCCAAGAATTGTCTTCCTGACCATAACCTCTCCATTTAACCAAATACTGGAGTTTCCGTCTAGAAAAACGAGAATCTAATATTTTCTCAACCACATACTCCAGATTGCCCTCAACCAAAACAGGGTCAGGAGGCACAGCAGCAGGAACCACTGGCTCAACAAACCTCTTCAACAAGGACTTGTGGAACACGTTATGGATCTTAAATGTCCCTGGAAGAAGCAAACGAAAAGGAACAGGATTAATAATCTCCATGATCTTATAAGGTCCAATGAACCTAGGCTTAAATTTAGGAGATGCTACTCTCATAGGAATATTCTTTGAGGACAACCAGACCAAGTCCCCCACTTTAAACCGAGGACCATCAGTCCTATACCGGTTAGCAAACCGCTGGGCCCTCTCCTGAGAGAGGGACAACCTCTCCACTACCTGGTCCCAAATCAGTTGCATACGCTCCACAACAGAGTCAACACCTGGACAGACAGAAGCCTCCGTCTGTCCTGAAGAAAATCGAGGGTGAAACCCAGAATTACAGAAAAACTGAGACATCAAAGTAGCAGAGCTAGCCCTATTATTAAGAGCAAACTCAGCCAAAGGCAAAAAAGAGACCCAGTCATCCTGATCAGCAGACACAAAGCATCTTAGATAAGTCTCCAATGTCTGGTTTGTTCTCTCAGTTTGACCATTGGTCTGAGGATGAAATGCCGAGGAGAAAGACAATTGAACACCCAGTTTAGAACAAAAAGTCCTCCAAAATCTGGAAACAAACTGGACTCCTCTGTCAGACACAATGTTCTCAGGAATGCCGTGTAAACGAACCACGTGCTGAAGGAACAACGGCACCAATTCAGAGGAGGAAGGCAACTTAGGTAATGGCACAAGATGTATCATCTTGGAAAACCTATCACAAATTACCCAGATGGTGTCATTCTCTGAGAAACAGGAAGGTCGGAAATGAAATCCATAGAGATATGGGTCCATGGTCTCTTGGGCACAGGCAATGGCATCAACAAACCACTAGAGCGAGAGCAAGGCTTGGAGCGAGAGCAATTCCCGCAGGACTGCACAAATTCCCTGACATCACGAGACAAGGTAGGCCACCAAAAGGACCGACTAACCAAGTCTCTGGTACCAAAAATTCCGGGATGCCCAGCCAACGCGGAACAATGAATCTCAGACATCACACTCTTTTTCCACTGGTCCGGGACAAACAATTTTCCAACAGGGCAGCACTCGGGCCTATCCTCCTGACACCCCTCCAGAGCAAGTCTCAAATTGGGCGAGATGGCGGAAAGAACTACACCCTCTTTCAAAATAACAGAAGGATCAGATAACTCAGGAGAGTCCGCAAGGAAACTCCTCGAGAGGGCATCCGCTTAACATTCTTAGTGCCAGGAAGAAAAACCACAAAATTAAAACGTGTGAAAAACAAGGCCCACCTGGCCTGTCTAGGATTGAGTCGCTTGGCAGATTCCAGATAGACCAGATTCTTATGGTCCGTAAGGACCACCACCTGATGTTTGCTCCCTCCAGCCAATGTCTCCACTCTTCAAAAGCCCACTTCATGGCCAATAACTCCCGATTACCCACGTCATAATTACGTTCAGTAGGAGAAAATTTTCGAGAGAAAAAGGCACAAGGGTTACTTTTAGAGGTCTCTGGATCTTTTTGGGACAAAACGGCACCTGCCCCAATTTCAGAGGCATCAACCTCCACCTGAAATGGCAGAGAAACATCAGGCTGTCGTAGAACAGGAGCAGAAGTGAATCTCTGCTTAAGTTCCTGAAATGCAGAGACTGCCTCAGGAGGCCAATTCACCACATCAGAACCCTTTCTGGTCAAATCAGTTAATGGTTTAACAATAACCGAGAAATTACCAATAAATTTACGATAAAAATTGGCAAAACCCAAAAATCTCTGAAGAGCCTTTAATGAAGTAGGTTGGACCCAATCACAGATGGCCTGAACCTTGACCGGGTCCATTTCAATAACAGATGGGGACAAAATGAATCCCAGAAATGAGATCCTCTGTACGCCAAAAAGACACTTTGATCCCTTCACATACAGAGCATTCTCTCTCAAAATCTGGAATACAGTTCAAACATGTTTCACATGAGAGTCCCAGTCATTAGAAAAAATCAAGATATCATCCAAATAAACAATCAGAAATTTGTCCACAAAATCCCTGAAAATGTCATTCATGAAGGACTGGAAGACGGAAGGAGCATTAGTGAGCCCAAAGGGCATCACCAGGTACTCAAAATGCCCTTCAGGGGTATTGAATGCCGTCTTCCATTCATCCCCGTGCTTAATGCGAATAAGGTTATACGCCCCCCTGAGGTCAAGCTTGGTAAACCAAGTAGCGTTTTTCACCCTGGAAAACAGGTCAGAAATCAAGGGTAACGGGTATTGATATTTCACAGTAATATTGTTCAAGAGACGATAATCAATACACGGCCTTAATGAACCATCCTTTTTGGCCACAAAGAAAAAACCGGCACCTAAGGGTGAAGAGGATGGTCTGATATGACCCTTCTCCAATGATTCCTTGATATAAGACCGCATAGCGTCATGTTCAGGTACAGACAAGTTAAAAAGGCGACCTTTAGGGAATTTACTACCCGGCACTAATTCAATAGCGCAGTCATAGCTCCTATGGGGAGGCAAAGATGCAGATTTACTTTCGCTAAACACATCAGAAAAATCAATCAAAAAGTCAGGAACATCCTGAGCCTGGGGGGAGGCAGAAAAAACAGGAGTGTTGGTATTAACACATTGGCAGCCCCAACTGGTTACAGACACAGATTTCCAATCCAAAACAGGATTATGAGACTGTAACCAAGGAAAACCCAGCACGATAATGTCATGCAGATTATACAGAACCAAAAATTTGCAGCACTCCTGGTGATCAGGTTCAACCCTCATTATCACCTGAGTAGAAAACTGGGGTTTATTCTCAGCCAAAGGGGTAGAATCGATCCCCAGTAGGGGAATAGACTTCTGTAGGGGTATCAAGGGAAACCCACAACGTTTAGCAAAATCATAATCCATCAGGTTAATAGCTGCTCCAGAATCAACGAAAGCCTGAGCAGAAAATGAGGACAGAGAGCATATCAGAGTGACAGTTAATAAAAACTTAGTCTGAACACTACCCAACACAACTGAGCGTGCAAAACGTCTTCCCCATTTAGGGCAGACTGAAATAGCATGAGAGGCATCACCACAGTAGAAACATAACCCATTGCGCTTTCGAAACTCATGACGCTGTGCCCCAGACACCACTCTATCACACTGCATGGGTTCAGAAGCTGGTTCACAAGGCAACACCATTCCACGCATACTTCTCCGCTCACGCAAACGTCTGTCAATTTGAATCGCTAATGACATAGAATCATTGAGACCAGAGGGGACAGGGAATCCCACCATAACATCCTTTACATTATCTGACAGACCCTTCCGGAAAAGGGCTGCCAAAGCGTCGTCATTCCATTTGGTCAGGACTGCCCACCTACGGAATCTCTGACAGTATAACTCAGCGTCATCAAGCCCCTGATTTAATGCCAACAAGGCTTTTTCAGCTTGATCAGTGACATTAGGCTCATTGTACAATAACCCCAAGGCCTGAAAAAATGAATCAACATCACTCAAAACAGGATCCCCAGGTATCAGGGAAAAAGCCCAATCCTGAGGATCGCCGCGCAGGAGAGAGATGATAATTTGAACCTGCTGCGCTGCGTTCCCTGAGGACTTAGATTTTAAGGCAAAAAACAATTTACAATTATTTTTGAAATTCTGAAACTTAGCTCGATCCCCTAAAAACAAATCTGGCATGGGGATCCTAGGTTCCACAACAGGCAACCCAGCAAGATAGATAGCAATACTCCGAACCTCAGTGGCAAGCTGATCCACACGGCCAGACAACTGTGCAAACTCCATTGAGAGAAAAGATCCTCCCCAGCACCCAGAGATACAGAGGGAAAAAAAAAAAATGCAACAAACAGAAAAATATCTCTGACAACTCTGACAACCTTTTTTCTTTCACAATATTTTTTCCCTTCTGTGAGTACCATACAATTTTCAATTTTTTAGGCCGGTGATACTGTTATGTTTCGGTAGCTGAGGAGTGCAGGTAAAAAAGGCAATACACCAGAGCAGTTGGAATCTATGAGATTGCAGTACCCTGACTAACCACCACAACTAGAGGCAGCCGTGGAGCGTTCCTACGTTGGTCCTAGACGCCTCGTCACAGCCTGAGAAACTAACTACACCTAAAGATAGAAATAGGAAAGCTATCTGCCCCGGAGCAGAACCCCAAAGATAATAGAAAGCCCCCAAACATGTAATGGCGGTTAGACAAGATGAAATACTGACACAGAAAGAAAACAGTATGAGCAAACGCTGGGGCCCAAACTAACTAAATAGAAAAGGATAGGAAGGGTACTTACTGCAATCCCAGAAAACCCTGAAAAGCACCAACTCTACTAATTTCAAAAACACCTGAGATCACACGACCTCTTCCACCTAAATTAGTTCTCTGGTGTAACAAAATCAAAACAGCAGCCACTGAAAAAACTGGAAAAAGCAAAAGTACAAACATCAGTGGCTGAACTAAACTGAGAGGGCAAAAGCCCCCGGAGGGGACCCTGCAGGCCCCCACAGAAATGCAGGACAAAATACAAAAATATAGCACAAACACAAAAGAAGAAAATGTCTTATCTGTTAGCAGGAGATGCAGACACGACACAGCAGGCTACAAGGGAAACTGGAATAAAGGATTCAGACCAGAACAATTGATCACCGGCAACCCTGATGGGAAGGTGACTCCCTTATATAAGACCAGTCAGTAACACCTGATTCCCAGTCCTCACAATCTTCACTGGACAGACTAGCACCGCTTGTAACCACCAGAGGGAGCCTCTGCTCAGAACTCATCTCAAACCCATTCACAACAGTAACCAAAGTACACGTCGGTTTTCCAGGCACGGGGCTGTGCCTGGAAACCCGACGTGTACGTTGGCTGCTGCAGGAGAGCTGGTAACCAAGGTACACGTCTGGTTTCCAGGCACCGCGCAGCGCCAGGAAACCCGATGTGTACCTTGGTTACCAGCTCCCTGCATCAGAGCGCTGGTATCCAACGTACACTGCGGGTAACTAGGCGACGTTACCCGCAGTGTCGCTGTCCTGATCGCTGCCTATTTGGCAGCTCAGCAGTGATCGCTGGTGTGTCGCTATGTGAAACGGGGCCCTTACTTAGCAAAAAAAATCATTTGCAGGCCTTTATAGCTCAGCTTTACAAAATAAGGCCCTCTTACACATCGCGTTCTGCGCAGTCCATTCTGCGCAGAATATACACGTGTAGTGCACACTTAGTGATCTCTCTGGATGCGCTCTGCATTTTAGTATAGACTGTGCACCAAAAATAATCAATATTAAGCCATTTTTATGGTGCGCAGATCTCAATGCATACACCCGGCAGAGCGCGTGTATGACCCCATTGAAATAATTTAGGAAATAAATAAATTGATATACAATAGTAGATGCAATAAATAGACCCAACTGTGGTTATAACTCCTTTATTTCACTGAAAATATGGCCTCACAGCTGTAAAAAATGATGCCGGGTCACTATGACCCGAATACGACAAGTGTACAAATCGGCGTGTAGCAAAAAGTAAACCCCCCCCCAAAAAAAAAATACTCATAGATAGGTCCCCCCAAATGAGGAAAAGTCAAATAAAATCAAGTTTTAGAAACTTATAGAAAAAAATCTACAGGGCCTCACAAATTCTCTACGAGTCACTATGACCCGAACAGAACAGCAGGGTTAAAAACCTCCTGTTAGAGGTCGAGTTCCCGCTTCTGCACAAGGGAATCTCGAGCCCTCCCTGCTGTGGTCTCCCATCCATCTCCGGCTGCAGTGGACTCTGCTCAGCATAGGCATCTCACCCAGTCTAACATTGTGCAGAGGATTACTGCTGCCTCTCCAGGCTCTAATATTATAGCCAGTACTGGTTAGCGGCGAGCAGACGTCTTTAGCACAAAGTCCTTGCTTTCCCCTTCTGAGCATGCCCAGGGTGGGATCTCTCATTGGAGATCAGGGTCACATGCTCAGGTGCTGCAGCAGCTACTATTGGTACGCCAGGAAGGTCCTGAAACTTCCTGTGTTCTGGATCAGTTTCCTATTGGTCCTTATCTGGCAGGCCCTGTAGTTGCTACTATAAAAGGGTGGCATGGTCGTGCCGCCATGCGCTAGTATCAACTACACTATGTGCTTTGCGCCAGTGTGATCTTGCACGCATGTGTTAGGGCTCGGCTGAAATAAGCCCCTAGAATACCGGCACCTCCGGTGAGGAGATTGCATGCACGTGTTTAGTACTCAGCTGAAATAAGCCCCTAGAATACCGGCTTCTCCGGTGAGGAGATTGTCTGATTGCATTGCTGATTGCATTACTACGGACTGCTGTCCGCACAGCAGTTGTCTGTGCATTCCTGTGGAGTTAACAGGACACAGTCCATATCTCTGTGTCGCTACCTTAGCGACACTGTGGTGTAACAGTGCTCGCTTATACTACCATATAGTGCCACAGTGTCTAGAGTTGCGACTCTGTGAAGTAACAGAGTTCGCCATACCGCCATCTTACTAGCAGCAGGCTCTGCCTGCACGGTGTACCCCGTGCAGCGAACGCACTTATTATTTATATTTATTTTGTGCGTTCCGCCGGCCCTAACACCTCCCTTGTGAGTCATGCACATAAAGGCCGTCCCCTGCAACGTGTCCGTATCGGACATTACATGTCTGAATCCTGCTCATATAGGTGCTATATGCATGACCAAGTACGTCAGTTAGGGACTGCACTGACACGGGTTACCTTGATGTTTGGTAGAGCAGCTTAATATACATTTTTTGCAAAAAACGTATCAACCAAATACCCTGTTTTTTATCATCTTTTTACTAGCACTTGCTGTTTACTGTTACTTTTTTACAACAGAGTATTTTTATACGTTTGTTTTACTGTGCTATTCTGTGTTTCAGTCTTTTGGTGGTGTGAAAACTGTCATACAGACTTGTTCACTGTGTGCATGGCTCATGTGTTTGTATCTAATTTGCTTCTTACTTTTACAATATCAGGGAGGTTTTCCACCCCTCCCTTGTGAGCCATGCACATAAAGGCCGTCCTCTACAGCGTGTCCGTATCGGACATTACATGTCTGAATCCTGCTCATATAGGTACTTTACACATGACCAGGTTTTTAAATACATCAGTTAGGGACTGCTCTGACATGGGCTACCTTGACGTTTGGTAGAGTGGCTTAGTATACATTTTTTGCAAAAAACGTATCAACCTAATACCGTTTTTTTATCATCTTTTTACTAGCACTTGCTATTTAATGTTACTTTATTACAACAGAGTATTTTTATATGTTTGTTTTACTGTGCTTTTCTGTGTTTCTGAACTAGCATCAGTCTGTATAAATATACAGCTACATCCAACCACTAAACATTTATATATTCTGTGTGTATAGTTTCTATATGCACAAAAACATAGGAACTGATGTGCAGAAAAATGGCAGGAGGTGCACTGGAGTAATGAGTCACAATTTGAAACATTTAACTGTAACATAAGTAAGTTTGTTTGGAGAGTGGTACAATGAGTAACGTTCGGCTATATTGAAGCATGGTTGCAGTTTGGGAATTTGGTCAAAACTAATTATGTCCCCAATGAGAAGAACAGGCAGATACCTATCCATTATGTGATATCATCAGGGGAGGTATGTTATTAAGCTCCAAATTTATTCTACAGCAGGACAATGACCTTAATCATTCAGCCAATGTCATTAAGAGCTATTGTCAATGTAAAAAAAGGTTTACATTAAGATTGCAAGAAGCGACAGAAGAATTTGCCACAGAGCCCTGATCGCAACATTATCCAATCTATATGGGTTTATAGGAAAATTACAGGAAGAGACTGAAGGATTTGTGCAACTCTACTTCCATATAAGATCTGTTGTTAGTTCTTTAAAATGTTTGGAACAACCTTTCTGTTGAGTTCTTCAAAAACTGTGTGTAAGTGTACCTAAAAGAATTGATGTTTTGAATCTGTTTTGCAGGCAAAGTGTGTTCACAAGAGATGAGTGTGTATATTCTTGTGAAATTGAATTCTACTCAAATATTGCAAAAATCTACATTCGTCAAAATAAGGAGTTCATGTAGATTCAGCAAAATGGTGGCCAACCGGACCATCAATAGGTAAAAAATATATATTTTTATTAATTCTACTGCTCTTCTCTGAAGATCATTTGCTCTTTCTTATTCTTCGTTCAATCCTTGGTACATCTTCTTTTCACCGTCGCTGAGCCTTGACCTCCAGTGTCTTCACTGCAGGCCACCAATTCCAGCTCTGATGAGTCCCAGGACATTTCCGCGCATGTGCACTCAAGGTTGCGGCGCAGTTCATGATATCATGATGTCATGACTGTTACAGAACCCCCCAGCACACAGAATATGATATGCATGTATGATAGGTGCAATGTGAGATGCATGTCCCTAATGCATCAGCCGACCTGCTGCGACCCCTGGGCAAAGGTAAACGAGATATCCCACTTCTGACCTCCCCACCTTTGTAAATCCCACTGTAAATGATCGGGGGCCGCCGGCCACCTGCAGCTATTGTAATGTACGTCTGGCATCTTAATTGGAGCCTGTTATCTACTGGCCTGCCTCATATTGATTGTCCTGTCCTCTGTATGTGTATATATTCTGAGACCTGTGAGTAAAAGGTTGTCACACTGGAAATACGTGGAGAAACAGTGATCTTTTATATGTTCCCATGTAACAAAGCCTTTTGAGCCAGCGCCCTTCATTCAGAATACAGGTGGCGGCTGCCCTGCTCCAGGTTTTCTCACGGGTTGGATTTCCCTGGGAGGTTATCTCGGACCAGGGTACCAAGTTTACAGCAGAGGCAACCAACCAACTGTGGAAGCTTGTGGCATAAAGTCCATTAGAAGCGCCCATACCACCCACAAACCAATGGATTGTGTGAACGCTTTAACGGAACATTACAACAACTCATTGGGACTTTTACCAGGACCTACAGGGACTGGGAGAAATTCTTGCCACACCTTCTGTTTGCCTATTGGGAGGTGCCCCAAGAATCCACAGGGTTCTCCCCGTTTGAACTGTTATACGGGAGGCGGGTAAGGGGACCCCTAGACTTAGTGCGAGAACACTGGGAAGGGGAGGGAACCATGGAAGGAATACCTATTGTGCCCTATGTGCTGGAATTCCAGGACCGCCTACAGGAGCTGACTCAGGCTGTACGTGGGAACATGCAGGCGGCCCAATGGCGCCAGCACGTATGGAACGATCGGAGGGCCAGAGAACCCACCTTTGAGATAAGACAGAAGGTCCTGGTGTTAGAACCAACTAGGCAGAACAAGTTCAAAGCTGCTTGGCAGAGGCCCTACCAGGTAGTGGGGAAATAGCCGACACCACCTACAATGTCGCTGATTGTGACAACCCCAGGGTGATCCACATGTTCCACGTGAATATGCTGAAGCCCTACCGGGAGCGCACTGAAGAGGTAGTGGCCATCTGTGCACCCGAAGCAGAGGATTTAGCCGGACTCCACTTGCCTGATTTCTTAGGGGAGAGGACTCAGTCTAAAACATGGGACCAGGTACACTTGGGAGAAAACCTAGGGCCCCGGGAGAGACAGCAGGCGGAGGCATTGTTGAGGCAGCGACAGAGGATGTTTTCAGAGAGACAGTGGTACACCCCCCTAGCACAACACAAGGTTGAGACCCAGGATCAGACACACCTGAGACAACCCCCCTTCCGCGTCCCTGAATCTGTACGAGAAGGGATGCGACAAGAGATACAAGAGATGTTGCGTTTAGGGGTCATTGAAGAGTCAGATAGTCCCTAGGCATCCCCGTAGTGTTAGTGCCCAAAAAGGATGAGACTACCCAGTTTTGTGTAGACTATCGCAAGCTAAATGAGAAAACAGTGACAGATGCATATCCCATGCCGAGTGTGGATGAGTTGTTAGACCTGCTGGTGGGGGCAAAGTATATGACCACCATCGATCTATGCAAAGGCTATTGGCAGCTCACCCTAAGTCCTGATGCTATTCCCAAGTCTGCATTTGTCACCCCGTTCGGCTTATTCCAGTTTCGAGTTATGCCATTCGGGATGAAGAATGCCCTGCGACCTTCCAGAGTCTGGCTGAACGGCTTCTGGATGGTCTCCAGGACTATACTTGTGCCTACCTGGATGACATCGCCATCTACAGCGCGACATGGGATGAGCATCTAAATCACCTAGAGACAGTATTGGACAGGATCCACAAGGCCGGAATTACCCTGAACCCCAACAAGTGTCACGTGGGCAAAGCAGAGGTTCAGTATTTAGGACATTGGGTGGGAAGTGGGAAACAGCGAACAGAACCAGCAAAGATTGAAGCCGTAGCCAAATGGCCCACCCCAAGCAATAAAACACAGGTCATGGCGTTTCTAGGGACAGCAGGGTAATATAGGAAATTTGTCCCCAATTACAGCAGCGTAGCCAAGCCCCTCACAGATCTGACCCATAAGAACCTCCCCCGTCAGGTAACCTGGACCCCCGAGTGCGAGGAAGCCTTCTGCTAAAGGGCGCCCTCACAAATACCCCGGTATTGGCCGCACCCGATCCAACTAAACGTTTCCTTGTTCACACAGACACTTCTATGTTTGGATTGGGGGCAGTACTAAGCCAAGTCGGGTCGGACGGCCAAGACCACCCAGTAGCTTACCTGAGTCGGAAACTATTGCCACGCGTAGTAAGCTATGCGGCCATCTAGAAAGAGTGCTTGGCAGTAGTATGGGCATTCAAGAAGTTACAACCATATTTGTATGGACGACAGTTTTCCCTCCTAAAGGACCATAATCCCCTAGTGTGGCTTAATCGAGTCTCTGGAGACAATGCCAGATTACTGCGGTGGAGTTTAGCCCTACAACCTCTAGACTTCACCATCCACTACAGACCCGGCAAGCAAAATGGTAACGCCGATGGACTAAGTCGATAAACGGAACTTGTACCAACCCCATAAACTTCGGTCATCCCCAAGCCGATCCATTAAGATCAGACTGTCTATGCCAATCGCATCGCTGAAAAGGGGAGCCGTGTTACAGAACCCCCTAGCACCCAGAATATGATATGCATGTATGATAGGTGCAATGTGAGATGCATGTCACTAATGCATCAGCCGACCGGCTGCGACCCTGGGCAAAGGTAAACGAGATATCCCACTTCTGACCTCCCCCACCTTTGTAAATCGCACTGTAAATGATCGGGGGCCGCCGGCCACCTACAGCTATTGTAATGTACGTCTGGCATCTTAATTGGAGCCTGTTATCTACTGGCCTGCCTCATATTGATTGTCCTATCCTCTGTATGTGTAAATATTCTGAGACCTTTGAGTAAAAGGTTGTCACACTGGAAATACGTGGAGATGCAGTGATCTTTTATATGTTCCCATGTAACAAAGCCTTTCGAGCCAGCGCCCTTCATTCAGAATACAGGAAAAGCAAAGTCGACCTCCTGAAACATGGGGTGGTAATGTAAGAGGTATTACAGCACAGTAGACCCTGTTACAGTGACCTTATATGCACTTGCACAAAAACAGCGCGTGGGATAAGAGGTGATTAAGAGCAGAGGTGCCAAAGAGGTGAGCGGTAAGATGAATGATTCTTTTTTTGCTTTCTACATTTTACATTTATTGTGCACTGAGGTCTAGAGAGACTGTAGAATAATAGCAACATTCTATTAACAGAATATAACTTCATAGGGAATTGTATTTCCATGTAAATTTGAGCAATCTGACGAATTCAACTTTTTCCAGATCCCCTCATCTTTATTGGTCATTCCAGATGCTGATTTAATTTTGATTTGTCTTTTGTTCTCTCATTTTGCATTTTGTTAATTGATAAAAATTAAACAGTTAACACTTCTAGCTTTGAAAGTATTCTTACTTTTCTGCATTTTTTCCTCACTTGCCTTAAACTTTTGCACAGTACAATACAATCAATTATACGTTTATTAACATAGCAGGAACCTGAACATAATACAAACAACATAAAACATATTGAATGGACTGTAAATTAAATTGTAGTTTAATAAGGTGTGGGCTCTACATTGCATAAAAGTATATGTAACACAATTTTTAGGACCTGCAATGGCAATTTCATTGTTAATTTGGTAATTACAGTATGTGGGAGTACCTTTATCAGCTGCAGTCATGACACCAAGCATTGTCAGTGTTCCCAGTCTAGTAAAAAATGCTGAAATCCGATTTTACATCTCAAAGTGGAAGGAGAGAGAGTCACAGCAAAAGAGAGGAAATTAAAATATCATTCTAAAAGAGGAAACATTCCAAAAATGACCTTTTTGAACATAAACATTATTTTCTATACTTCTAAAGTATACATATTTTTCCTGGGCTGATTTTTCAAAATCAAACTAGTGTATATGACAGAGTAGAGGGAGAAAGCACTGAGGTATAAAAGCTGAAGTAACAGTGCTAGGATGAATAACAGATGATGTCTGCAATGGCTCTAGTAGTATCACAATCATGGATCAAACCTTAGTGAACAATACATTTTTACATTCCTTATCTATTGATTGCTACAATATTTACTGACACTACCATTCTCTCCCCTTCTCATATTGATGCAGTATAAAATTTCACTGCTCAAAAAAAAATTGCAGTGTTAAAATGCCAGCAAAATTATCCCACTTCAGATGGACGTGTATGACTGCAGTATCAATATAGCAATGTGATTTTTTAAACAAAAAATGACTCTCTGACCATTCTTAATGATTTTACCGTCGATCAGAAGCAGTGTTTGCCGCGCTGTCATGCACATGACAGCGCGACAAACACCCGATGTTCGGGGCACCGAACCCACACAGTAAGACTGACTTCATGGTGAAGTCTGTGTTTGGCATCCAAGCCCGATAAGTAGGTGTTCGGTACGGACGCTGAACTTTAGTATTCAAATTCTCCCATCTCTATTAAAAAATGCTAAGAGACTGAATTCGAGACCAGGCCGATGGACCTTGTTCTTTGCCAGATTCAATTTTTCGACCTTTTACCTCCCTGGAGCCAAGAATGTTCGGGCAGATGCTCTCTCTCTGTGTCTTTGTCCTAGTGAGTCTGAAATTACAGAACCTGATTTAATTCGTCTAAGGTGTATTGTAGTCTCTTCTGCCAATTTATCTTGTGAGGTGGTTAATGCTCAGAGAATGGCTCCATCCAGCATACCTCCTGATAAATTATTCATTCCAGTGGAGTTTTGGTTGGGCTTATTCAGAGAGTGTTATGACTCTGTCACAGCGGGTCACCCCGGGCATTAAAGGGACTTGTCATCTGTTGAGCAAAAAGTAATAGTGGCAATCCTTGGGTAAGGATGTTGAAACTTATGTGAAGACATGCAAGATCTGTGCTGAGACCAAGATGCCCCATGTAGCTCAAACAGGAAATATTCTCCCTTTGACCATTGCTGTACGTCTTTGGTCCCACATGTCCATGGACTTCATTACCAATCTCACTGACTCCAAGGGTAAGACTACAGTGTGGGTTATTGTGGGCGGATTTTTTAAAACAAAGCCATTTGGTTCCATTGGTTCAGTTGCCCAGTGTACAAGACTTGGAAGATTTGTTCCTGGTACAGGTGGTAAGATTACATGGGGTCTTCATGAATATTGTCTACGACCGCGGGTCCCAGTTTATCTCTAGATTTCTGGAGGGCTTTATAAACACCTCTCGTTTTCAAACATAGTAAACCAACTCAGAGTGGGGACAGAGTTTGGGTGTGTACAAATAATCTCAAGATTAAGGTACCATTCCCTAAGCTTGCTCTCTTTCAGGGTTGATCTTAAGGTACTGCCACACTAAACAATCCCGCTAGCGATCACGATAACGACGCATACTAATGCGATCGCTAGCGGGATTGTTTCTATATCGCTAAGTGCGGCCACATTTAGCGATATAGTTAACGACGCTATCGCCGTTAGCGATCTTCTTAACGACTTTAGCGGTACAAAGTACCGCTAAATCGCTAAGAAAAGGTGCCACACTAGCGATATATACTTACCCAGCGGGAGCGCCGACGAGAAATAGGGTCCGGAGCGATTCCAGCGACGAGCGAGATCACAGCAGGAAGCTCGTCGCTGGCAGCTGCCGCACTGAACAACATCGCTAACGGGATCGCTAAATAGTGACGTTTTTTAGCGATCCCGTTAGCGATATTGTTCAGTGTGGCATACCCTTAAGGGTTAATTTCTCTATCTCTTCCTGCTACATTCCTGGGGTTTCTCGCAGTGGTACGTGATCTCGACTAGGCTTTGGCTACGTCACCACGCCAGCTTCTCTATGATAGTGGGCCTGGGAATGGCTATGTTAAAATCCCCCTCCCATTTACTGGGAGCTGGGTGAAGATTATCCCGGCCCTTTAAGGTTCACTTAGCTGGTGCTGCTTGCACCAAGTGTGTCTGTGGCTGCGCCTTTGCTGGTTTAGTGCCAGTCTTGCAGGGTCTCTCTGCAATTGTGCATAACAATAACACAGGATAAGAGACTCCAGGACTCTGACGTACATTTCATTCTGTGGCTTTCTCAAGGAGCTTACTATAAATTAGAATATGTGAGCATCATAGCAGCTATTCTCTACTAACAAGCTAAGAGACAACTCGAAATTATAGATTGAGGACTTAAAGGGGAAAAATTCAAGCTATGAGTCACATAAAGGCCAACATTAGTGTAATATCTTCTTTCTTCTATCTACTTTGCAGTCAGAGAATAGAGCAGGTATGAAATAGGGAAGAGCAGCAATCACAGCATATTTTGCAGCCACCTTAAAAATATCTGATGTCACACAATTACTAAACTGAGACAAAATACATGACACTAGGGTGACTGAAAGATAAAATTGGATTCACAAGTATCAAAGTGGATTAGAGATAATTAACTTATAGGCTAATGATAATAATCCTGGTTCTCTAGGTTAGCTTTCAGGTTCACTCTAAGGATCAGTGAATTTGAAATTTGAATTGCAACTAAGTTTTTTTATTCAAGTTCAATATGCATTATCATTTTCTATGGTTTTATCACATCCCTGAGGATAGTTAATATAGGTTAAAAAACAAAATGATATTCTAACCTATCCCTCACTTATCCTGCTGGGGAGCCCGACTCTGGACCATCTTTGGCGTGTTTCAATGTCTACAATCTTTGTTATTTTCCAGGCTTCACCATCTTTGGAACAGACAGTATAACATAGCCTTGATTAAAATTATTGTAAATCAAATAAATAAGCATAAACCTGACAGGCTGTATCAGATATTTAGGATCAATATGAATGCAGATCTGTTTTAGGTTATGTGCACACAGTGTCTTATAGATGTCAGCGTAACCAAATCATGCTTGAATTCAGGAAAATGCTGGTGGTCTTTATCCTGAAGCATCTTTTTGTGGGCCTTCTTAATAGGTTGTGTAGTGACTTTTCCACAGATATCTATTTTTTTACATTTTCAACAAAGTTGAAATGAAGCAGCTTCCAAGCAGGAGCAATCTGAAGAATTCTCAGGTCACTTCTTTTAGCCACTACATGTTTAAACTTAAACTAAATGTTTAGGCTGAAACATTTAAAAGAGTTACAAAAAACAGAACATGTGCACAGCAAGTTTTTTTTTTACATTGTTGCACATTAATCATTTTAATGTTTATTATGGTAGTTCATTATTTTTAATTTTTATTTTATTATTTTTTGCAGTTTTGTTGTCGATTCATGAGGGCTACAGGCGTAATCCACCTGCAAAAGATTTGGTGTGCACATAATCTCATGTAATGATCCATATTTGGATTAGAGTCTTCATTATTGCAACCAATAAGGGTAGTACAGGCAAGTAGCATAGTGAGTGGAACGCCAGAGGTCAGTACAGCAGTATGATATGGAGGTGCAGCAGGAAGCGTAGTCAGTAACTAGCCAAAATCAGTACACGGAAACAGCAGTATGATATGCAGGAACAGTAGGTAGCATAGTAGGTTGATAGTCAGAGGTCAGGAAAACAGGTGAACAGTAGTATATTAAGGGGAGCAACTTGTGAGCAAATTAGAATAAAGCTGAGAACTCTATAATATTGAAAGGACAGAAGCGTAAGGCCAGACTTAAGTAGGGTGTCCAAGAAATCACAGGATGGAGTCAATTAGAAAAACACAGGGTGGAGCCAATCAGGAACAACAGATTTTGGTAGCTGAACTAGCAAGGAGCCATTCAGAGAGCTGAATACTTCAAAGGGAAGAGCTGCACCTTTAGCTGTTATGGCTCTTTTAAGTGAATGAATATTGTAAAATAAATGGTAAAAAAAAACTATAGCAAAGCTTGACACTGAAATTAAATCTCAGACATAATTGTAAAATGAGGAAATGCATTTCCACTTTCGAAGGTCACCCTTAATTTAAAGAAATAGATTTCTATTCATTACAGATATATATGGCAGAGAATTAGTTTGTGAAGCAGAGTAAAAAAATTCCAAACAACAGCAGGCACAGTTTGGTGAACTGCCTGCAGTGAAAATTATTTCAACTGTGTTGATCTCTTTTGAAAGGATGTATTTAGCTGGCACAGAAGTTTAATGCAGTAGGACAATTTAGCATTGACTTGCATTACCCAAATAAGCATGAAATTGAATCCTATCAAACCCAAAGAAAGAATGTAAAAGATCTGTCAATCAAGTCTGAACTAGAAATGAATGTACTTGAGTTGATTGGATTGCGGTTACAAGTTATTTTATAAATGTGCATCTGAGGCAGCCAAATATAATGCCCCATCAGGATGCTTTAATTAAGAATTTGCAAAGATGTATAAAGTATCGAAAATTTTATGAAGTTATTAGTTTGCCTGAAGAGTTAAATAATAGTTATAACTAGTAGAAAATAAAGTACATTGGTTGAAGGCTTTTCCCCACTTACACATGTATGACCGATTAAAGGATAGGTGATAAATAAATGATTGCCAGGGGCACCAATGCTTTGACCCCTATAATCACAACTCTTTCAGGTTACATTTAAATGTCAAACAATTCATGTTTCCCAAACCACAGGCTACAAGAATCGGAGCCTGGCTGCAGGATTGAAAAAAATTAGTTTTAAGAGCTTTTGGCCATCTTCTCCCCTTCTCCCTGTGATTGACAGATCTCCAATGTGTGTACTTAGTATAACTCTGTCAACCCACTGTAGAGGTTCTGGGAAAAATTGGCCAGATTCAGTGCTGATGTGGTGCCCCTGAGGGTCCAGTCGCCACAGAGGTACTGCACCTCATCCAGAGGTGTGGTATCCCACTCTCAGGTAAGGCGGGAACACTACCCAGGACTCTAACACTCGCGCTCAACACACACTAATTCAGTCAGCGCACCTGTGCATACCCTTGGGGAGGATGTCCTCAGCTCTGGCTGGGTATGAAAGGGTGTTGGGGAGCAAGTGGGGGAGGTAGGAAAAAAGGGGAGTAGCTTAGAAGGTGGGAGTGAGTGAGCAGAGAGAGTTAGTCAGAACATGAGGAGATGGAGAAGGAGAAGGAGTGCAGTAGAAAAGCTGCAGAGATAATTGTGAGGGGAGTCTGAAGGAAGCTCCTAGGAGAACAGAAGGGGTACTAGGGGCACAGGAAGTGCGCAAGACACCAGTGGGGCACGTATTCACTGGTGTGGTCGGTGGAGGGACCAGGTCGCAGTAGGGGAGCCGGCCTCCAAGACTAGTGGAGGACTACAAGACTCAGCTAGCAAGCCAGAGGCTGGGGCAGCTGAATGTACCTCAGCCACATCCACAATTATTTGCCGAAAGGGCAGCCATTTAGGGGCAAGGGGACTCAGAGGACATCACCCGACAAGGTCTGCGGCTATTGGCTTGTGACACTGTTTGTGCAGGTGCTGAGCAAGAGGGCGGAAGCCAGTGCAGTGAGACGGCCAGGAGAGTAAAGGGTATGCCACACTAAACAAGGCCGTTAACGAGATCGCTAAAATACGTCACTATTTAGCGATCTCGTTAGCGACGTAGTTGTGTGTGGCATGTAGCAACGACGTGGCCCCTGCTGTGATCTCGTTGATCGTTCACTAGAGTTCTGGACCGTATTTTGATCGTTGGCGTCCCGCTGGTGAGCCTGAATCGCTGTGTTTGGCACCTTTTGTGAACGATGTGCGACCTCGCTGACGACGCATTAGACAGCGGCGCAGGCGGGACTTTGTTTTCTTTCGTTAACGCCCTACAGCTCCGATTGCTGACCACAACATCACCTCAGCTATGATAACTGCGCCCCCATCCATTGTTTCCAGAGCACTTTATGGGTGACTCTTTGTGCGTTGTTGCGAGGATAGTATCGTGTGGCGGAGTTTTGCGATCCTGTTTGTGGCGCAGTGGTGGGTTTTTGCGATCCTGTCTGAGCACCATCCATCCCCATTTGGATTTGTATCTTCGGGATATTTGGATTCAAGGTAAATATTGTTTGTGATGTTGTTTGATAATGGTTTTTAACCTTATTTTTTTTTTTCGTCTGCTTTATTTATTTTACACCCCTGACCTTATTTTCTTTTTATTTTATTTTCCGTCTGCTTTATTTATTTTACACCCCTGACCTTATTTTTTTTTTTTCGTTTGCTTTATTTATTTTACACCCCTGACCTTTTTTTTTTTAATTTTTTCGTCTGCTTTATTTATTTTACACTACTGACCTAATTTTTTTTTTTTCGTCTGCTTTATTTATTTTACACCCCCCCACCATTTTAGACATTTGTAAAATGTATATTAAATGTTAACTGAAAAGTTGAATTTATATTTTTTTATATATTTTTTATTTTATTCTTTATTTTATTTTGTTTAAACACTTTATTAATAGTAATTAATTAGTAATTAACTTTTCTCTTCTTTACCGTACAGGTTGCACATAATGAACCTGTCCACCGCGGAGCGTATGATTGTGGCAGTTGCACTGTCAATGGAGGCAGATCGTCAGGAAGAGGCGCGGGTGGAAGAGAGGCGCTCCAAGCGAAAGCGTCGCATGTGGACCAGGGAATTGCTGGAGCAGAGGTCCAAATTCTCCCACATGCATCTAGTGAGGGAATTGCAGGAGAAGAATCGGATGTCGGAGGATTCATTCAAGCTCCTACTGGAAGCTGTGAGGCCACTCATTGAACGGCAGGATACACGGATGCGTGCAGCTGTTTCAGCAGAGGAACGTTTGGCAGTAACGCTGCGATTTCTGGCAACCGGACGTTCAATGAAGGATTTGCAATATTCTGCTGCAATTTCTCGGTCGCTGCTTGGAGAACTAATTCCGGAGACATGCAACGCCATCGTCCGAAGTTTACGGAGCTACATGCCTTTTCCTAAATCAGTGGCGGAATGGCAAATTATTGCCTCTGATTTTGAAAGGATTTAGCAGTTCCCAAACTGTGGTGGTGCCTTGGATGGCAAACATGTGCGGATCACGCAACCAGCCAACAGCGGATCATTTTTTCATAATTACAAGGGCTACTTCAGCGTGATCCTCATGGCTCTTGTTAATGCCAATTATGAATTTATTGACGTTGATGTTGGCATGAACGGAAGGGTTTCTGACGGTGGCGTTTTGGAGCACACAAGTTTTGGTGATCGGTTGTTTAATAATAAACTTAACTTGCCAACCAACATGGACACCACCGCCAACCTAAACTTTGTGTTTGTGGGCGATGAAGCCTTCCCCCTTCATGAGCATCTTGTGAAACCGTACCCACAAAAGACTTTGACAGGGGAAAGGCGTATTTTTCACTACAGACTCTCTAGGGCACGGCGAGTTGTGGAGAATGCCTTCGGCATAATGGCCAACCGCTTCAGGGTTTTCCACACTCCAATCAACATGAAGCTGGAATCGATAGACTCTGTGGTGTTGGCCTGTTGTGTGCTGCACAATTTTCTACGAAAAAGCGATGCTGGTACTTACAGTCCGCCAGGCTTCATGGACTCGGACAGCAATGGTGACGTGGTGGTTGGAGAATGGCGTGACAATGATCCCGCTATTGCAGGCCTTCAACCTTTCAATCAAGGCAGGAGCAAGGACAATGCGAAGGCCGGCCGAGACAAGTCCTGCCATTACTTTAATGGGACTGGTGCAGTGAGTTGGCAGCATCAGGTCTAGTTTGATTTTGATAATGTTTGACTTTACCTTTTTTTTAACAATGTTTTTATAATAAAATAATTTTATTTTAAAAATGCATTCGTGTTTTTTTTTTTTTTCAATTATTTTACCAATATGGGAGAAGGGCTAATGATGGGTGAGATGTGGGGAGGGAGTAATGGGGATGGCAAAGAGACATGTTACCAGCAGCTGCAGTTTTTAAAATCTTTTCAAAGGCTTTTTTGTTGTCTATTTTTTCTTTTACATTGTATCTACTTGTCACACACGGGGTCATGGGAGTACCATCAGTCATAGGAGTTAATTGTTAAAAAAATAAAGAAAAAAGTTTCAAATATTTACAATTATTTAAAGGGCCTATGGTCTCACTAGCGTTCAAACATTATAATTATATATAACAGATAATACACCACAGCTGCATATATAAAGTTTAAATATATAATATATATATTTTAGTCATATATGAAAGATTAAAAAATTGTTATACATTTATTTGAAAATTCTTGGGAGGTAAAGGTCAACATTCACCAGGGAATCACAGCTATTCACAGATATGCGACGCCATTGTGATCGCAATGTGACTACTCACACACTGCAGCTACACAGATATGCATACAGATATGCAAAAAGCCATTGTGATTTGCAAGGTGATTCGCGAGCCCCAGCCATAAAGATATGCGACGTCATTGTGATCGCAATGTGACTAGTCACACACTGCAGCTACACAGATATGCATACAGATATGCAAAAAGCCATTGTGATTTGCAAGGTGAAGATTGTCACGAGCCCCAGCCATAAAGACATGAGACGCCATTGTGATCGCCTAGCTTGGAACAGTGGTATTGAAATCGCAACAGCATCTCATATCTGTGCTTGGCTGGCGCATGGCTGCTGCGGTCACTTTTCAATCGCAAAACCGTTTTGCGTCGCGAGTGCGGCCGCACGTAACGTGCGCACACTGTGACGTCATGGCGCTGGCGTCGCCCAATGCGCTGTTGTTTGTAATGGCGGCAATGGCGGCGGCGAGACAGCGCGGGCCTAAATGGTCAGATTAAGAGGTCCGTTATCTAATTAAGAAAACGGACCTCTGGGATTACCACTGCAGGCTACCTGTGGCGCATCCAATGCGCCACAAAAGGGTATGCCTGCAGAGAATCCGGCGGGGCCTGCAGAGGCGATTCAATGTGCGGCGCACAAGAGCACAAATCCGCAAGAAGCTGGCGGACCTGCGATACCGCTCACGCGATAGAGTCGCCAGCATCCGGGCCCAGCTCCGCAGGCCTCTGAGTGAGTATTGATGAGGGTATCTGGAGAGGTTATGTTTTGTGGGGTAGGCTACTTTCACACTTGTGTTTTTTAGCGCTGCGTTTCGAGCGCACATGAAGCGCATTAAAAAAACGCATGCAAACACTTGTAAACGCTGCGATATTTAGTCGCATCAGCATGCGCATTTCGACAAAAAAACGCAGCGTTTGTCTGCGATTTCATGCGTTTTTGCATGCGTTTGCGTTTTTTTGGCGCATGCGTTGTCTATGTGTCACATTTCTATCATCTCTGTCTCCATCATCTCTGGCTCTATCATCTGTCTCCATCATCTCTGTCTCAATCATCTCTTTTTTTTTTTTTTGACCGGAAAAAAAAATTCAACATGTAGACAATGGTTAACAACAGCAGAGATCTAAAAATGGATCTGTAAAATTAAAGAAAAAATAAAAATTAAATGTGACAAAAAAAAATACCTACCTTACAAAACTTGTTTGTGATTTTGAAAAAAAAAAAGAAAATAGGGAAACAAAATAGCGTCACAAACTGGATCGCAGAGGATATAACGCCACAGACTGGATCGCAAAAAACCCAACGCCGTAGACAGGAACGCAGCAACCTCAATAGTGGCGCAAAATGGATCGCAGTAGCTACAAAGGCTAGCAGGACACACTGGAACGTTGCTAGAGACTTGAAAGAACCGCTTCTGCTCGAGAGCAATGGAGAGGAGTGCTGATACGTCGTCTTTTATGACGCGGTCATCCAATCACAAAGCGGGAGAGCTGTGATAAATATCTATGAGATAAATAGTGACCACCAATCTGTGATGAGGGGCGTGCAAAAGGTTGCGCTCAGTCACGCCTATCGAGGTCGTGATCTTTCACAGTACATGCAGTGTGGCATGTCCCAACGACCGCCAAAGTCGTTAAAAAGATCGCTAACCGCTGATGCGTCGTTAATGAGATCGTCCAGTTTGGCCGCTACTAGCGACCTTAAAACGATCACACCAACGATAGCATCGTTATCGTGATCGTTAGCGGGAACGTCTAGTGTGGCAGTACCTTAAGAGAATGGAGCCAGGAAGGTGCAGCTTGGCTGCAGGACCTTCCGTGATGTCACTGGCACGTGATAGAGATCACGTGACCAGCTACAGATTGCACACAAGACCACTTCACATCTGTGCACAAGTGAACTGTGAGTAAAGCATTGGAAACTGTACCCTGCTGTGTCATCTGAGTCATTGTCGCCTCACCTGCCTTGCATCACACTCACCACAACAGCCACCAACATCGCTTTTAACATCCTAACATCCCTGAGACACAGATCTGCCCGTGGAGAGCTTAACCATCTTTGCTGCCGTAACATCATCTCAGAGGATCTGCATTGCAGCATCGGCTATCCCTTGCCGAATACCACGGGTGGCGTCACAAACAATATATCACAACTTTATTCCCTTTAATTTTACCTGTTTTTCATGAGATGCAGAAGAAGAGGTAATGTTTTCACACAGGGAGATAAATTATTCTTGTTTGAATACTTTTAAGAGCTTTGTTTTTTTGCTCAATGAAGAAGCAATGGCTAGTTCACAATCCATCCAAATATTATCCTTTTATTTATGGAAACAAAACAGGCATACTGTTGACTTATGATTGGCAACCAAGGATATCTGCTGCAGTGTGGGGACAAGCAGTAGCAGCCTTGGCAGCAGCTGCAGTAGTATAGTATACAGTCATGGCCAAAAGTTTTGAGAATGACACAAATATTATATTTTCACATGATCTGCTGCCCTCTGGTTTTTATGTGTGTTTGACAGATGTTTTTATCACAGACAGAAATATAATTGCAAACATATGAGTAACAAAAGCTTATATTGACAGTTAGAATGAGTTAATGCAGCAAGTCAATATTTGCAGTGTTGACCCTTCTTCTTCAGGACCTCTGCAATTCTCCCTGGCATGCTCTCAATCAACTTCTGGACCAAATCCTGACTGATAGCAGTCCATTCTTGCACAATCAATGCTTTCATTTTGTCAGAATTTTTAGGTTTTTGTTTGTCCACCCGTCTCTTGATGATTGACCACAAGTTCTCAATGGGATTAAGATCTGGGAGTTTACAGGCCATGGACCCAAAATCTCTATGTTTTGTTCCCTGAGCCATTTAGTTATCACCTTTGCTTTATGGCAAGGTGCTCCATCATGCTGGAAAAGGCATTGTTGATCGCCAAACTGCTCTTGGAGGGCTGGGAGAAGTTGCTCTTGGAGGACATTCTGGTACCATTCTTTATTCATGGCTGTGTTTTTAGGCAAGACTGTGAGAGAGCCGATTCCCTTGGCTGAGAAGCAACCCCACACATGAATGGTTTCAGGATGCTTAACAGTTGGCATGAGACAAGACTGGTGGTAGCGCTCACCTTGTCTTCTCCGAATGAGGCGTTTTCCTGATGTCCCAAACAATCGAAAAGGGGATTCATCAGAGAAAATAACTTTACCCCAGTCCTCAGCAGTCCACTGCCTGTACCTTTTGCAGAATATCAGTCTGTCCATGATGTTTTTTCTGGAGAGAAGTGGCTTCTTTGCTGCCCTCCTTGAGACCAGGCCTTGCTCCAAGAGTCTCCGCCTCACAGTGCGTGCAGATGCACTCACACCTGCCTGCTGCCATTCCTGAGCAAGCTCTGCACTGCTGGTAGCCCGATCCTGCAGCTGAAACACTTTTAAGAGACGGTCTGGCGCTTGCTGGTCTTTCTTGGGCGCCCTGAAGCCTTTTTGGCAACAATGGAACCTCTCTCCTTGAAGTTCTTGATGATTCAATAGATTGTTGACTGAGGTGCAATCTTTCTAGCTGCGATACTCTTCCGTTAGGCCATTTTTGTGCATTGCAATGATGAATGCACGTGTTTCTTTAGAGATAACCATGGTTAACAGAAGAGAAACAATGATGCCAAGCACCAGCCTCCTTTTAAAGTGTCCAGTGGTGTCATTCTTACTTAATGATGACAGATTGATCTCCAGCCATGTCCTCATCAACACCCATACCTGTGTTAATGGAGCAATCACTGAAAAGAGGTTAGCTGGTCCTTTTAAGGCAGGGCTGCAATGATGTTGAAATGTGTTTTGGGGAATAAAGTTCATTTTCTAGCCAAATATTGACTTTGCAAGTAATTGCTGTTAAGCTGATCACTCTTTATAACATTCTGGAGTATATGCAAATTGCCATTAGAAAAAGTGAAGCAGTAGACTTTGTAAAAATTAATATTTGTGTCATTCTCAAAACTTTTGGCCATGACTGTACAATAGATGACACGTTGGACAGGGAATCTGAATATGACTGTATGCCCAAAGCAAACTGTGTCATATATTTTCAAAATTCCAATCTGCTGAGCCAAACATCTTGATATCGCAGTTCTAAATATCTGCTGGAGAAATTACACACTTCAGGTAAAAAATGAGCACAGTTTAGCCTTTTCTGACAATTTTTTACCTTCTGACCTGCCCTACATAGGGGACTCACATGTGGGAAGTGTTGTCTCACTAAGGATTGCATAGGGGTCACCTTTTCATAAATGCAGATGACAAATATTCTCTTTACAAAAGCTTCACCAATTAGGGAACACACATTTTCATGGTAATACGCCAATTTCTCTGGCCCAAAATTTTTTTTAGCAATTTTTGAAAAAAAATTATCATTTTGGAAAAGAAAATTGAAGTCATGGAAGTGAATGCATTTTGGTTCATAAATTAGGGAACACAGATTTTTCTGTTAATATGTCAATTCCTCAACCCTAAAAATGTCTTAATAATGTTGGAAAAAAATGAAAATTTCTTGAAAGAGAATTATAGTAATTGAAATCAAAGAATTTTGATTTCATCATTTTAAATTTTTTTCCGCTATCCTGTTCAAGGGCTGCAAATACAGAAATGTGTTGACTCGGCAATGACCACATAACAGTCATTTATTCATACATGCAGTTAGCAACCAGCCGATATGGAAAGGTTTCACTGATTTGGAAGCATTGATTTTCTTGGTAATACACCACTTCTCCGGCTCAAAAATATATTAATAATTTGGGAAAAAAGATTAAATTTTTTTTAAGAAATTAGCAGTCATGGTAGTAAAATTAATTTGGTTTGATAATTTCAAACAATTTATCCCTTTCTAATATTTTTTACCTTTCTAACCTGCCCTATGTGGGTGCTGCACAAGCAGAGAAACATTGATTCTGCAGGGGGTGCATAATGGTCACCTGGTCATAAATGCAGTCAATAACTGTTAGTTGTGCAAAAGCTTCACCAATTAGCATGCACAAATTTTTGTGGCAATGCGTCAATTCCTCCATACTACAATTCTTTACAATTTTGAAAAACAATTATAATTTTTGTAAAGAACATTGTATTCATGGAAGTTTAAGAATTTTGGTTTGATTTTCTTTAATTTTGCCCTTTTTTCACAATGCTGATTAGGGTGTAACTGAGAAAATTTATTCTAAACGCAATTACAATAAAATTGCATTTCAAACAAAATTAGAAAGATGAGGATGCAAGTAATACAATAAATTTTATGTTTTGTGCTCAAACATGGCAGGTACAGCTTTTAGTGCAAAAAATAATTGGTATCTTTTATTGAGACTGAGCATACATGATTGTTTCCCAAAAGGCATCAATTGGGAGTTTAATTGCCGTGGATAACTGAAAACAATTTTCTTTGGCACACAAAAGAAGAATTGATAAAACAATTTAGGTATAGGAGGGTATTGAAATCAGTAGATTGAGTGTGTTAAAAGCTATAAGTGAGGATGATGATGGGGCTAATGGCAATGACATGTGCAGACTGGTTACCAGAAAGACGATCATAAATAGGAGGGAAGGATAGCTTGAGCTTTGCTCATCTTGCTGGTCAGTTTGCTTTCCTTACAGGTGATGCCATTTCATGTGATGATGAAGTGATGTAGTTCTTGTTCGATTATTTTTTAACAGTGTAGCCTGCATAACACAATAGGTTGCCATGCATTTAGGACTCTACCACAATGTCCACCATCCCCACTGTTGAGTCTCACTCATTAACAATAGTCAATTAGCCACACAATGCATGCATTGTGTATCAATGAGACCAAGAACCTTCTCCTATGATAACATTACTCTCTCAGAACCCCTTTATGGTTCCAAATCTTGTCCGCCATAGAATCGTCATCATTGTCATCCCTGATTTGGCTGACAGTAGCCTCAGTTTGGGAAATAGCTTGAGCTCCAGGATTTCCCATGATTTCCACATTGACATTTGCTCTGGCTGAGATGACTACTACCACTGCCAGTGCTCCTACCACCACAACTCACAGAGCACGAAAAAAACTTAGTGTTAAAATCTCCCACTCCTTCTCCTCCAGTCTCATGAAACAGAGAAAATAGGCTGACTGTTCATCTCTTCTCATAAATCAACCGGAAGATGTTGTTATAGTATAGCATGTTCCTTAGACTCTGGGGAATTGTGGGTTAGTGGACTTTAGAGCAGAACAGAAACAGATATCATTGATATAAAGGAAATTCCACTTTGTCAAAATTAGTTTATATGACAGTGAAGTAGATGGACTGAACAGAACACTGACTCTAACTGATGGTGTTGCTGTCAGAGGCTACATCATCCTGCTGCAATTGAGATGCGTGGTATGACAGATATTTTATTATGAGCTCTGCTGTGTTTTCATTAATAGGCTTGCCAGCTGCAAAGGAGGCCAAGAGTGTCTGCATTTGGTACTCCTATACTCCTACTGCTGGGATGCTTGTTGTCTGCACTGCTGATGGTAATGCTGCTGCTAGAGGCACACACTTTATTTCAGGAATTTTCTATTCTATAATGCTACCATGGCCATTGCTAGTGCCATATTTTGGTTTGCCATACATTTTTGTCACAAGAATATCATTTAATTTGTGCCCAAAGTTTTGTCACCAGAATTAGCCAACCCTAAAAAATACGAAATCAACCAGAAAAACTACGCAAGGCTTACGTGATGGACAAAAGTGTAATCAACAACCTGCTTGTGGCGTATAAGTGTATCCAATTTGACTATTTAAAAAGGTGAGTAATAAAGATCTGCATAGTTAAATGTCTCAATTTAACATATAGGAAAGATGTGATCTTCGTACCGTGTTAGCCAGTAGATAGAAAAATATTTAGACTTAGAGTCCTCATGGTTGATACCTTTTAATGGGTAACTGAAAAGATGGTAACAAATTGCAAGCTTTCGAGACTACCAGGTCTCTTCATCAGGCATAGACTAATACAACATCTGAAGAATCACACAAAAGAGAATTTATAAAACAATTTAGGTATAGAAGGTATGAAATCAGTAGATTGAGTGTGTTAAAAGCTATAAGTGAGGATGATGATGGGGCTAATGGCAATGACATGTCAGACTGGTTACCAGAAAGACGATCATAAATAGAGGGAAGGATACTTGAGCTTTGCTCATCTTGCTGGTCAGTTGCTTTCCTTACAGGTGATGCCATTTCATGTGATATGAAGTGATGTAGTTCTTGTTATCCCTCTGCCATAATGACAGTTCTGCTTCATGTCACTTGTCCTACCTATTGCATTTTTCTGTGCTATTTTGTGTATAAATATGTGATTCTTCAGATGTTGTATTAGTCTATGCCTGATGAGAGACCTGAGTAGTCTCGAAAGCTTGCAATTTGTTACCATCTTTCAGTTAGCCATTAAAAGGTATCAACCACTGAGGACTCTCAAGTCTAAATATTTTCAATTAACATAATATTTTGTTTGCAAATTTAGGTTGAAGCAGATTAATTTCCATGGACACAAGGTCCACATTAAATCAAATCCAAAACGTAAGAACCTGGTGCAGCCTGAGATGCTCTTTGTTATAACTGTGTCTGGAAACTAATGATTTCTTATCAGACCCTTTTTGTGTATATGTGTGGGAGCCTTCTGTGATTGTCACATCTCCACAAGGTTCCATGGATACCCCAGCAGAACTTAATAATTCCCATAATAAGTCAATAGATTTAATTAATTCTGCCTTAGGAGAATGTATGACAAAAAATAAAAAAATGCAAATTTTAACAGAGCCTTAAATACCGTATATACTCGTGTATAAGCCGAGATTTTCAGCACCTTTTTTCGTGCTGAAAATGCCCCCTCGGCTTATACACGAGTCATAGGGCAGAAACCAGTGGGGGAGGGGATGCCACGGCAGGCGCCGGTGGCTGGGATCATACTCACCCCTCCCCGTGCCATCGCTGAGCGTCCCTGCAATCCTGCAGCTCTCCCCGGCTTCCTGGCTACTGAAGCTCTCCAGCACTGAGCGGTGATGTAATACCCGCTCATTAAGGTCATGTAATATGGACGCGACACCACTCCCATGGGCGTGGCCTCCATATTCATGGCCTTAATGAGCGGTATTACATCACCGCTCAGTGCTGGAGAACTGCAGGAGCCAGGAAGCCGGGAGAGCTGCAGGATTGCAGGGACGCTCAGCGATGGCACGGGGAGGGGTGAGTATGATGGAGGTGAGGACAAGGAGCACGAGCAGGACGGGGGGGAGAACGGTGGACGGGGGAAGCATAGAGGACGGGGGAAGCTGGAGCAGGACGGGGAAGCATGGAGGAGGACGGGGAGAACGGAGGATGGGGGAAGCATGGAGCAGGACGGTGGGGGAGATCGGTGAACGGGGGAAGCGTGGAGGAGGATGGGGGAAGCATGGAGCAGGACAGGGGAGGATGGAGGGCACAGAGGAGCACTGAGCAGGACGGGGGCACAGGAGGACGGAGAAGGAATGGGGGAGCACAGCGGAGGACGGAGCAGGAGGGGGGAGTACAGAGGAGAATGGGGGAGCACAGAGCTGGATGGGGGAGCAAGGAGCAGGACGGGGGCAGCACAGAGCAGGAGGGCAGTTTATACACCCGACTTATACACGAGTCAATAATTTTCCCCAGTTTTTTGTGGCAAAATTAGGGGGGTCGGCTTATACACGGGTCGGCTTATACACGAGTATATACGGTAATTAATAATGCAATGTATATACAAAGCAATTCAAATATTAAGGCATGTTCTCTCTGTACATGCTATAACATTGTGCTTAATTGTGAATTATACTACATTATGTTGGTTGTATCTGTTTACTTTACCTCTGTGTACCAGCTGTATCACTATATTAGAAATATGCTCCTATACAGAGCCAGCTAATATCTGTGTTCCAACTCTGGACCAAATGACTCATACCATCACAATCTGTGTACGCTTCATCTTCAAGATGTTCTTCTGTTCATTATCGGCAAGCAGGCAAATTACTGTGCTTGGACCATTCCCTGATTAGAAGCAAAGTGAAGAAATAATTTAAAGCTGTTGAATCTGTCTGAGCCATGGATAAATGTCCACTTATTTTGTATCACGCTGCTTGTAAAATCATCTTCATCCTTGTTCCCTGAAGCATACTTCTCCGCTGCCCTGCTACATAATTATTCCTAAATATTTCCAATTGTATGTGCAATCATTTCATGCGTATACCTGTCTTGCACTAAATCATAAGATAATATATACAATGCGTACTATAGCATACAAGTAAGAACCAGGCAGACGCTTTGAGGCTCAATATAGTAATCAGAAAACGCAAATCTACTCCCAAGGTCAAAAAGAGGGACATTTTAAGAGCAAAGCAAGACAGGGGGACTTGGTTCAAAAAGAGGGACTCTAGCAAGGTGGCACAGGGTGGTAGTCATAGCCGAGTCCACTCGGTCATTGTAGCACGGACAGTCAGGATCCGGAAGCACAGTTGTCATCCAACAGGGAAACAATTTATTGCATAACAGAAGAAGTAGAAAAAGTAGATGCAGTAAATCAAGTGAACTTCCTGCTCTTTCCCTAATTCCCTTCACTGCCGTGTCAGCGGCAGCAGCGGCAGCTACAGTAACAGTAGCAGTCCTTAAGCCGATTTCTGGATGATTATAGTACTTGGCAGGGCACTACTCAGTCCCGGAGCCCGCCTCACTGCCCATCAGTCCGGGCAGCAGTCTCTACCCCCTCTTGGGGTTTAGCAAACTACCGGCCACTGCAGAGCACCTTGCCCTGGGCAAGCCTGCCCAGGCACTGAACTGCAGAGACGGACTTCCTGTCTGCTTGGAGGCTGCTGAATCAGCACTCTAAATTAACCTATGCTTACCCTGAACTAATCACACACATTGCAATGGTACAACATTACGGCATTGCAAACACAGCGCATACATTTAATCCAGACCCAACACATCACATTGATACATATTTATGCACAACTCGCAATCGAGCACTGCATGGGGGGACCACATCAGGGAAAGGGAGAGAGAGCAACCGAGGGTCTCTGCCACCTCCTTACATATACATTGGATCAATAGTATAGCCTTAAATATAAAGTTGCAGCCACACCAGGTTATATGCCCTGAAGTTGACTAAAAGCCTCCTGACTTGTACTAAAACACCTTTTTAAGAAATAACACGTAGTAAGCAAGGCACCCTGTTTCACAATTTGTATTAGTGTCCAGTAGCTTCAAATTAGGTCACTTGTTAAAATAAAGTTTCAACAAAACTATATATACATCTCAACCCCTACTTCCAAAAGAGTTGGGACACACACTGTGTAGCATTTAAAGAAATCAAAAATGGAATGATTTGAAAATCTTTACTAGTCATAATTTATTTACAGGACATAAAACATATAACCGGAATTAATTTTTTACATTTCATTTAAAAAACTCATTTAGAAATTGATTGTACCAACACATATCAAAAAAGTTGTGACTTTTCCAGGATGCCTTCCAAAAGGGATCTTTTCCCAAAGAAAATCAAGAGGCTCTCATTGTTACCCTTCCAAAACCTGGAAAACAATCCGATGAACCTTAAATTTTTTGACCCATATCACTACTTAATACCGACCTTAAAATATATGCAAAAGTCATAGCAAACAGAATAGCGCATTTACCGCCCGATCTGATAGAAATCGATCAGGTGGGATTCATTAAAAATAGATATGCGGCAGACAACACCAGAGGCATCCTCAACATAACACACTACATAGAAGCCAAGAAGTCAGAGGCACTGCTTGTAGCGTTAGATGCCGAGAAGGCATTTGACCACATTCATTGGGATTTTGTTTTCTCAGTTCTGAGGAAGATAGGCTTCACTGGAGACATCTTCTCAGGGATACAGGCGTTATACTCCCAACCATCAGCGAGGATCTTTTCTAATGGGGCCCTGTCAGACAATTTTCTAATCAGCAATGGGACGCGCCAGGGCTGCCCTTTGTCACCTTTGATTTTTGTACTCTCAATCGAACCTTTAGCCCAGGTGTTAAGAACTCAATTACAGGGATACAAATAGGGAACAGAACACATGTTATTTCCCTTTTTGCCGATGATGTAATACTGACACTATCGCAACCAATAGACTCATTAGAACATGCAATGGAGGTAATTCTGTATTTTGGGAAAGTATCGTATTACAAGCTTAATGCACAAAAAACTCAGGCTTTGCCACTTAATTTATCCATGGAGACAGTGTCTTTGTTGAAACATAGGTATGCTCTGGACTGGCAAACAAAGGGTTTGAAATATCTGGGGATTATGGTCACATCATCCCACTCTTTCTTGTATTCTTCTAATTATGAACCCTTGCATGCTAATTTAAAGTCCAAAACTCAAAGACTTGCTAAGGTTAGAGTTTCTTTGTTGGGCAGGATTGCAACTTTTAAGATGCTTCTTCTGCCAAAACTTCTCTACCTGTTCAGGACGTTACCCATAATACTTCCACAGACCTTTTTCAGAGCCATTAAGAGTTTGATGTCGACATATATCTGGGGGGACACAAGCCCAGGATAGCCATTCATATTTTATCTAGAGATAAATGGATGGGTGGTTTGGGAGTGCCAGACATTCCTAACTATTATATAGCATCTCAGATCTCTACATTGGCATTAGGTTGGCTTGGACAATCACAAACACATTGGGTCCATATGGAAGAATCTCAGATGTCCCCATTGTCATAGAGAGCTATACTAGCAGCGTCTTTGATAGGTCTCCCTCTGCCGGCTACATTACTTCCGCTTACCAAAGCGGCGGTTTATAGTTGGCAGATATTCCATAAACGCTCGGGAAAGGGCACTAGATTACCTAGGAACATTCCCTGTGGAAGTCCTTTCCACCGCTATCCCAAATCTAAATGTCACAGCTTGGTTACATAGTGGGGTAATTTTCATAGATCAATTGTATTCTGGGGAAAATCTGATGCCATTTGCAGCCTTAAAATCTAAATACTCTCTAAGAGACAATGATGTCTTCTCATATCTTCAAATGAACCACCTTCTTAAGAAGCTCTCTTAGAGTTCGATGAGCTGTAATCCTAGAATATTTGCTGTTTATATGAATAAGTTGAAAGGTCTAAGAAAGATTTATGCGAAGATTGAAGAGGTATCAGTGTTCAAAAAAACTTATCCGCTAGGGCAGTGGGAGAGAGACCTGGGAATGGATATTACTTCAGAAGAATGGATTAAATCTATGAGAATAGCGCACAAATCACTAAGAAGTAGCACACACATAGAATCATTTATGAAAACAGTACTGAGATGGTATTTTGTTCCATCGCGTCTACACCAAATATTCCCAAAGTCCTCACCACTGTGCTGGCGAAATTGTGGGTGAACGTGGGACGTTGCTCCATATACTATGGGGATGTCCTAAAGTAAAGCATTATTGGAACAGAGTGTTCCACATGATATCAACTATACTACAATCCAAGCTTAAGGGATCACCCCAAATGGCACTGTTACTGGTGGGTATTGGAGACATACCCCCAGGGGATAGAACACTGATATGTATTATACTTATACATGCCAAATTACTGCTTACTCGTCACTGGAAATCGGATACTATCCCAAACGTTAAAGAGCTATATACCACAATTAATCAACATACAGTATATGTATGAACAGATGTGGGCTAGGGGACAGGGTACAACAGAGAAAATCCATGGAAATTGGATGAGATGGCAACAAAGCTCATTCAGTCGGTAACGATACATAAGGGATGGTTCACATTTACCCCATAGCCTTCACCTGGTATAATTGCAACAACAAAGCAAATATATGACCTCTTACTCTGTTACCATTCCGACTATGCTCCATGCTCCATTAGAGTGTATAATTTTGTTACTTTCTTTACATTTTTATTTCATCATTCAATACTGAGTAGTGACCAATGTACTGTAGATTGAGATCATATTGCTTTGATTATGCCACATCTATGACTTAATGGCTACTGCTTAAGATTGGTTATTCCCTTTCTTTTTCTTTTGATATTTAAGTCAGAGCAATACTTGATATATCAGCTTATTGAAATGATGATGTTATTATTTTTGGTTTGTATGTTTGTTATTATATGAAAAACTTCTAATAAAAACTAACGAAACGAAAAAAGTTGTGACAGGGTTGGTTAACCCCTTAACATCCAAGGATGGACACAGTCCCTCGCGGCAGGGTGTAAGTTTGCGCACCATGATGTAATATGTCTGTCCTGCATTTAAACTGTCACTGCGTTTAAACACGCAGTGACAGTTCCGTACTGACAATTGTCACTGACAGCTGAGAGGCATAGAAAGATGTGCGGGGACCCTTGCCATCGCTCCCCGCATCAACAACGCTGTGATTGGTCAGTCAATCTGACTGACTGATCACAGCTTGAAAATTTCAGCATCAACCGCCCGGTCAGTGCAGGAGCTCAGCGCTGCAGTGGCCGAGCTTCCTGCACTAACAGTCAGGAGCGGCGTACATGTCCGCCCCTGGCTGTTAACCCCCTGATTGCTGGAATCGGGCGTGATCACAGTGTTCAGGGGGAGGCAGAGGGTTGGGGCTCTCTCTGTCTTCTGATCGGCGTCCACGCAATGTAATCGCAGGGCCCGATCTCTGCCATGAAGACCCGGGGTTGTCACGACTAAATCAATTATGGGTTGCCGATATGTTGCTCGCAGAGGCAGAAGTTTGGCTAATTATTTATCCCCTAGTTTGTTAAAATCATGCCACAACACAAGCTCGTGGCTGTTACTGGATTTTTTAAATGTGCAGGTTCTAGATGCAATGTCTGCGCATATGCCATGGATAAAACTAAATCAATTTTTTCATACAATGGTTTTTCTCAAAACATTATTTCTTCTATGAATTGCGACACGCAGTATGTCATTTACTGTATTTGCTGCACTGAGTGTAAAGTTCAATATATTGGCTGTACTATACGGAAAATTAAAAAAAGAATAGCCGAGCATCTAAAAAATATTGAACAAAAATGCAGCCTATTCTGGAGCTGCAAAATATTTTGTAAATATTCATCAAAGTAATATTAGATCTTTGGGTTTTATGGTTTGGAGAGGGTAAATACTCCGATTCGTGGTGGAGATAGACATAAACTATTAAACTTTTTTGAAGCCTTTTGGATTCTCAAGTTAGATACCAAATTTCCTAGTGGTATGAATTTTAGGAATGATCTGTATTATATTTATTGAATGTAGTGATTTTGCAGCATGTTCAATCTCTTTCCAGTGTTGCCACTTTTGTAATTAATTGCTTGTACAATTTGATTGGTTCATTGTTACTATATTATTCTTGTGCATTTGTTTTTAACCCCTTAACGACCAAGCCATTTTGAAGGTTAATGACCAGGCCAATTTTTACATTTCTGACCACTGTCACTTTATGTGCTTACAACTCTGGAACGCTTCAACGGATCTTGGCGATTCTGAGAATGTTTTCTCGTGACATATTGTACTTCATGATAGTTGTAAAATTTCTTCAATATAACTTGCGTTTATTTATGAAAAAAACGGAAATATGGCAAAAATTTTGAAAATTTTGCAATTTTCAAACTTTTAATTTTTTTGCCATAAAATCAGAGAGATATGTCACAAAAAATAGTTAATAAATAACATTTCCTACATGTCTACTTTACATCAGCACAATTTTGGAACCAATTTTTTTTTTTTGTTAGGAAGTTATAAGTGTTAAAAGTTGACCAGCAATTTCTTATTTTTCCAACAAAATTTACAAAACCATTTTTTTTAGGGACCACCTCACATTTGAAGTGAATTTGAGGGTCAATATGACAGAAAATACCCAAAAGTGACACCATTCTAAAAACTGCACCCCTCAAGGTGTTCAAAGCCACATTCAAGAAGTTTATTAACCCTTTAAGAACTTCACAAGAATTGAATCAATGTGGAAGGAAAAAATGAACATTTAACTTTTTTTCCCAAAATTTTTCTTTCGACACAATTTTTTAAATTTTGTCAAGGGTATCAGGAGAAAATGAACCACAATATTTGTTGTACAATTTCTCCTGAGTACACCGATACCCCATGTGTGGGGGAAAACCAATCTTTAGGCGCACGGCAGTGCTCAGAAGGGAAGGAGCATCATTTGAGATTTTGAATGTCAAATTGGCTGGAATCGAGAGCGGACATCATGTCGCGTTTGGAGAGTCCTTGATGTACCTAAACAGTGGAAACCCCCCATAAGTGACCCCATTTTGGAAACTAGACCCCTAAGGAACTTATCTAGATCTGTGGTGAGCACTTTGAACCCCCAAGGGCTTCACAGAAGGTTATAATCTAGAGCCGTAAAATTTAAAAATCATATTTTTTCCACAAAAATGATCTTTTCACCCCCAATTTTTATTTTTCAAAGGATAAAAGGATCCCAAAAGATATTGTGCAATTTGTCCTGAGTATGCTGATACCCCATATGTGGGGGTAAACCACTATTTGGGCGCATGGCAGAGCTCAGAAGGGAAGCAGAGCCATTTGACTTTTTTGGCTGGAATTGAGATTGGATGCCATGTCGCATTTGGAGAGTCCCTGATATGCCTAAACAGTGGAAACCCCCCACAAGTGACCCCATTTTGGAAACTAGACCCCCCAAGGAACTTATCTAAATGTGTTTGAGAGCTTTGAACCCCCAAGGGCTTCACAGAAGGTTATAACGTAGAGCCGTAAAATTAAAAAAAATCATATTTTTTCCACAAAAATGATCTTTTCATCACAATTTTTATTTTCCAAAGGATAAAAGGACCCCAAAAATTATTGTGCAATTTGTCCTGAGTACGCTGATACCCCATATGTGGGGGTAAAGCACTATTTGGGCGTATGGCAGAGCTCGAAAGGGAAGCAGCGCCATTTGACTTTTTTGGCTGGAATTGAGATTGGACGCCATGTCGCATTTGGAGAGTCCCTGTGTGTCTAAACAGTGGAAACCCCCCACAAGTGACCCCATTTTGGAAACTAGACCCCCTAAGGAACTTATCTAGATGTGCTGAGTATGCTGATACACCATATGTGGGGGGAACCACTATTTTGACGCATGGCAGAGCTCGGAAGGGAAGGAGCACCGTTTTTGAATGCAGACTTTGATGGAATGGTCTGCGGGTGGAGAGCCCCTGATGTGCCTAAACAGTAGAAACCCCCCACAAGTGACCTCATTTTGCAAACTAGACTCCCCAAGGAACTTATCTAGATGTGTGGTCAGCACTTTGAACCCCCAAGGGCTTCACAGAAGCTTATAACGTAGAGCCGTGAAAATAAAAAAATCATATTTTTTTCCACAAAAATGACCTTTTTGCCCCCAAATTTTTATTTTCATAAGGGTAACAGGAGAAATAGGACCCCAAAAGTTGATGTGCAATTTGTCCTGAGTACGCTGATATCCCATATGTGGGGGGGAACCACTGTGATCGCCTTACTGCGATCTTTGGGAGGCAGAATGAACAAATCCACAAAAGGTGAAGAATTGGTTTTATTTTTACACCGTTCCTCGTGCGGTTTTAGTGATTAGGTGACTTTATTCCTCGGGTTGGTGAGATTACAGCGATATCAGATTTATACCCTTTTTTCATGTTTAGCTTCTGTCACACACTAAAAGATGCTTTTTTTGGAAGAATTTTCTGTAAGAAATTTTTGCATCGCCGTATTTTGAGAGCTATAATTTTTCCAAATTTCGTCCAACAGAGTTATCTGTGGGCTTATTTTTTGCGGGACGAGCTGAAGTTTTTATTGGTACCATATTCGGGCACATAACGTTTTTTGATCGCTTCCTATTCAGATCTTTGTGGAAGCAGAATGAACAAAAACCAGCAATTCAGGAATTGTTTTTTTTTTTTTTTCCTCCTTCCGTGTGTGGTAAAATTGATAAAGCAGCTTTATTCTTCGGGTCACTACGATTACAGCGATACCTCATTTATATATATTTTTATGTTTTGTCGTTTTTTACGCAATAAAATTTTTTATAGAAATATAATTATTTTTGCATCAGGTTTTTTCCGCGAGCAATAACTTTTTATTTTTTCGCTGATGATGCTGTATAGTGGCTTGTTTTTTGCGGGACAAGATGACGTTTTCAGTGGTACCATGATTTTTTATATCCGACTTTTTGATCGCGTGTTATTGCACTTTTTCCAAGCGGTATGATGATACCGCTTGGAAAAAGCATAATTTACTACTTTTTTGTGTTTTTTTTTACAGCTTTCACTGAAGGGGTTAACTAGGGTTACGCTTTTATATTTGGGATTTTTACGGACGTGGTGATACCAAACATGTGTATTTTTTTTGTTTTTTGTTTTTTTTATTACATAAAAATGTGTATTTTTTAGGGGAATTTTTTAAAATTATTTTTTACTATTTTTTTTACAATTTTTTTTTAAAAAAATGCTTTTTTTTACCTTGTCCCTTTATGGGACTTTCACTTTTTTACTTTTGATTGCAGGTACAATGCATTGCAATGCTCCAGCATTGCAATGCATTGTACCTATAGTGAAAGCTGCTGTGTCCATGGTCACAGCGGCTTTCCATAGCTAGATGACCCGGCGGTTGTCATGACAACTAGGGTTGAGCATTCCGATACTGCAAATATCGGGTATCGGCCGATATTGGCGTATCGGAATTCCGATTCCGAGTTCCGATATTTTCGTCATATCGGATACTGGAATCGGGATTGTCACTGTCACTGTCAGTGTCCGTCGGTCGGGTCTGTCAGGAGTCAGCGGCAATTACCTGGCAGAAGATCTCCGGCGTCACGGCCTGGACTGCTTCATGGCCGCAATCTTCTTTCCCCGGCGGTCACATGCAGTTTCTCGCGATAACTGCAGTGACTGCTGGGTAATCCCGGCCGTAAAGCAGTCAGTCCGATGACGTCACCGCCGGGGAAGCAGGTAATCAGCTGTGCTGCGTCGCGATGACAGGCTCTGCCTGTCATTGCGATGTAGCAGAGCTGGATCGTCGTGGGACTGTCGTTATGGACTGCGTCGGACAGGTGGTTATACTGTTGGTTTGTTTTTTTTCTTTTTTTACAGGAGATCGATGACGTCGCAGGAATGAGTGTATAATAAAATTAATGAAAACTGTGTTGTCTCTTTTATTTCATTAAAAGACTTTTTTCTTGCTTTGTCTTTTTTTTAAACATTTAAAAACTTTGGGATTAATAATGGATCGGTGTCTTATTGACACCTCTCCATTATTAACCGGGCTTATTGTCACCGTGCAATCAACGGTGACATTAACCCCTTATTACCCCGCTTGCCACCGCTACAGGGCAAGTGGGAAGAGCCGGGTAAAGTGCCACAATTGGCACATCTTTTGATGCGCCAAATGTGGGGCTGCTGTAGCCTGGTATTATCAAGCTGTTGAGGGCCAAAATCCATGGGCCTTGACAGTCTTTTAATACCAGGCCGCAGCAGTCTGCATTTTACTTGGCTGGTTAACAAAAATAGGGGGGATCCCAACGCCGTTTTTTTTTCGAGGGGATCCCCTATTTTTGTTAACCAGCCAAGCTAAGCAGACTGCTGTGGCCTGGTATTATCAGGCTGGCAAGGTCCATGGATATTGGATCCTTACCAGCCTGAAAAACCAGGCCTCAGCGGTCTGCTTCATCTGGCTGGTTAACAAAAATAGGGGGGACCGACGCCAATTTTTTTCGAGGGGATCCCCTATTTTTGTTAATCAGCCAAGATATGCAGACTGCTGTGGCCTGGTATTATCAGGCTGGCAAGGTCCATGGATCTTGGCTCCTTAACAGCCTGAAAATCCAGGCCTCAGCGGTCTGCTTCATCTGGCTGGTTAACAAAAATAGGGGGGACCCCACGCCAATTTTTTTCGAGGGGATCCCCTATTTTTGTTAATCAGCCAAGATATGCAGACTGCTGTGGCCTGGTATTATCAGGCTGGCAGGGTCCATGGATCTTGGCTCCTTAACAGCCTGAAAATCCAGGCCTCAGCGGTCTGCTTCATCTGGCTGGTTAACAAAAATAGGGGGGACCCCACGCCAATTTTTTTCGAGGGGATCCCCTATTTTTGTTAACCAGTTCCCTCTGACGTCACTGATTGTGTCCCTGGCTGACCTGAAGTGAAAGTGGAAAGCAATCAATTAAGCTTTCCACTTAAGGGCCCGTCTCACATAGCGATATCGCTACCGAGATCGCTGCTGAGTCACTAGTTTTGTGACGCAGCAGCGAGCTCACCAGCGATATCGCTGTGTGTGACATTCAGCGACGATCAGCCCCCCTGCCGGGTATCGCTGATCGTCGCTGAAATGTCAAGACCTTTTTTTGATCGCTGGTTTCCCGCTGACAGGCACACATCGCTGCGTGTGACAGGCGGGAGACCAGCGATCCGCTGGTAACCAAGGTACACAGCGGGTTTCCAGGCGCGGGGCTGTGCCTAGAAACCCGCTGTGTACCTTGGATACCAGCGCCCTGATGCAGGGAGCTGGTATCCAAGGTACACAGCAGGTTTCCAAGCGCTGCGCGGTACCTGGAAACCCGCTGTGTACCTTGGTTACCAGCGGATCGCTGGTCTCCCGCCTGTCACACGCAGCGATGCGTGCCTGTCAGAGGGAAACCAGCGATCAAAAAAAGGTCCTGACATTTCTGCGACGATCAGCGATACCCGGCAGGGGGGCTGATCGTCGCTGAATGTCACACACAGCGATATCGCTGGTGAGCTCGCTTCTGCGTCACAAAACTAGTGACTCAGCAGCGATCTCGGTAGCGATATCGCTATGTGAGACGGGCCCTTAAGCGATGTTACCCACAGTGTCGCTGTCCCAGATCGCTGCCTGAGCTGCCTGTTTGGCAGCTCAGCAGCGATCATGTAGCGATACACCAGCGATCCTGACAAGTGCATATCGTTGTCGGGATCGCTGATGTATCGTTATGTGACACCCAGCCTTTACTCTCCTGTCAGCCAGGAGAGGAACTCATTCATTTGGGGGTTTACTGTGAGGCTGCAGCATTAGCTGCGGTCCCTGCAGTAAACATTAACCCTTTCTGAAGGATTACACCGTGGGACCTGACTGTGCATGGGATAGGTAAGAATAATTTTGCTTTTTTATTTTATTTTTATTACAGGAAATGGTTTTTGCAGTAAAATAAAAGATGGTCAAAAACATGTGTCTTTATTTCATTAAAATGATTTTTAATTAAAGTGTGTGTGTTTTATTTTTATTTCATGCAATAGGATTAATAATTGATAGTTGTCTAATTGACAGCTCTCAATTATTAACCTGGCTTAAGGTCACCTTTCAATAGCAAGGTGGCTTTAACCCCATATTAACCCATTCGCCACCGCTACAGGGCAATGGGAATAGACGGGCAAAGTGCCAGAAAGGGCGAATCTAATTATAGATTTGTCTTTCCTGGGGTGTCTGGGGCAGATGTTAGTAGCCGGGGGGGGACCAAAAATAATGGTCCCTCTCTGGGCTATTATTATCTGCCCCCACTCACTGGCTTTGTCTGTCTGGTTGCGAAAATAGGGCGGGAGCCCACGCATTTTTTTTCAGCAATTTTACACCTCATATATATATATATACATGTCATTGAATTTGTGACACATATATATATATATTTATATTTGTAGTTCATACACTTCTACATAGTATAATAGCCGCTAATTCAATTGCCGGCTTTTGTGAAAATGCAGAACCCGACATGAAATGACACTTGGTGTACATAGGGTTAACCATGTCCTTTGCTATCTGATTTGCACAAACAATTAAATCAGTCTATGTGTGCAAAATTTCACACCTGTAGGGGTTAATTAAAGGTGTAAATTCGTAGCAAAAAAGTCGTTTTTTTTACAACGAATTTACACCTTTAATTAACCCCTACAGGTGTGAAATTTTGCACACATAGACTGATTTAATTGTTTGTGCAAATCAATAGCAAACGACATGAAAAGACATGGTTAACCCTATGTACACCAAGTGTCATTTCATGTCGGGTGCTTCTGTCTTTTCACAGAAGCCGGCTTTACCCGGCAATTGAATCAGAGGATATTTTACTATGTAGAAGTGTATAAACTATACATATATGTATATATATATGTCACAATGACATGTATATATATATATATATATATGTATTCTATGTGTGTATATTTAGTGTTTACAAGGAAAGAATGGGGTTTTTTTAGTTACGATATTTTGTTCCCATAGACTTACATGGGACTTCCGGTATCGGTATCGGGTATCGCCGATATTTTAATGATATCGGCGATACCATTCCGATTCCGATACTTTTGGATATCGGAAAGTATCGCTCAACTCTAATGACAACCCCTGGGTCATCAAGGCAGAGATAGGACCCTGCAAATACATTGCGGGGCGCCGATCTGAGGCAGAGGGAGCTCCCGACCCTCTGCCTCTCCCTCTGAATGCTGCGATCGCGCTCGATCGCAGCAGTCAGGGAGTTAACAGCCAGGGGCGGCGGGGGCGCCGCTCCTGGCTGTCAGTGCAGGAAGCTCGGCCACTGAAGCGCTGAGCTCCTGCACTGATCGCGCTGGAGAAGCTGAAATTTCAGCCTCTTCTGCCTGATCGCTGCTGTGTTTGGTCAGTCACATTGACTGACCAATCACAGCGTTGTACTTGCGGGGACCGACTGCAAATGTCCCCGCACCGCTTGCTGTGCCTGTCAGCTGTCTGTGACAGCTGTCGGCACTGAACTACCACTGCGTGTTTACATGCAGTGGTAGTTCAAAGGCATGACGTGCACAGTCCGTCAAGGTGCCAAAACTGACACCTTGCCATGACGGACTGTGCACGTCATTGGACATTAAGGGGTTAATATACCTATAACTAAGGGTGCTTCTAGCGCACCAGAAACACATCAGGTTGCTTTCACATTTTAATATGGCCTTATTAGCCGAATAAAGGTTTTCATTTTTTTATACAGAGGGTGGTGTGCCTTTTTTTTTTCTTTTTTTGTATACAAAAATATGTTGTTCTAAATGATGCAGAGAAGTGATAGTACTTTTGAATATGTGTAAACTGCCCAAGCCAAAGGCACTAAAGTATGACCCAATGCCGTAAGAGATACAAGCTTTTGAACTATGTTCTGAAAACATTTTGGACTGTCCTTTTCCTCTTGAGTAGAGTTGAGCGATACTTTCCGATATCAATAAGTATCGGATCGGAATGGGTATCGCCGAAACCCAAAAAGTATCGGCGATACCCGATACCGATACTGGAAATCCAATGTAAGTCTATGGGAACAAAATATCGGAATTAAAAAAAAACATTCTTGCCTTGTAGGTTAATTGTACATGAAGGAAAACAACAAAGAGTAATGTAGAATGTATTGGGGGAGGTTGAGGAGACATTAAAGGCATAGATGTTTAACCCAATCAAATGAAATAGCAGTAATCCTTTTTTTTTTAAAGACGTTTGGATTGACGAAGAAATTGACAATGTTGTTAACCTTTTTTCTATTTTGGCAAATATGTATGTTTCACAACTTCCATGCTCTTCACCTTTTTAACTTCTGCCACACTTTCTCCTTCATAATCTTCAGCAGCATCATCTTTTTCATCAAATTATTCTTCATCTTCACCTTCTTTATCTTCTTCTTAAACTTCTTGCTATTGATCTTTTTGTTAACATTACTCATATTCTTCTTATTAAACTATTATTCTTCTTCATATTCTACTTCTTCATCTTCTTCCTATTCATCTTCTCCATCATATTCTTATTTGTGACAGAGATTCCTGTACTTGTAATCTGTAAAAGTATGAATTTTTCATCCTTCCGTTCTTGCTGTCACCAAAGATTTAAATTACAACAGTGTTTGTCCGCGTTCAGTTTAGCCTGCAGCAGCAGGCCTTTTCCAGGGGCACCACGAGGAGGAACGGACTCACCCCCATACACTGCTTAGTCTTCTTCTGCTTATAATTAGAGCATATATTTAGCTCTTAATTTTGGTCTTATACTTCATGTTCTTCTGCTTTTTGATCTTCTGCTTATTGTTCTTCTGTCTCTTGTTCTGTATCTTGTAGTTTGTCTTAACCTTCTTTTGTCCTGTTGGTGATCTTCTTCTGGGTAATCTTTTATTTCTTCTTTGTGATGGTGTTCAGGCTGGTTGGCTTGATGCTCGTCGTCCTTGTGGTCGTCGCCTTCTTCGGGGTGGTCATCAGGGTCGTCGTCTTCATTGTTGGAGATCCATAGTGATTACCCAAAAAAACATTTAAAAAATCTTCAATTTGGAAATGTAGCTGAAGGTACAAGAAGGCTGACTAACTTCCGAGAACCAGCTGACGTTACTGGAACCCGGACGAGTATCAGATGGTACAAGAGACAATGGAAGTAACGAGGACCAGCTGACTGTGCTGGAACCCGGAGGGGCAGCAGAAGGAAAAGAGCCAATGGCACAACCGAGGACCAGCTGGCGTTACTGGTACACGGTTACTAAGCAGGAGGTACCTGTGCTCCAAAGCACTACCAAGGACTAGCAGACGTTGCTGGAACTCGGATACCGAGATGGAGGCACCTAGGCCAAAGGCACTGCGGAGAACCAGCTGACGGTACTGGAACCCGGACGGGTAGCAGAAGTTACAAGAGCCAATGGAAGTAACGAGGACCAGCTGACTGTACTGGAACCCGGAGGGGCAGCAGAAGGAAAAGAGCCAATGGCACAACCGAGGACCAGCTGGCGTTACTGGTACACGGTTACTAAGCAGGAGGTACCTGAGCTCAAAAGCACTACCAAGGACCAGCAGACGTTGCTGGAACTCGGATACCGAGATGGAGGCACCTAGGCCAAAGGCACTGCGGAGAACCAGCTGACGGTACTGGAACCCGGACGGGTAGCAGAAGGTACCCATGGAAATTTAAGTTGACAGGCCGCAAGCCGGCCGCAGTTACCGAATCCCACAGTCCTACAGTGGGTGATTGTCCTATTGTCACAACGGAAACAGCCTTTATTTACATATCCCGCAGCACAAATAGGAAGCACCTAAACTGCAGGCACCATAGAGTCGGCTAACCCGACCGCAACACAACAGGACAACTTATTGGAGGCTAAGTGACGTTTACACTGACAGGAAACAGCTGGCGTGCTGTAACCAGTCTGGGCAGGAGTGAGTACCCGTGCCAATTACACTTCCGAGCAACAACTGGCGGTGTTGGAGCCCATTGATGAGAGGAGAACAGAGTGGAGGCAGCAGGACTTTTTGCCGTTGACACAGCAGGGGAACAGCTGACAATACTGAACCCCAGTAACACAGGAGCAAGTGTTGACTGTGCTAACAGCACTTCCGAGCAACAACTGGCGGTGTTGGAGCCCAGGGATGAGAGGAGAACAGAGTGGAGGCAGCAGGACTTTTTGCCGTTGACACAGCAGGGGAACAGCTGACATTACTGAACCCCAGTAACACAGGAGCAAGTGTTGACTGTGCTAACAGCACTTCCGAGCAACAACTGGCGGTATTGGAGCCCAGGGATGAGAGTAGAACAGAGTGGAGGCAGCAGAACTTTTTGCCGTTGACACAGCAGGGGAACAGCTGACAATACTGAACCCCAGTAACACAGGAGCAAGTGTTGACTGTGCTAACAGCACTTCCGAGCAACAACTGGCGGTGTTGGAGCCCAGGGATGAGAGGAGAACAGAGTGGAGGCAGCAGGACTTTTTGCCGTTCACACAGCAGGGGAACAGCTGACATTACTGAACCCCAGTAACACAGGAGCAAGTGTTGACTGTGCTAACAGCACTTCCGAGCAACAACTGGTGGTGTTGATGACCAGGGATGAGAGGAGAACAGAGTGGAGGCAGCAGGACTTTTTGCCGTTGACACAGCAGGGGAACAGCTGACATTACTGAACCCCAGTTACACAGGAGAAAGTGTTGAGTGTGCTAACAGCACTTCCGAGCAACAACTGGCGGTGTTGGAGCCCAGGGATGAGAGGAGAACAGGGTGGAGGCAGCAGGACTTTTTGCCGTACACACAGCAGGGGAACAGCTGACATTACTGAACCCCAGTAACACAGGAGCAAGTGTTGACTGTGATAACAGCACTTCCGAGCAACAACTGGCAGTGTTGGAGCCCAGGGATGAGAGGAGAACAGAGTGGAGGCAGCTGGACTTTTTGCCGTTGACACAGCAGGGGAACAGCTGACAATACTGAACCCCAGTAACACAGGAGCAAGTGTTGACTGTGCTAACAGCACTTCCAGCAACAACTGGCGGTGTTGGAGCCCAGGGATGAGAGGAGAACAGAGTGGAGGCAGCAGGACTTTTTGCCGTTGACACAGCAGGGGAACAGCTGACATTACTGAACCCCAGTAACACAGGAGCAAGTGTTGACTGTGCTAACAGCACTTCCGAGCAACAACTGGCGTATTGGAGCCCAGGGATGGAGTAGAACAGAGTGGAGGCAGCAGAACTTTTTGCCGTTGACACAGCAGGGGAACAGCTGACAATACTGAACCCCAGTAACACAGGAGCAAGTGTTGACTGTGCTAACAGCACTTCCGAGCAACAACTGGCGGTGTTGGAGCCCAGGGATGAGAGGAGAACAGAGTGGAGGCAGCAGGACTTTTTGCCGTTCACACAGCAGGGGAACAGCTGACATTACTGAACCCCAGTAACACAGGAGCAAGTGTTGACTGTGCTAACAGCACTTCCGAGCAACAACTGGTGGTGTTGGAGCCCAGGGATGAGAGGAGAACAGAGTGGAGGCAGCAGGACTTTTTGCCGTTGACACAGCAGGGGAACAGCTGACATTACTGAACCCCAGTTACACAGGAGAAAGTGTTGAGTGTGCTAACAGCACTTCCGAGCAACAACTGGCGGTGTTGGAGCCCAGGGATGAGAGGAGAACATGGTGGAGGCAGCAGGACTTTTTGCCGTACACACAGCAGGGGAACAGCTGACATTACTGAACCCCAGTAACACAGGAGCAAGTGTTGACTGTGCTAACAGCACTTCCGAGCAACAACTGGCAGTGTTGGAGCCCAGGGATGAGAGGAGAACAGAGTGGAGGCAGCTGGACTTTTTGCCGTTGACATAGCAGGGGAACAGCTGACAATACTGAACCCCAGTAACACAGGAGCAAGTGTTGACTGTGCTAACAGCACTTCCGAGCAACAACTGGCGGTGTTGGAGCCCATGGATGAGAGGAGAACAGAGTGGAGGCAGCAGGACTTTTTGCCGTTCACACAGCAGGGGAACAGCTGATATTACTGAACCCCAGTAACACAGGAGCAAGTGTTGACTGTGCTAACAGCACTTCCGAGCAACAACTGGCGGTGTTGGAGCCCAGGGATGAGAGGAGAACAGAGTGGAGGCAGCAGGACTTTTTGCCGTTGACACAGCAGGGGAACAGCTGACAATACTGAACCCCAGTAACACAGGAGCAAATGTTGACTGAGCTAACATCACTTCCGAGCAACAACTGGCGGTGTTGGAGCCCAGGGATGAGAGGAGAACAGAGTGGAGGCAGCAGGACTTTTTGCCGTTGACACAGCAGGGGAACAGCTGACATTACTGAACCCCAGTAACACAGGAGCAAGTGTTGACTGTGCTAACAGCACTTCCGAGCAACAACTGGCGGTGTTGGAGCCCAGGGATGAGAGGAGAACAGAGTGGAGGCAGCAGGACTTTTTGCCGTTCACACAGCAGGGGAACAGCTGATATTACTGAACCCCAGTAACACAGGAGCAAGTGTTGACTGTGCTAACAGCACTTCCGAGCAACAACTGGCGGTGTTGGAGCCCAGGGATGAGAGGAGAACAGAGTGGAGGCAGCAGGACTTTTTGCCGTTGACACAGCAGGGGAACAGCTGACAATACTGAACCCCAGTAACACAGGAGCAAGTGTTGACTGAGCTAACATCACTTCCGAGCAACAACTGGCGGTGTTGGAGCCCAGGGATGAGAGGAGAACAGAGTGGAGGCAGCAGGACTTTTTGCCGTTGACACAGCAGGGGAACAGCTGACATTACTGAACCCAGTTACACAGGAGAAAGTGTTGAGTGTGCTAACAGCACTTCCGAGCAACAACTGGCGGTGGTTGGAGCCCAGGGATGAGAGGAGAACAGGTGGAGGCAGCAGGACTTTTGCCGACACAGCAGGGGAACAGCTGACATTACTGAACCCCAGTAACACAGGAGCAAGTGTTGACTGTGATAACAGCACTTCCGAGCAACAACTGGCAGTGTTGGAGCCCGAGGATGAGAGGAGAACAGAGTGGAGGCAGCTGGACTTTTTGCCGTTGACACAGCAGGGGAACAGCTGACAATACTGAACCCCAGTAACACAGGAGCAAGTGTTGACTGTGCTAACAGCACTTCCGAGCAACAACTGGCGGTTTGGAGCCCAGTGGATGAGAGGAGAACAGAGTGGAGCACAGGACTTTTTGCCGTGACACAGCAGGGGAACAGCTGACATTACTGAACCCAGTAACACAGGAGCAAGTGTTGACTGTGCTAACAGCACTTCCGAGCAACAACTGGCGGTATTGAGCCCAGGGATGAGAGTAGAACAGAGTGGAGGCAGCAGAACTTTTTGCCGTTGACACAGCAGGGGAACAGCTGACAATACTGAACCCCAGTAACACAGGAGCAAGTGTTGACTGTGCTAACAGCACTTCCGAGCAACAACTGGCGGTGTTGGAGCCCAGGGATGAGAGGAGAACAGAGTGGAGGCAGCAGGACTTTTTGCCGTTCACACAGCAGGGGAACAGCTGACATTACTGAACCCCAGTAACACAGGAGCAAGTGTTGACTGTGCTAACAGCACTTCCGAGCAACAACTGGTGGTGTTGGAGCCCAGGGATGAGAGGAGAACAGAGTGGAGGCAGCAGGACTTTTTGCCGTTGACACAGCAGGGGAACAGCTGACATTACTGAACCCAGTTACACAGGAGAAAGTGTTGAGTGTGCTAACAGCACTTCCGAGCAACAACTGGCGGTGTTGGAGCCCAGGGATGAGAGGAGAACATGGTGGAGGCAGCAGGACTTTTTGCCGTACACACAGCAGGGGAACAGCTGACATTACTGAACCCCAGTAACACAGGAGCAAGTGTTGACTGTGCTAACAGCACTTCCGAGCAACAACTGGCAGTGTTGGAGCCCAGGGATGAGAGGAGAACAGAGTGGAGGCAGCTGGACTTTTTGCCGTTGACATAGCAGGGGAACAGCTGACAATACTGAACCCCAGTAACACAGGAGCAAGTGTTGACTGTGCTAACAGCACTTCCGAGCAACAACTGGCGGTGTTGGAGCCCAGGGATGAGAGGAGAACAGAGTGGAGGCAGCAGGACTTTTTGCCGTTCACACAGCAGGGGAACAGCTGATATTACTGAACCCCAGTAACACAGGAGCAAGTGTTGACTGTGCTAACAGCACTTCCGAGCAACAACTGGCGGTGTTGGAGCCCAGGGATGAGAGGAGAACAGAGTGGAGGCAGCAGGACTTTTTGCCGTTGACACAGCAGGGAACAGCTGACAATACTGAACCCCAGTAACACAGGAGCAAATGTTGACTGAGCTAACATCACTTCCGAGCAACAACTGGCGGTGTTGGAGCCCAGGGATGAGAGGAGAACAGAGTGGAGGCAGCAGGACTTTTTGCCGTTGACACAGCAGGGGAACAGCTGACATTACTGAACCCCAGTAACACAGGAGCAAGTGTTGAGTGTGCTAACAGCACTTCCGAGCAACAACTGGCGGTGTTGGAGCCCAGGGATGAGAGGAGAACAGAGTGGAGGCAGCAGGACTTTTTGCCGTTCACACAGCAGGGGAACAGCTGATATTACTGAACCCCAGTAACACAGGAGCAAGTGTTGACTGTGCTAACAGCACTTCCGAGCAACAACTGGCGGTGTTGGAGCCCAGGGGTGAGAGGAGAACAGAGTGGAGGCAGCAGGACTTTTTGCCGTTGACACAGCAGGGGAACAGCTGACAATACTGAACCCCAGTAACACAGGAGCAAGTGTTGACTGAGCTAACATCACTTCCGAGCAACAACTGGCGGTGTTGGAGCCCAGGGATGAGAGGAGAACAGAGTGGAGGCAGCAGGACTTTTTGCCGTTGACACAGCAGGGGAACAGCTGACATTACTGAACCACAGTAACACAGGAGCAAGTGTTGACTGTGCTAATGTAGCGCCGGCGTCCCTGCCCTCTGCCAGGCAGGGACGCTGTTCCCCTCACCTCTCTGCTCCGGGTCCGGCGTCCTCCTGCCGCTCTGCTGGCGGTGCGCGCTCCTTTCCTGCCACTGGGCTTAGGGCGCGCACACGCCCTCCCCTCTTGAAGGGGCCGCGCGCGTCGTCCTAATGAGTCCCCGGCCAATGGCCGGAGGACTTCACCTTACATAAGGCACCTCCTCCAAAATGGAGGTGCCCGAGCAATGTTGTTGCACTGTTCACTACTCTGCTTCAGTCCTCAGGGTCATTGCCAGATACCTGTCTGATTCCTGCCAGGTTGCTGTCTGTTACCTGCTTGCTAGCCTACCTGGAGGCTCTGCCGTCACGTGCTGTGATCTTCCGCTATTCCAGTGGCTCTCGCCCGCTCACCTGGGAGTGCTCATCTGTTACCTGCCTCTGGCCTACCTGGAGGCTCTGCCGTCACGTGCTGGGATCTTCCGCTATTCCATGGCTCTCGCCCGCTCACCTGGGAGCGCTCATCTGTTACTGCCTGCTGGCTACTGAGCTCTGCCGTCACGGGCTGTGATCTTCTGCTATTCCAGTGACTCTCGCTCGCTCACCTGGGAGCGCTCATCTTCTATCGTCCTGCTAGCCTACCGGGAGGCTCAGCCTTCACAGGTCGCATCTACCTTCTTCCAGAGACTGCCCCGGTCACTTGCCGTGACCTCCTGCCCACTCATCCAGAGACTGCCCCGGTCACTTGCCGTGACCTCCTGCCTACTCATCCAGAGACTGCCCCGGTCACTTGCCGTGACCTCCTGCCCGTTCATCCAGAGACTACCCCGGTTATCTGCGGTGACTACCTGCCCGTCCACTCTGGTCGCCACCAGCTCCCTTACAAGGACTGCCCCTTTGTATAGTAGCTCAGAGGTTCCGCCTCCCAGACCCGTTACAGTTTGCTCGGGCCATGGAACCCGGTGGCGCCCAAGTTCCCTCCATCTCGGACCTGTGTCATGATCTGTCCCGTCAGAAGTCCCAACAGGAGTCCATCCTGGGTCACCTGCGGAATGTCAATTCTCGCCTGGACACTCTGACAGCTCCACCAGCAACCACCGCTGGTGCCATGACTCGCAATCCGGCAGCTCCCCTGCTCTCCAATACTATGGGCTCCTGTCACGGACCCCGGCTCTCCGCACCTCCTCGCTTCGGAGGCGACCCCGCTCAGGCTCGGGGTTTCATTAATCAGTGCACTCTGCACTTTGAACTCCTCTCCCACCAGTTTAACTCCGACCGGGCCAAAATTGCTTTCATCATGTCCCATCTCACCGGGGAGGCCCTGGCCTGGCTGAATCCTCTTTGGGAGAGAGGAGATCCTCTGGTGTCCGACCTGTCTGCCTTTCTCGCGGCTTTTCGGAAAGTCTTTGACGAACCCGGACGAAAGATCTCATCCGCATCATCTCTGCTACGCCTCCGTCAGGGAAATCTGACCGTGGGCCAATATGCCATACGGTTTCGTACCCTTGCCTCAGAGCTGGCCTGGGACAACGACGCTCTGGTATCTGTTTTCTGGGAGGGTTTGTCCGGCCATATTAAAGATGAACTCGCCGGTCGGGACATTCCTACCACTCTCGATGACCTTATAACTCTCGCCACCCGGATTGACCTACGGTTCCAGGAGCAGGCCAAAGAGGTCACCCGTGAGAGGAGGTTTCCACGTCTAGCTCCTACGTTTCAGAAACCCGTCACTCCCTCCGTTTCTCCCCAATTACACTCTCCTGAGCCTATGCAGGTCGACCAGACCAAGATGGTCAAAACCCGTCAGGACTTACGCCGTGCCGAGGGGATTTGCTTCTACTGTGGCAGTAAGGAGCATCGGATTCGTACCTGTCCGGAGAGGTCGGGAAACGCCTGTGTCTAGGTTCGCTCAGAGAGGTCGACCTAGACAAGGAGAAAGCCTCTCCATCTCTGTTGCTGTCAGTCTCAATTCTCTGTGGGGAGAATCGTTATTTTGAACTAGCCCAACTTGACTCTGGAGCAGCCGGGAATCTTATGTCTCAGTTCCTGGTAGAAAAATACTGCATTCCCACCAAACCTCTGGTTGTACCATTATCAGTCGCTGCTGTGGACGGGGGTCTTTTACCACGCCCCATCCAACTCATCACCGAACCCATAACTCTGCAAGTGGGAATGCTGCATTCTGAGAGCATCTCTTTTCATGTTCTGCCTGGACTCTCTCACGCCCTCTTACTAGGGCTACCTTGGCTCCAGAAACATGGACCCTGCTCGACTGGCAGACCGGAGAGGTTCTTCGCTGGGGACAGGATTGTCATAAGACATGTTTGGTTCCTGTTCATCCTGTCTGTTCTTCTCCTACCCCAACTAATCTACCTGGACTTCCGATTCCCTATTGGTCATTTGCTGATGTCTTTAATAAAAGAGAGGCAGAGACATTACCTCCTCACAGACCATACGACTGTCCTATCGACCTGTTACCTGGTACTACGCCTCCCCGTGGGCGTATTTACCCATTGTCCGCTGCTGAGACCCGGTCGATGTCCGAATATATCGAGGAGAATTTGGCCAGGGGATTCATCCGGAAATCTACCTCCCCGGCAGGAGCAGGCTTCTTTTTCATAAAAAAGGACGGCTCTCTCCGTCCCTGTATAGACTATAGAGGCCTTAACCAGATCACGGTGAAGAATAAGTACCCCCTTCCGCTCATTCCAGAATTATTTGATCGTCTGAGGGGGCTAGAATCTTCACCAAACTGGATCTCCGTGGGGCGTACAACCTGGTCCGTATCCGTCAAGGGGATGAATGGAAGACTGCATTCAACACCCGGGACGGGCACTATGAATATCTAGTGAAGCTCTTTGGTCTCTGTAATGCTCCTGCCGTCTTTCAAGAGTTGGTCAATGACATCTTCCGGGACCTTCTCTACTCCTGCGTAGTGGTGTACCTGGACGACATCTTGGTCTTCTCTCCGGATCTCCAGACTCACCGGAGGGACGTTCGTCAGGTTCTGCTCAGGCTCAAGCAGAATCACCTCTTCGCTAAATATGAGAAGTGCCTCTTTGAGCAGACCTCGCTGCCATTTTTGGGCTACGTTATTTCTCAGACCGGCCTACGAATGGATCCAGAGAAACTGTCTGCCATCGAGAAATGGCCCTGACCGGAGGGATTGAAGGCCATTCAGCGGTTTCTGGGCTTCGCCAACTACTACCGCCTCTTCATACCACACTTCTCTTCCCGGACTGCCCCAATTTCCGCGCTCACCCGTAAGGGCACTAACCCCAAAGAGTGGACGCCCGAAGCAGAGGAGGCCTTTCTTTCCTTAAAGCAGGCCTTCTCTTCCGCCTCGGTGCTGCATCGCCCGGACGGCAACAAGCAGTTCTTCATGGAGGTTGACGCTTCCTCCTCTGGAGCTGGAGCGGTACTTACTCAAAAATCATCTTCCGGAAGGATGGTAACTTGCGGCTTCTTCTCCAAACTCTTCTCCTCTTCTGAGCGCAATTATTCCATAGGAGACCGAGAGTTATTGGCCATCAAGCTGGCATTGGAGGAGTGGGGTTACCTACTCGAGGGGGCTCTTCATCCGGTAATTATTTACACTGACCACAAAAACTTGGCTTACTTCCAGCATGCCCAGAGACTTAACCCGCGCCAGGCCCGGTGGTCCTTGTTTTTTGCTCGTTTTGATTTTGTTCTACATTTTCGCCCGGCTGACAAGAACATCAAGGTGGACGCCTCGTCCCGATCCTTCCTGGTGTCGGATCTAGAGGAGGAACCTAAACATATCATCGATCCCGCCAGAGTAATGCAGGTGGCTCCCGTGAGTCTAAATCGTCTCCCTCCTGGTAAGACGTTCGTATCGGTACCCGATCGGGAGAGGATCCTACACTGGGGTCATTCGTCTAAACTAGCTGGCCACGCCGGTCAAAAAAAGACCCTCCAGCTTATTACCCGGCATTACTGGTGGCCTACCCTGCACAAGGACGTAATAGACTTTGTTTCTGCCTGTGCCTCCTGTGGCCGCAACAAAGTTCCGAGACACCTGCCTGCCGGTCGCCTCCTTCCGCTTCCTGTACCCGCTGCCCCCTGGCAGCATATAGCCATGGACTTCATAACGGACCTCCCCGTCTCTGCCGGTTGTACGGTCATTTGGGTGGTCGCTGACCGCTTTTCCAAGATGGCTCAATTTGTTCCCCTGCCAGGCCTCCCGTCTGCACCCGAGCTGGCTAAAGACTTTATCCGCCAGATCTTCCGTCTTCATGGCCTGCCCCGTCACATCATGTCGGATCGTGGGGTACAGTTCACCTCACGTTTCTGGAGAGCCACTTGCAAATTGCTAGACGTCACCTTGGACTTCTCCTCCGCCTACCACCCACAGTCCAATGGTCAAGTGGAGCGGGTCAATCAGATCCTGACCAGTTACCTCCGGCACTTCGTTAATGTCCACCATTCTGACTGGGTGGATCTCCTGCCATGGGCCGAATTTTCTTACAACAATCACGAGAGCGAATCATCCTCCAAATCCCAGTTTTTTGTAGTCTTCGGTCAGCATCCTCGGATCCCATTTCCCGTCTCCATCTCAGTGGACAATCCGGCTGCGGAATCTCTTGTTAACAAATTTTCCTCCATATGGGAGAGTACCCGGTCCGCACTCCTTCTGTCATCCGAGCGTATGAAAAGACATGCTGACAAAAAACGTCTGGATCCTCCTCAATTCCGTCCTGGGGATAAGGTCTGGCTCTCGTCCAAGTATGTCCGGCTCAAGATTCCTTCCTATAAGTTAGGGCCTCGGTTCATCGGTCCTCTGAAGGTCATCAGTCAGATCAACCCAGTGGCCTATAAATTGAAACTTCCGGCCAACTTGCGATCCCTAACTCCTTCCATGTATCTCTCCTCAAACCGGTGGTACTTAACTCTTTTTCCAAGTCTACAGGTACGCCTCCTGCTCCGGTTTCAGCTGAAAACGAATTTGAGGTAGAGAACATTCTGGCCACCAAAAGGGTAAGAAGGAAGACCTATTTTCTGGTAGATTGGAAGGGGTTTGGTCCTGAGGAGAGAACGTGGGAGCCTCGGGAGAACATCCATGCCCCTCTCATCCTAGCTAAATTTCTCTCTGGCCTAAAAAAGGGGGGGCCTAAAGGAGGGGGTACTGTAGCTCCGGCGTCCCTGCCCTCTGCCAGGCAGGAACGCTGTTACCCTCACCTCTCTGCTCCGGGTCCGGCGTCCTCTTGCCGCTCTGCTGGCGGCGCGCGCTCCTTTCCTGCCACTGGGCTAAGGGCACGCGCGCGTGTGCTGCCTCCCCTCTTAAAGGGGCCGCGCGCGTCGTCCTAAGGAGTCCCCGGCCAATGGCCGGAGGACTTCACCTTACATAAGGCACCTCCTCCAAAATGGAGGTGCCCGAGCAATGTTGTTGCACTGTTCACTACTCTGCTTCAGTCCTCAGGGTCATTGCCAGATACCTGTCTGATTCCTGCCAGGTTGCTGTCTGTTACCTGCTTGCTAGCCTACCTGGAGGCTCTGCCATCACGTGCTGTGATCTTCCGCTATTCCAGTGGCTCTCGCCCACTCACCTGGGAGCGCTCATCTGTTACCTGCCTGCTGGCCTACCTGGAGGCTCTGCCGTCACGTGCTGGGATCTTCCGCTATTCCAGTGGCTCTCGCCCGCTCACCTGGGAGCGCTCATCTGTTACCTGCCTGCTGGCCTACCTGGAGGCTCTGCCGTCACGGGCTGTGATCTTCTGCTATTCCAGTGACTCTCGCTCGCTCACCTGGGAGCGCTCATCTTCTATCGTCCTGCTAGCCTACCGGGAGGCTCAGCCATCACAGGTCGTATCTACCTTCTTCCAGAGACTGCCCCGGTCACTTGCCGTGACCTCCTGCCCACTCATCCAGAGACTGCCCCGGTCACTTGCCGTGACCTCCTGCCTACTCATCCAGAGACTGCCCCGGTCACTTGCCGTGACCTCCTGCCCACTCATCCAGAGACTGCCCCGGTCACTTGCCGTGACCTCCTGCCTACTCATCCAGAGACTGCCCCGGTCACTTGCCGTGACCTCCTGCCCGTTCATCCAGAGACTACCCCGGTTATCTGCGGTGACTACCTGCCCGTCCACTCTGGTCGCCACCCGCTCCCTTACAAGGACTGCCCCTTTGTATAGTAGCTCAGAGGTTCCGCCTCCCAGACCCGTTACAGCTAACAGCACTTCCGAGCAACAACTGGCGGTGTTAGAGCCCAGGGATGAGAGGAGAACAGGGTGGAGGCAGTAGGACTTTTTGCCGTACACACAGCAGGGGAACAGCTGACATTACTGCATCCCAGTAACACAGGAGCAAGTGTTGACTGTGCTAACAGCACTTCCGAGCAACAACTGGCGGTGTTGGAGCCCAGGGATGAGAGGAGAACAGGGTGGAGGCAGCAGGACTTTTTGCCGTACACACAGCAGGGGAACAGCTGACATTAATGAACCCCAGTAACACAGGAGCAAGTGTTCACTGTGCTAACAGCACTTCCGAGCAACAACTGGCGGTGTTGGAGCCCAGGGATGAGAGGAGAACAGAGTGGAGGCAGCAGGACTTTTTGCCGTTCACACAGCAGGGGACAAGCTGACATTACTGAACCCCAGTAACACAGGAGCAAGTGTTGACTGTGCTAACAGCACTTCCGATCAACAACTGACGGTGTTGGATCCCAGGGATGAGAGGAGAACAGAGTGGAGGCAGCAGGACTTTTTGCCGTTCACACAGCAGGGGAACAGCTGACATTACTGAACCCCAGTAACACAGGATCAAGTGTTGACTGTGCTAACAGCACTTCCGAGCAACAACTGGCGGTGTTGGAGCCCAGGGATGAGAGGAGAACAGGGTGGAGGCAGCAGGACTTTTTGCCGTACACACAGCAGGGGAACAGCTGACATTACTGAACCCCAGTAACACAGGAGCAAGTGTTGACTGTGCTAACAGCACTTCCGAGCAACAACTGGCGGTGTTGGAGCCCAGGGATGAGAGGAGAACAGAATGGAGGCAGCAGGACTTTTTGCCGTTGACACAGCAGGGGAACAGCTGACAATACTGAACCCCAGTAACACAGGAGCAAGTGTTGACTGTGCTAACAGCACTTCCGAGCAACAACTGGCGGTGTTGGAGCCAGGGATGAGAGGAGAACAGAGTGGAGGCAGCAGGACTTTTTGCTGTTCACACAGCAGGGGAACAGCTGACATTACTGAACCCCAGTAACACAGGAGCAAGTGTTGACTGTGCTAACAGCACTTCCCGAGCAACAACTGGCGGTGTTGGAGCCCAGGGATGAGAGGAGAACAGAGTGGAGGCAGCAGGACTTTTTGCCATTGACACAGCAGGGGAACAGCTGACAATACTGAACCCCAGTAACACAGGAGCAAGTGTTGACTGTGCTAACAGCACTTCCGAGCAACAACTGGCGGTGTTGGAGCCCAGGGATGAGAGGAGAACAGAGTGGAGGCAGCAGGACTTTTTGCCATTGACACAGCAGGGGAACAGCTGACAATACTGAACCCCAGTAACACAGGAGCAAGTGTTGACTGTGCTAACAGCACTTCCGAGCAACAACTGGCGGTGTTGGAGCCCAGGGTCAAGGAGGATGTTTAAATACTAGATCAAGTATTTTCCTTGTTACTTGTCAATTAAAAATGTCTATACTCCAAACAAGAGAAATATAACCTTTAGTACCATAAGATGATGATTTTACTTTAAAAAATCAATATAAATTAAGAATTGACAAACATAAACGTATACATTAACATGTTGAAAAGCAATGCAAACCACAAAAAAAATTGGTTAAGTAATCCGCTATACAGTTTTAAATAAAAGCATACAAGTACATATCAGAATCCATTAATGATGGATAAGTAACAGTATGTACACCATTTTTATTGTATAGACAATGAATGTCTGACTTCAAAACATAATCAGCATTACAAGTTATCTGTGACATTCATAAAACTTTACATTTGCAGAATAATATCACTAAACAGTTTATAAAAATATATAAAATTTCCATCATGTAATACTGATAATATGTGCCAATCATTTATATTAACAAACATAACCTTTAAAAAGTGCATAGTGCATAGTGAAAATAGCTATTTATGCCTGACTGTGGACTTGCAAGCATGACAACGGATAGATAAGGTATATATAGATGAGACTGCATAGCCACAGATGGTGAATGGCGATTTAATACTGTACCTCAATAAAGTGTGCGTCACTACTACATCCTTTTTTTTATATAGCTTTATAAACAGGGTACGTGCATGTATGCTTGCGCCTTTGTTTGGACGCACAGACTGGCTTCCTGCTGTGACGCGTTGGGTATTGGAGCGTCTGTGACGCAGACTAACATTCACGTTGCGCATCGTTCATCATCGCAGGCGTACCGACAACACAAAGGCGTTGTCATGACTGCTTTACTCAGTAAACATGCACCTATGATGAAACATACACGCATGTGCCCTATTACATAAGAAGCTACAAGAAAAACGCGTGTGAGGTGTGACACAGCTGTTTTGTTAAGGTACAGTATTATATCGACATTGTACAGGTGTCGCTATTCAGTCTGATAACTAGATATCATTCACCTTTTCTATCAGTTGTCGTTGTTTCAGCACCACTTGCAGGTATATATTTTGCTATTGTGACTATGCACTATTGACTTTAACAAGGTAATGCATGATTTTTGTTACCGATTATCATGTTTACATGATGGACCTTTATGATATGGGCTGTTAACTTTCTAATTAAATATGTGTTTTTTAAAATGACACAAATATAAGTAATGTTGAAGAGGACTATTCCTACATCCATTGTTTGCACAATATTACAGGTGTACATCACGTCCCTTAATCAACATTGGATTATTATATTTACTTGTATGCTTTTATTTAAAAGCCAAGAACACTGAAGTCTAACCTTCGCACTGCAGCTGTTGTCAAAGTTCAACCCACATTATGCACTTCCAACATTGCAGCATTTGAGTCATGATGTGAGTTGGATTTGTCTAAGCTATGGAGTGACAAGGTTGACCATCAGTATCCTATAGCATAAGTAGGCTTTTGTGTTAGCATTTGTGTTCGACATGTGTATATCTGCAATAATATGTCACAATTATTTTGTTACAGATTTGTGACAAAGACTAATCATTTTATGGTTTTAAAGCTGACGTTTCACTTGTTTACAGCTTAGAAATCAGGGTGTAGCCTCAGATCTATGTGTAGCACTAGCCACTTTGACATGTCATGTTTTTTTCACCATGTGTAGGTAGCTAGCAGTAATTTTTGCCGGACACACAGCTGGGGAACAGCAGGCGTTACTGAACCCCACAAACACATCAGCAATTGTTTTCATCTGTGCATCCAACACTTCTGAGCAGCAACTGGCGGTGTTGAAGCCCAGGGTCAAGGAGGGTTTTGAAATAAAATATTGAGTTATTGCCTTGTTACGTGGCCATTGCAAATGTATGTACTTCAAACAAGAGTAAATGAAGTTTTACTAGGACAATAAAATGATGAATTTCAATTCCAAGAATAAAAATAAACACCCTGCAAATATAAACGCATATAAGCACATGGCAACAAGAAATGGAACAACACACCACCCAAAAATTAGTTTACAAAATATAGTGTTGTAAATTTAAGAATAAAAGTCCATTTTTGTATTTAGGAATAATGCGTAAGGAACGCTATGTTAAACCATAACATAGTGAAGACAATGGATTTTGTATTAGTCACTCATCATCATCATTGCAATTTATATGTGACAGTCACACACATTTCAATTATTTCAGTTAAGAAAATTGTTACTTTGGACAGCATGTATGACATGTCCAGCATGGACTCATCAATGTGATGACGCAATAATGTACGATAAAAAATAACCATTTAAAAAAACATTATGCATTGTCACAATTTAAGTGTGTGGCCTGCAAGTGTAGGTGAAACAAAGGCTACGGATAGCAAAGGTATATTCTATGTCTGTATCAGACAGTGGACAGCCTCTGATGGGTAATGGCAATGTTATACTGTATGTCAATAAAGTCTGCGGCTGCAATCATGCATTTTTTGCTTGTACAGTGTTGAAGAGGGTAAAAGCATGTCTGGTTGCGCAAGGCTTTATCCGTCAACACTACCTTCCTACTGTCACGCGTAGGGTAGGGTAGCGTGTGTCAATTAGATGACTCTATAAAATGTGACCTTACGCAGCGTTATTCTGCCCTAGGGACGCCAAAAATACGACAGCAGTAATCATTTACTGTATAATACTCCACCTATGAGCAACAAAAAAAGCATGTTCCCTCTTTAACAATCTACAAGACAAACAAGCATGATGGTTGACGCTGCCTTTATTGAGGTACAGTATTAGATCGACATTGTCCATGAGTAACTATGCACTGTGATACCTATATACCATTATTAATTTATATCTGTTGTGGTTGTTTCACCAGCACTTGCAGGTATAACTACCTATTGTCAGTATGCATGATACACTTTCTAGATGTAATAATTTATTATTGCACATTATTACCAGGTTTAGATGCTGGCCATTTCATATATGGTGTGTGAAGTTACAGTTGGCATCAGTCTGTGTATTTTATTATGTCTGTCATAAATATAACTCGTGAGGATGATGATGATGATGTTTATGATTCGTACATCCATTGACTGCATTATCTTACAGGTACAGATAAAGTTCCTTAAAAAGCATTAATTGATAAGTATGAAATGTACTTTTATGCATTAATTTCAAAATGTGAACACTATGTTTTAGTTTTTGTTACCATTTCTAATAGACATGTGCAGATATGCGCTGTGATGACAAATTATTACTTGTCCATATTTCTTCTAAAAATTTATCATTCTAGGCCTGGAAAACTTCAAACTTTCCTGTTTTAAGCATAACAATCAGGGTGACGGCTCTTCCCTATTTTGAGCATGTTCGACATGGGTTTTTCTGTGCATGTGTAGGGAACAGGAGACTTCTTGCCGGACACACAGCAGGGGAACAGCTGGCGTTACTGAACCCCACTAACACTATAGCTTGTGTATTGGTCTGTGGACACGACACTTCTGAGCAGCAACTGGCAGTGTTGTAGCCCAGGGAGTAGAGTTCAGGTGGTAGAAAGATGAACATAACAGGAGACATGGATAACGTTGCAACCAGTTATTTAATCGAAACCGGACAGGCAAATTCAGGCGAGATCCATGCCTTGTTCATTTTCAGAAAAGTAAGCCGGTCTACATTATCGGAGGATAGTCGCATGCGACGGTCTGTTAGTACATCACCTGCAGCACTAAAGACGCGCTCCGATAATACACTGGCAGCAGGGCAAGCCAGCACCTCCAATGCATACTGGCTAAGCTCTGGCCATGTATCCAGCTTAGAGACCCAAAACTTGAATGGGGAAGAGCCATCTGGGAGTACACTGAGAGGGAAAGACATGTAGTCTGTCACCATCTTACGGAAACGTTGCCTCCTGCTGACTGGAGCCGTCTGTGATGGTGTAGACATTTGTGGCGCTGCCACAAAACTTCGCCACATTTGGAACATACTGGTCTTGCCCTGTGCAGAGGCGCTGCTTGTGCTCCCTCTTGTTGCAGAGCTGTCTCCACTGCCTCGACGCACAGAGCTGCTTTGTAAAGCAGTAGCAGCAGCAGTGCTCTCGGCTGGAATGGAGAACATTATGGATTGCACCAGTGTGTCTTGGTACTCCCGCATTTTACGCTCCCGGTTCAACGGTGTGATGAGGCTTTGTAAGTTGTCCCGGTAGCGAGGGTCTAGGAGGGTGTACACCCAATAATCAGACGTGGTGAGAATGCGGGCGATGCGGCGGTCGTTTCTCAGGCACTGCAGCATGAAATCAACCATGTGCTGCAGACTCCCAACTGGCCAAGAAACGCTGTCCCCTGCAAGAGGCGTCATCTCTGCCTGCTCTGCATCACCCCACCCTCGCTCTACATACTGACTAGAGCGTTGTGTATCTCCCTCTGGAGCGATGTCTTCCTCCTCCATTGACTCCTCCTCATCCTCCTCACAAAGTGACCCCTGCCTAGCCCTTTGTGCGGAACCACATTGCGCTGACTGTCCAGAAGGTGATGGAATTTGTGACTCCTCATCCTCCACCTCTTCCAAAACCTCATCCCTTTGTGCTTGCAGTGTTTTTTGAAGCAGGCAGATAAGGGGGACAGTCAGGCTGACTAGTGCATCATCTGCACTCGCCATCCGCGTTGACTCCTCAAACGCACGCAAAACGTGGCAGATGTCCTTCATAGAGGCCCACTCAGTAGTGGTGAAGTGTGAACGGCGCAAATTGCGAGTTGATTGCGCCTGATGCAGCTGATACTCCATTACTGCTGGCTGCTGCTCACACAACCGCTCCAACATATGTAACGTGGAATTCCACCTGGTGGGTACGTCACATATGATGCGATGTTCAGGAAGGCGAAATCTGCGTTGCAGAGCTGCAATGCGCGATCTGGCCATGCTGGAACGTCGCAAGTGAGCGCACTCTAGGCGGACCTTGTGCAGCAGTGCATCAAGATCCGGATAGTCCCTCAAAAAACTCTGCACGACCAAGTTGAGCACATGTGCCAGACATGGTATGTGAGTGAGGTTGCCAAGGCCCAGAGCTGCCACCAGATTTCGGCCATTGTCACACACTACCATGCCTGGCTGGAGCTTCGCTGGCAAAAACCACACGTCGCTCTCCTGCTTGATGGCATTCCAGAGCTCCTGCGCTGTGTGGCTTCGATTCCCCATGGAAATTAATTTCAGGACGGCCTGTTGACGTTTGGCCACGGCTGTGCTCATATCGGTCGCAACAGGTAAGCGTTCACGGGTCCATGTGGAGGTAGACCGTCACGGCTCCTGCAGCGATGATTCTGAGGAACTGGAGTAGGAGTCAATATGTACAGACTGGATTCCTGCAATACTTGGAGTTGGCAGAACATGTACAGCGCACTCGCAAGATCTGTACCCGGCTCCACAACATTGACCCAATGGCAGTGAGGGAAAGGTATCGTCCCTGGCCATGGGTACTGGTCCACGCATCGGTGGTCAGGTGGACCTTGCTACTGACGGCGTTTGGTAGCGCATGTTTAATTTTTCCCTCAACATGCTTTTGCAGACCAGGGACGGCTTGCCTGCTGAAATAAAATCGGCTGGGCACATTGTATTGTGGGACTGCCAATGCCATTAAGTTACGGAAACTGTCAGTCTCCACCAGTCTGAATGACAGCATTTCAAGGGACAGGAATTTTGCAATGCCAGCATTCAGAGCCCGTGCTCGTGGATGGTTTGCCGAGTATGGCCGTCTTTTATCCCATGCCTGTGCTACCGATGGCTGTTTTGTTGCCTGGGAGTGTGAGGATGACAGGGAACTTGCAGCTGTGGGTGGAATAACACTGGGTCTCTGGACAACAGTGACAGAGGTTCTTCCATGGCGATCCTGTGAGGAAGCCGAACCAGCTGTGTGTGAGCTGGAGGAAGAGGCTCCAACACGAGCTGAAGATGTAGGTGCTGCTGTAGGTTGGCCTACATCTCCAGTGTGTCTTTGTAACTCAACCACGTGCTTTGTTCCCACATGTTTCCACATATTTGTGGTATTGAGGTTACTGACACTTTTACCTCTTTTTACTTTTTGATTACACAGCTTGCATTTGACATAGCAAATATCATCTGCAAGTGTGTCAAAAAAGGACCGCGCAGTGCAAGTCCTGGGAGCGCCCGTTTTGGCTTTTGGAAGAGAACTGCTCCGAACGGGTGCCAAACTGGAGGCTACAGGCAACCGAGTCTGCAGCCTACCTCTCCCTCCTGTTTGGACCGTTGGGGCAATCTCTTCCTCAGAGCTGCTCCCACCACCTTCCTGTTCCTCACGCCATGTTGGGTCTTGGACCTCATCATCTCCACTACCCTCTTCCAACACCTGCTGCTGTTGGGTGGTCTGGCCAGCACCATGCTCAACAGAAACTGGCACCTGAGTCTCATCATATCAGATGCGTTCTGCGGTGTGCTGACCATCGGCACTGGCTCACCCGCCTCTTCAGATTCAGAGAGACACAGCTGTTGCGCATCACTGCATACTCCCTCTTCTTCACATTCCAGAATGCTGCTTGGCTGGGCCCCTGTTTGCAAGCCAACAGATTCTGAGAACTGAAGCAGAGACTCAGCTGGCTCCTGTACAGAGCTCTCTGACTGCCTGGGCAATTTGGCAGGCGGTGAAGAGACAGATGGTTGTTCAACAGTGCTGTGGTCCTGAGAGGAGGTGGAAGCAATTGAAGTCGATGCATTGGCTGCCATCCAACCAACAACGGCTTCAATTTGTTCTTCCCGCAGCAGGGGGGTACGCCGAGCTCCTACAAAAGTGCGCATAAAGGAACGCTCACGGGGAAAACTGGTGGATGCTGTGTCACTGGGGACGGCAGCAGCCACAGAATCCCCAAGTCCTCTCCCTGCTGAAACTCCACGGCCACGACCACGTGCCTTACTCCGTGCCTTCTTCATCTTGGTAGATTGATAAAGAAAGTCAGAAAAGTTATAAGGCCTAAGTGTGGTTATTCCTCAGAGACTGCAGTGAACACTGCAGACAACTGTTCACTAGCTGTGAAAGGCCCCTTTGTGTACTTCTATAGTGTTTGCAACCAATGTATTGTATACGGATGAAATCGCGTCACACTAATAGATTTGAGTTTTTTTAAACAGAATGGAGCAGCACCAATTAGAGAAAAATGTCAAGGATGAGGCAGTGACACACGCTCAGCAGACTACAACCAGCAGTGGTTGAAGAACTAACTGGAGCGTGATCTGCACTCAAAAAATGAAAACCTCACAGACTACAGTGAACACTGCACACAACTGTTCACTAGCTGTGAAAGGCCCCTTTGTGTACTTCTATAGTGTTTGCAACCAATGTATTGTATACGGATGGAAGCGCGTCACACTAATAGATTTGAGTTTTTTAAAATAGAATGGAGCAGCACCAATTAGAGAAAAATGTCAAGGATGAGGCAGTGACACACGCTCAGAAGACTACAACCAGCAGTGGTTGAAGAACTAACTGGAGCGTGATCTGCACTCAAAAAATGAAAACCTCACAGACTACAGTGAACACTGCACACAACTGTTCACTAGCTGTGAAAGGCCCCTTTGTGTACTTCTACAGTATTTGCAACCAATGTATTGTATACGGATGGAAGCACGTCACACTAATAGATTTGAGTTTTTTTAAATAGAATGGAGCAGCACCAATTAGAGAAAAATGTCAAGGATGAGGCAGTGACACACGCTCAGCAGACTACAACCAGAAGTGGTTGAAGAACTAACTTGAGCGTGATCTGCACTCAAAAAATGAAAACCTCACAGACTACAGTGAACACTGCACACAACTGTTCACTAGCTGTGAAAGGCCCCTTTGTGTACTTCTATAGTGTTTGCAACCAATGTATTGTATACGGATGGAAGCGCGTCACACTAATAGATTTGAGTTTTTTGAAATAGAATGGAGCAGCACCAATTAGAGAAAAATGTCAAGGATGAGGCAGTGACACACGCTCAGCAGACTACAACCAGCAGTGGTTGAAGAACTAACTGGAGCGTGATCTGCACTCAAAAAATGAAAACCTCACAGACTACAGTGAACACTGCACACAACTGTTCACTAGCTGTGAAAGGCCCCTTTGTGTACTTCTATAGTGCTTGCAACCAATGTATTGTATACGGATGGAAGCGCGTCACACTAATAGATTTGAGTTTTTTTAAATAGAATGGAGCAGCACCAATTAGAGAAAAATGTCAAGGATGAGGCAGTGACACACGCTCAGCAGACTACATCCAGCAGTGGTTGAAGAACTAACTGGAGCGTGACCTGCACTCAAAAAATGAAAACCTCACAGACTACAGTGAACACTGCACACAATTGTTCACTATCTGTGAAAGGCCCCTTTGTGTACTTCTATAGTGTTTGCAACCAATGTATTGTATACAGATGGAAGCGCGTCACACTAATAGATTTGAGTTTTTTTAAATAGAATGGAGCAGCACCAATTAGAGAAAAATGTCAAGGATGAGGCAGTGACACACGCTCAGCAGACTACAACCAGCAGTGGTTGAAGAACTAACTGGAGCGTGATCTGCACTCAAAAAATGAAAACCTCACAGACTACAGTGAACACTGCACACAACTGTTCACTAGCTGTGAAAGGCCCCTTTGTGTACTTCTATAGTGTTTGCAACCAATGTATTGTATACGGATGGAAGCGCGTCACACTAATAGATTTGAGTTTTTTTAAACAGAATGGAGCAGCACCAATTAGAGAAAAATGTCAAGGATGAGGCAGTGACACACGCTCAGCAGACTACAACCAGCAGTGGTTGAAGAACTAACTGGAGCGTGATCTGCACTCAAAAAATGAAAACCTCACAGACTACAGTGAACACTGCACACAACTGTTCACTAGCTGTGAAAGGCCCCTTTGTGTACTTCTATAGTGTTTGCAACCAATGTATTGTATACGGATGGAAGCGCGTCACACTAATAGATTTGAGGTTTTTTAAATAGAATGGAGCAGCACCAATTAGAGAAAAATGTCAAGGATGAGGCAGTGACACACGCTCAGAAGACTACAACCAGCAGTGGTTGAAGAACTAACTGGAGCGTGATCTGCACTCAAAAAATGAAAACCTCACAGACTACAGTGAACACTGCACACAACTGTTCACTAGCTGTGAAAGGCCCCTTTGTGTACTTCTATAGTGTTTGCAACCAATGTATTGTATACGGATGGAAGCGCGTCACACTAATAGATTTGAGTTTTTTGAAATAGAATGGAGCAGCACCAATTGAGAAAAATTCAAAGAGGGAGTGAACACGTCAGAAGACTAAACCACAGTGGTTGAAGAATAACTGGGGCGTGAACTCACTCAAAAAATAAAACCTCACAGATACATGAACCTGCACACAACTGTTCCTACTGTGAAAAGGGCCCCCCTTTTGTACTTTTTAAATGTTTGCAACCCAAAGATTTATAGGATGGAAGGGTCACATAATAGATTTGAGTTTTTTAAAAAGAATGGAGCGACCAATTAGAGAAAATGTCAAGGGTGACGTGCACACGCTCAGCAGACTACCCAGCGGTTGAAGAACAACTGGAGCGGACCCGCAAAAATATAAACAAAGGAAGGCCACACAAAAGTTATTAAGGGGAAAGCCATTTGGATCAAATTAAGTGTTGAACCCTTAGTACGAAAAACGTTTAAATAGATTGAGGTTTTTTTAAATGGGAAGACCATAGAAAAATGAAGAGAACCCTGCACAAGGGGAAACCGCTGGTTAAGATTTATGACGATTCCAAAATGAAAACCCACAAAATAATGATTTTAACTAGGAAAAGCCCATTTGAAATTTAATTTGGAACCAATTTTTAAAGGATAACCGAAAAAATAAATTTTTTATAGAATGAAACACCCAAATGAAAATTTAAGAGGGCCCAATTTAAAAGGAAACCACGGACTTAAATTTGAATTTTAAAAAAATGGAAAAACCCCAAAAAAATGAAAGGGAACAACAGTTCACTAGAAACCTTTAGACTTCAAAAGTGTTTCAATCAAATGAACAACGAGCAGGCAACAAATTTAATTAAAAAAGGCCGGACCCATTAAAAAAATGTCAAGGAGGGCGAAAAGCAAATTTTAAATATGGAAAAACTTGAACTAAAAGGGTTTTCATAAAATAAAATAACCAGAAAGCAAAACTTTAATGGAAAGCCCCTTGAGTACTCTAAGTTTGCAATAATTGAAAAACGGGGAAGGTAAACCCAAGTTTGGTTTTTTAAATAAATGGCACACCATAAAAAAATGTAAAAGCAAGGGAAAACACCCAGGAAAAAATTTGGGGAATAAATACTCAAAAAAGAAAATACGAGCTTAAATCAAAAATACAAAATTGTATTTACCCGGGTTTGAACCATGTAGGACTGACCCATAATTATAAATGGTTTTTTAAAAATGGGGAAACTAAATTTAAGGGAAAAAAACAAAAAGGCAAAACCCCTAGAAAAACCAGCAGTGTTGAAGAACAAGAGCGTATTGCAAAAGAAAACTAAGTATCAAAAAACTGCCCTTGGGAAAGCCCTTTGTGATTAAAGGTTTTGGCAAACCAATGTTAGTTGAACCTTACCAAAGATTTTTTTTTAAATAAATGGAACATTAAGAAAATGCCCAAAAAGCCCGGTAGCAGTGAACAACCTTTAAAGAACAACGGAGGGTTTCCAACAAATGAAAATCAAAAGGAACCAAAAATTTCCCCGCGAAAGGTTTTCCAAAAGGTTTCCCCCATGTTTTATAAAGGAAGGCCCTCACCAAAAATTTATTAGTTTTTTAAATAAAGGGGAACAATTAGAAAAAAGTAAGGTAGGTGGAAACGTCCCAAAAAAATAACACCAAGAGGGGAAGAACAACTGACTGACTGATAAAAAAGAAAACCCACAGACACAGTAACAGGCACCAAGTTTCTGAAAGCCCTTTGTGTACTTTTAAGTGTTTGAACCCAAATTGAACGAGGAACGCGTCAAATAATTGAATTAATAAAATGGGCAAATTGGAAAATTTAAGGGGCCCTGAAGCTCAGGACTCAACACATTAAGAATTGGGTGACGCACCAAAAAAATCAAGATAGGCAGACACACTTCCAGCAAACCCGTGTTTAATTTGAACTTTTTATAATGAACCTCACATAAGATTGTTTTTTAAAATGGCACCAAGGAAAATGGAAAAGGGGCCCAAAAAAACCGGGGAAACAATAGGGTTGATTTTTTTTTTTTTTTTTTTTTTTTTTTTTTTTTTTTTTTTTTTTTTTTTTTTTTTTTTTTTTTTTTTTTTTTTTTTTTTTTTTTTTTTTTTTTTTTTTTTTTTTTTTTTTTTTTTTTTTTTTTTTTTAAATAGAATGGAGCAGCACCAATTAGAGAAAAATGTCAAGGATGAGGCATGCACACGCCAGCAGACTAAACCAGCAGGGTTGAAAAACAATGGAGCGTGATCTGCACTCAAAAATAAAACCCCACAGACTAAGTGAACATGCACACAACTGTTCACTAGCTGTGAAAGGCCCCCCTTTTTGGGATTCTAAGGTTTGCCAACCAAAGTTTGTATACGGATGGAAGGCCCTCACATAATAGATTTGAGTTTTTTTTTAAAAAGAAGGACAGCACCCAATTTGAGAAAAATGTCAAGGGTGAGGCAGTGAACACGCTCAGCAGATACAACCAGCAGTGGTTGAAGAACAACTGGACGTGATGCACTCAAAAAAAAAAAACCTCACAGACTACAGTGAACACTGCACACAACTGTTCACTAGCTGGAAAGGCCCCTTTTTGTACTTCTAAGGTTTTCAACCTGTATTTTATACGGTGGAAGCCCACACTAATAGATTTGAGTTTTTTTTTTAAAAAGAATGGAGCAGCACCAATTAGGAAAAATGTCAAGGATGAGGCAGTGACACACGCTCAGAAAAATACAACCACGTGGTGAAGAACTAACTGGAGCGGACTGCCCTCAAAAAAAGAAAACCTCACAGACTACAGTGAACACTGCACACAATGTCACTAGCTGTGAAAGGCCCCTTTGTGTATTCTAAGTTTTTTGCAACCAAGTATTGTATACGGAGGGGAAACCGTCACACTAATAGATTTGAGTTTTTGAAATAGAATGGAGCAGCACCAATTAGAGAAAAATGTCAAGGATTTAGGCATGACACACGCTCAGCAGACTACAACCAGCAGTGGTTGAAGAACTAACTGGAGCGTGATCTGCACTCAAAAAATGAAAACCTCACAGACTACAGTGAACACTGCAACAATGTTTACTACTGTGAAAGGGCCCCCTTTTTGGACTTCTATGGTTTTTCAACCAAGTATTTTTATAGGGTGGAAGGCGTCCACTAAAGATTTGAGTTTTTTTTAAAAAATGGAGACACCAATTAAAAAAAATGTCAAGGATGAGGGAGTACCACCTCACAACTACAACCGCAGTGGGTTGAAAACAACGGAGCTGATCTGCACCAAAAAATAAAAATCACGACTACAGTGAAAACTGCACCAAATGTTCATAGCTGTAAAGGCCCCCCTTTTTGTACTTCTATAGTGTTTGCAACCAATGTATTGTATCGGATGAAGCGCGTCACACTAATAGATTTGTTTTTTTAAATAGAAAGGGGGCAGCACCAATTAGAGAAAAATGTCAAGGATGAGGCGTGACACACGCTCAGCAGACTACAACCCGCAGGGGGTTGAAGAACTAACTGGAGCGTGCCTGCACTCAAAAATGAAAACCTCACAGACTACAGTGAACACTGCACACAATTGTTCACTATCTGTGAAAGGCCCTTTGTGTACTTCTATTAGTGTTTGCAACCAATGTATTGTATACGGGTGGAAGCGCGTCACACTAATAGATTTGAGTTTTTTTTAAATAGAATGGAGCAGCACCAATTAGAGAAAAATTTCAAGGATGAGGCAGTGACACACGCTCAGCAGACTAAAAACCAGCAGTGGTTGAAAACTAACTGGAGGGACGCACTCAAAAAAAAAACCTCACAGACTACATAACACTGCACACAAGTTCACTACTTGAAAGCCCCTTTGTGACTTTATATGTTTCAACCCAAGTTTGTTAATGGGGAAACGCGTCACAAAAATTTTT
>JARQOD010000001.1:745830057-745915251 GCA_033576555.1 Oophaga sylvatica
TTTGAAAAATTACAAGGATGAGCCAGTGACAGACGCTCAGCAGAGTACACGCAGCATTAGTTGAAGTAACTGGAGCATGATCTGCACTCAAAAAAAAAAAAAAAAAATCACAGACTGCAGTGAACACTGAAACACAACTGTTCACTATCTGTGAAAGGCTCCTTTGTGGACTTCTATAGTGTTTGCAACCAAGGTATTGTATACAGATGGAAGCACGTCACACTATTATTTCAATTGCATGGAGCAGCAAGAATTACACTGAAGAAAAAAAAAGAGTCTGTCAGTGACACGTGCAGATGCCTACAGACAGCGTTGCATACAGAGCAAACTGCAGCGTCACCTGCACTCACACACACCTTGCAGAGCTGTTAAAACAACACTGCAGGCAAAAGGAAGCTTTACACAGCCGGTGGTAAACTAGCCTGCCTAAAGCACAGTACACTAAATCGCAATCTCTAACTGTCCCTCAGAGTCAGCAGAGCAGCGTTCTGTCCCTAACTGAGTTCACAGCACAGTGACGCTAAAATGGCGGCGGCACCTTTTATAGTGCATTCTGACATCATTTCAGCATCCAATCACAGCCATGCCATTAGTTAACATGACCGCAGCAGTACAGGATGTGCCCACACTTCTTAGGATTCCTCATTGGCTGACTAAAATCACATTGCCTCTCAAAGAATTATGGGAACTTCCGATTCCGGTATACGATATATGGAAAATATCGGAACTAAGTATCGGAATTCCGATACAGCGAATATCGGCTGATACCCGATACTTGCGGTATCGGAATGCTCAACACTACCCAAAATCTCTATGTTTTGTTCCCTGAGCCATTTAGTTATCACCTTTGCTTTATGGCAAGGTGCTCCATCATGCTGGAAACGGCATTGTTGATTGCCAAACTGCTCTTGGAGGTTGGAGAAGTTGCTCTTGGAGGACATTCTGGTACCATTCTTTATTCATGGCTGTGTTTTTAGGCAAGACTGTGAGAGAGCCGATTCCCTTGGCTGAGAAGCAACCCACACATGAATGGTTTCAGGATGCTTAACAGTTGGCATGAGACAAGACTGGTGGTAGCGCTCACCTTGTCTTCTCCGAATGATGCGTTTTCCTGATGTCCCAAACAATCGAAAAGGGGATTCATCAGAGAAAATAACTTTACCCCAGTCCTCAGCAGTCCACTGCCTGTACCTTTTGCAGAACATCAGTCTGTCCATGATTTTTTTCTGGAGAGAAGTGGCTTCTTTGCTGCCCTCCTTGAGACCAGGCCTTGCGCCAAGAGTCTCCGCCTCACAGTGCATGCAGATGCACTCACACCTGCCTGCTGCCATTCCTGAGCAAGCTCTGCACTGCTGGTAGCCCGATCCCACAGTTGAAACACTTTTAAGAGACGGTCCTGGCGCTTGCTGGTCTTTCTTGGGCACCCTGGAGACTTTTTGGCAACAATGGAACCTCTCTCCTTGAAGTACTTGATGATGCGATAGATTATTGACTGAGGTGCAATCTTTCTAGCTGTGATACTCTTCCCTGTTAGGCCATTTTTGTGCATTGCAATGATGACTGCACGTGTTTCTTTAGAGATAACCATGGTTAACAGAAGAGAAACAATGATGCCAAGCACCAGCCTTCTTTTAAAGTGTCCAGTGGTGTCATTCTTACTTAATCATGACTGATTGATCTCCAGCCATGTCCTCATCAACACCCACACCTGTGTTAATGGAGCAATCACTGAAAAGAGGTTAGCTGTTCCTTTTAAGGCAGGGCTGCAATGATGTTGAAATGTGTTTTGGGGGATAAAGTTCATTTTCTAGCCAAATATTATTATTATATAGTAATTGCTGTTAAGCTGATCTCTCTTTATAACATTCTGGAGTATATGCAAATTGCCATTAGAAAAAGTGAAGCTGTAGACTTTGTAAAAATTAATATTTGTGTCATTCTCAAAACTTTTTGTCCATGACTGTAGGGTCTTCTTTGTCTCTTGGCATTTCACCTAGCATTTTATTTTCCACCAGGAATACCGTGGAGAAGAAGGTGTTTAATATATTAGCTTTTTCCTCGTCATCTACAACCATTCTTTCCTCACAATTTTTTAAGGGGCCTACACTTTCACTTGTGATACTTGTACTATTGATATAGTTGAAGAACAGTTTTGGATAGCCATCCCTATCCTTGTATGTATGGCTACATCCCTTTCCTTGTATGCATAGCTCCATGCCTATCCTTATATTAATGGCTCCATCCCTATCCTTGTATGCATTGCTCCATCCCTATCTTGTATGCATGGCTCCATTCCTATCCTTGTTTGCATTGCTCCATCCCTATCATTGTTTGCATGGCTCCATCCCTAACCTTGTATGCATGGCTTCATCCCTATCTTTGCATGCATGGCCTCATCCCAATCCTTGTTTGCATGGCTCCATCCTATATTTGCATGCATGGATCCATCCCTATCCTTGCATTCATGGCCCCATCCCTAGCCTTGTATGCATGGCTCCATCCCTATCCTTGTATGCTTGGATCCATCCCTATCGGTATATGCATGGCCCATCCCTATCCATGTATGCATGGCTCCATCCCTATCCTTGTATGCTTGGATCCATCCCTATCTGTGTATGCATGACCCCATTCTTATCATGGTATGATTGGCCCCCATCAAAAAAACTAAAAAAATTAGCCATTACACTTACCTTCCTGCGTTCTTGTTCCGGTGCCAGCAGCTCATTTATGCTTGTAAGTAGCACATGGCAAGGACGTCATGCGCTGCTTACAGGCAGAGCACAGCAGCCGGAATACTCACCACTCCCGACACCAGATCAATGTGCGTGGAGGGCAGTGAGTATTAAGTAGCACTCACAGTGTCAGCCGCTGGGTGGTCACATGTGCCGCTACTTTAGAGAAATGAATATTCACCTCTATTAAGTAGCGGCACATGTGACCGCCTGGCAGCTGCAGGACCCTGCTGCTGTGACTGACACTGTGCACGCTATTACAGAGAAATTAATATTCACTGCCCGTGCAGTGTATATTCATTTCTCTTTAGCAGTGGGCACTGGAGTTGGCCACAGCCACCGTCTCTTGCCTCTGTGACACGACCCTCCGCCGCTTCCCCTCCCCCTCCAAGTTCTGGACACCTTACTCGAGTATAAGCCGGAGGCGTGTTTTCAGCACAAAAAAATGTGCTGAAAAACTCGGCTTATACTCGAGTATATATGGTATCTCCAGACAAATTTAGCATTTTGCTGAACCTTTAAAGGACGGAAAAGGGTCAAAGAGGACCTATCACGTTCACACATACTACAGTAAGGAGACTGTAGATTATGGGAGCTGGCGGTCATGGGATTGGCAGCTCAGCGTGCTGTGTTCTAATGGGACACGCCCCAAGATTCCAGGCTGGATGCTAGGTAGCGCCTCTGGCCAGCAGCAGTGTAGTAACCCGAAGAGCTCATTTATCAAATTATATGAACCACATATTTTGGGGAAGAAAATGTTGGTACATCTTATAGTTCGCTTTTACGACAGCTTACCTGGGGGCAGCGGCAGTGGAGCAGGGTTTCAAGAGGCAGCAAGCTGGTGGCTGCATGTGTAGGAAGATGCTTCGGGCCCCATGCTGGGAGTAGGGGGTGTCTGGCAATGAGATGATGCGGTGGGCCCTGGGCTTACACAAAATGTTTAAGGTGTTATCCAATCATGCTCGAGTTCTAATAGAGAATCTTCAGAGTGCTCGAATACTATGTTTGAATCGCCGTGGCTGTATGTCTTATGGCTGTTTGACAGCTGCAACACATGCAGGGATTGCCTGTTTGTTAGGCAATTCATGCATATGTTACAACTGTCGAACAGCAACAAGAAAAGCAGCCACAGTAACTCGAACATAATATTCGAGCATGCCAAAGATACTCTTAGCACTTAGCATGCTCGGATAACATCTTATCTGAGCAAGCTCGCTCATCACTCTCACCCCTCTATAAGTCACTTGTAAGACCACATCTAGAATATGAAATGCAGTTTTAGACTCCACGTTTTCAAAAGGATTTTGTAAAATTGCAGTAAGTTAAAAGGCAGGAAACAAGATTATTGCATGGGATAGAATGCCTCTTCTATCATTGGATGTTAGAAAGGTTGCGCTTGTTTAACTTATAAAAAGGACACCTCAAAGATGATCTCAATTATATTTGTTGTATAAATACATGCATGGTCAATACAACGGATTGGCACATGATGTATTCCTTCGAAAGACCTTACAAATCACTAGGGGAGATTTATTATGCATGGAGTAATTTTGATTACTGCAGTTAAATATGAAAGGTTTACTTACAGTTAGGGTAGTCAGACTGTCGAATACCCTTCTACAAGATGAAGAAATAGCAGACATTATAACAGAATAAAAATGGGCTAGATGCTTTTCTCACAACAAATGGTATTGTGGGTTATAAAAATCTAGAGATAGAAAATCTTTAACTGGTCGGGGTTGACAGGTGCTGACGGGTTGAATAACGATTTAGGTCCATCAAGTTAAACCTACATAAATAAATTACAATATAAATGTATTCATCTCCCCAATTGGAGTATATTTCTTAGATGAGTCTAATTAATTAACTGGCATGTTCCCCGTTATGAATTTGGCGTCATTTAATGCAGTGAGCTCTTCATCGAGAGAAACATGCAAAATGCCAGTCTTGCTCAATTGGGGCAAAAGTTTTTACAATGTTAATCTAAGGAACATACACAAACAATGTGATGACTGATGTACAGTATTATTTTGTCCTTTAACTATATTTCACTTTTGACATAGAATGTACAGGAAGTGTTAAAAAGGTTTTTTTACAGCATGTCTTACCTCCTTCATCTATGACATAGCCTCTTAAACAGCGCAAGAGAACAGCTCTATGAAGAACTTTTTTTACAAAGAGACAGTAACTCTAGATGTTAGCTTAAGAAAAATATGTTGACACTAATGTGATACAGAGCAGCAGAGAATAATTGATCTATTAATTGAGTTTTTAGCTAAAATTAAAACTAAGGCAACTTTGGAGAAAGTCTTGGTTATAAAACCATTATTTTGAATTGACTCCTGTTATTGAGACTTATATGTGTCCGAGTTTACAGACTACAAATTGTCTGCTACTAAAAGCAATTCAAAGGCCTGTATAGGTGCTGCTAAGTTCTTAGTTTTGTTTTTTTAATTAGGACTAGCATTTTAATTTTTTTTCATTTTCACATAATGATGCCTTACTATAACCAAAAATATCTTTGAAGACTTTGTCATCACATTGAGCTTTGCAAATAGCCCAGTGTGTTTTGAATATGTATATGACTTCAGAGAAAAATGCAAAGATATGTATGATGCAATTAAAACATTTTTGCACAATGAGACAGATACTAACTGCAAGTGATCTTCCATGAAGAGGATTTTCAGCATTAATTCCAGTACTTACAAATATATTTATGTAAGTAGAATCACAGAGTTTGAGATTAGAGGCCATGTATTAATTTACAGGGAATTTTTGATCTCAAAGTCTGCCTAGAATGACTCATTTTACCTCTCAAGCACATGGTGGTTGTTTTCTTGGCTGCTATTTCTCATCTCCATAACATAATTTAAATTGATTCAATTCTTTGTTCTGTTATTTTGACAGATGGTTGACAGAAACCCTTCTTTTGTTCAATTATGTGTCATGTTGTTCTACACGGTGACAGTCGTATCTAAGTGAAAACATAGAACTCAATGGACCTTCTCACTAGAAATGAGACACCAGAAATGCACAGCCTTCTATAAAAAAATATTTAGACTTGAGAGTCCTCAGTGGTTGATACCTTTTAATGGCTAACTGAAAAGATGGTAACAATTTGCAAGCTTTCGAGACTACTCAGGTCTCTTCATCAGGCAAAAGACTAATACAACGTCTGAAGAATCACATATTTATACATAAAACAGCACAGAAAAAATGCAATAAGATAAGACAAGTGACGTGAAGCAGAACGGTCATGGCAGAGGGATGCCATATTTTTCTATCTACTGGCTAATACTGTACGAAGATACACAGCCTTCTATAGTCATTTAAGTAGGACAGGTTGCTCTTTTCACATATCTAGACTTTCGAAATAAAGTTTGTGTTACTGAGAAGAAATTTAGAAGACTATGATTCTGGTTTTGAATTATCTGTCATATGTGTTATTATAAAAGAATAAACCAGAGAGATCTACGGCTCTGCTTTAAGCTGTGCCTTCTTCTATTATATGGTGGCATTGATCTGACATAATAGAAAGTCTACAGATCAATGGGTTAGAGTGGTACCAGTGAACAAAAATTATTCACCATCCATTTATTTCGGTATTTCAAGCTGTCCTATTTCAAATAGACTTCAATGTTAGAATTCAGAAAGGCATATTTTAAAGGACTCAGAAAGAGAATCGGAGGAATCCAATGGCTGAATATCGTTAAAGACAAAAATGTCCAGGAAGGATGGGAAATCTTGAAAAATGAGTTTCTCAAAGCACAATCATTAACAATTCCAAAAAGAGAGAAGAATAGGAAGCATTTAATGAAACCTGGATGGATGAACACAGAACTTAAACACATGCTAAAAAGGAAGAAAGAAATGTTTATCAAATGGAAATAGGGAGGCATATCTAAAGAAGAATATAATGCTGTCTGCAGAACCTGCAGGGCACAAATCAGATTATCTAAAGCTGACAATGAATTAAGGCTTGCAAGAGATGTCAAAATCAATAAAAAAGGATTTTGGGGATACGTCAAAAGTAAAAGAAAAGTCAAAGATGCTATAGGATTTATACAGGTTGAAAATGATGAAATGTTAAGACAGGATGTTGAGAAGGCCAAACTTTTAAATTCCTATTTTGCATCTGTTCTCTCACAGAAAGGAAATGTAACATCAACTGATCTTCACTGTCCTATTAAGGGACTAGAAGAATCCAGGATATCTATAAACAGAAAGATAGTGAGGAAACACTTAGTTACCATAAATGAATTCAAGTCTCCAAGTCCAGATGAATAACACCCCAGAGTACTGAAGGAGATAGCAGAAGAAATGTTTGAACCACTCTCCATAATCTTTGAAAATTCTTGGAGAACAGAAGTATCAGAAGACTGGAGAAGAGCAAAAGTTGTTCCCATCATCAAAAAGGGGAAGAAGGTTGACCCAGGCAACTATAGGCCGGTGAGCCTGACTTCTATACCTGGAAAGATCTTTGAACAAATTATCAAACAACATGTATGTAAGTACCTTCATAAGAATGAAGTGATTAAACAAAGTCAGCATGGGTTTGTAACTAATAGCTCATATCAGACTAACTTAATTTCCTTTTATGACAGAATCACTGACTGGGTGGATCAGGGAAATGCTGTAGATATAGTATATCTTGACTTGAGCAAAGCATTTGACAAAGTATCTCACAAAATCCTTATTGAAAAAATGACCAAGTATGGAATGGACAAGGCAACTGTTTGGTGGATTCATAACTGGCTTAGTGATCAGAGCCAAAGAGTGTTCGTAAACAGCTATAAATCCAGTTGGAAGAATGTCTCAAGTGGGGTACCACAGGGCTCTGTTCTGGGCCTCTGTATTGTTCAACATCTTTATCAATGATTTAGATGAAGGAATAGAGGGTAAACTGATTAAATTTGATAATGACACAAAGCTAGGGGGGATAGCTAATACTGGAGAAGAGAGAAAAAGGATTCAAAAGATATAAATAAACTGGAGCAGTGGGAAGCAACTACAGTGCCTTGCGAAAGTATTTGGCCCCTGGAACTTTTCAACCTTTTCCCACATATCATGCTTCAAACATAATGATACCAAATGTAAATTTTTGGTGAAGAATCAACAACAAGCGGGACACAATTGAGAAGTTGAACGAAATTTATTGGTTATTTAAAATTTTTGTGGAAATACAAAAACTGAAAAGTGGGGCGTGCAATATTATTCGGCCCCTTTAACTTAATACTTTGTTGCGCCACCTTTTGCTGCAATTACAGCTGCAAGTCGCTTGGGGTATGTCTCTATCAGTTTGTACTTTGAGAGACTGAAATTCTTGTCCATTCTTCCTGTGCAAACAGCTCGAGCTCAGTGAGGTTGGATGGAGATCGTTTGTGAACAGCAGTTTTCAGCTCTTTCCACAGATTCTCAATTGGATTCAGGTCTGCACTTTAACCTGGCCATTCTAACACCTGAATACCTTTATTTGTGAACTATTCCATTGTAGATTTTGCTTTATGTTTGGGATCATTGTCTTGTTGGAAGACAAATCTCCGTCCCAGTCTCAGGTCTTTTGCAGACTCCAACAGGTTTTCTTCAAGAATGGTCCTGTATAGAGTTGAGCGAAACAGTTCGGTCAATTTAAAAAAAGACCGACTTTCGACAAAGTCGGGTTTCGCCGAGCGAACCCGACCATAGCGTGAGGTTCGGTCATGTGTTCGGCGACCATAGCACCAAAGTCGGTTTTCCCATAATGCTTCCAGGGCATTTTCTCAGCCAATAAGCAAGGACGCAGACTGTGGGCAACGCGATGACATGGGCAGTGGCCAGCACAATCTTAGAGAAGGGCATTGCAGTGATTGGCTTGCTTTGTGTGGTGTCACAGTGCCTATAAAAGCCCTCACCACCGACCGCCATTTTACTTCTGCCGATCTTAGTGTAGGGAGAGGTTGCTGACGATGGTTCTCAGCAGAGAGAGAGTTAGGTAGGCAAACAACACTAATTCTGTGCTTGTGCTCATAGCGATTAGCTGTACACTTAGTGTGCAGGGACAGTGGAGGAATTTCTTGTGTGCAATAGCGCCGGTTCTTAGGCTGCCTGCCAGTGACAGGGGGAATTGCTTGTGGGAGAAACAGAGCTGTTATTAGCTTCCTGCCAGTGAGAGGGGGATTTTTTGTGCGAGCAGCAGAGCTGATTATTGGCTGCCTGCCAGTGGCAGGGGAGGAATTTCTTGTGTGCAGCAGCAGAGATGATTAGTCTGCCTGCTATCTATTGCTGTGTGTACCCTGATGTGCAGACTGCTTTTTAACACAACACCTACACAGCACTAATACTTGAATTTTTTTCTGCACAGTTACAGAGCGTTCATTTTTTCCCACACCGTTTAGAGGACACAGGAGGGCATAAAGTGTATACAATCAGGCATCAAATTACCTGATCATCCAAAGCAGTAATTTATTACGCCACATGTCCATGTCAGTTAATCTATGTTGAATTAACAACACGCCAGTTAAAAATTAGGGTGCGGGAACATGTTCTAGCGATTGAAGCTGCAAAAAATTCTGATGGTGTGGCAGAACTAAAAACAATACCTAGACATTTCAAAATGTATCACCAAAGTGACGCTTCACTTCTACGCATCATAGGCATTGAGATGATACAGCCCCATATAACAGGTGGAAATGTGAGTACGAAATTGAGGCAGATGGAGACCAAATGGATTTGGTCTCTAAATACTATTTCTCCTCATGGCTTAAATGAAAACATTAGTTTTTATCCATTTTTAGGATTAATGATTTTATTAATTTTATTTGTTTTATATTCTTACCTAGTGTACTTGAGTCTTTGGATGTCATTATTCTTTTGATGTCTTGGAGGGGCGATCATTGCATTCTGCTTCATGTGAGGTGGATGGTTTGCTGGGAAGCGGTTGATCACTTTATATGAGACGGATGACCTGCAAAAAGAAAAGAAAATACCATGAACAATTTGGATGACCTATGAAGAAGAACTTTATATATAACATTTATCATCTATTTTTCCACAAAGAAGAAACATTACTGTGGATGACCTGTGAAGAGGAGCTATATATCTTGGAAAATTGAATGAATTCTGATGATTATTATTATTTTTTATTATTTATTATTTTATATTTATTTTCTATTATTGTTTTTGTCTATATTATTATTATTATTATTATTATTATTATTTATATTTTTCACTAGTATTATTATTTATTTTTTATTTATTATTTTGTATTTTTTATTTTCATTTATTTATTTTTTATTTATTTTTAATATTTATTTCTATTTCTATTTATTTTTATTTATTATTATTATATTTATTATTATTATTATTTATTAATTATTATTTATTTATTTTATTTTTTATTTATTTATTATTTATTATGTTTTAATTCATTCATTATTTTCCATTTCTATTTAGTTTTATTATTAATTCTTATTTTTATTTATTTATATATTATTTACATATTATTTGTTATCTACATATAATTTTATTTTTATATTATTTATTTTTATTATTTATTTACTTTATGTTCATGATATGGTATAGTGATTATCTTTGTTATTTATTTCCATCATATTATATAACCCCTTATAATTGTATATAGTTTTGTTATATGGGATATGGTCAATCAAATAATCCTTCATTCAATGCTTCAAGGACCTTTTTGTCACGTGATCTGGAGTAATGACCTTTGGGTCATGTGATTTTAGTAATTTGGATTGTTTTCCCAAGTTCTTAAATAATTTTAATTATATCATTTTTTTGATATGCTGCATATAATTGTGGGCCACATTAGGATTGCATATGGAAAAAACGGACCACATTATGTGGTTAGTATCTCCATGACATTGTCACATTTTCTTTGATGTTTTACAGAGGTGGTAATCCATATCGATTATAACCAGCCTTGTAAAATTGGTACTATCGGACCATCTACCATTGAGGCGGTGGTTAGCTGGTACGCGTGCTCCTTTTGGTGCCCCGGGGAGTCCCTCTGTCGCGGCATCTGTTTGCTTCCATGGCGCCGGGTCACATGACCTGACGTCACTGGTTGCTTGGCACTGTGGCAGAGGATCTTCGGTGCGCTCATTGGCGCATGCGTCAACACTGCTCCCACTCCACCAATGATGCTGGGCCCTGTGGATATAAAATCACCCCTCTTTAGCTTATGCGACACCCCCTGACGAAGGAAATATCCGAAATGCGCATCGGGGCGCGTTCAGCACACCACTATATTGGACCCCTTTTATAGGGTAATGAAGCTGGTCTGTCCTTAACTGCTGTTATGGTCTGTTTTAATGTTTATGGTACAAGCACTGCAATGTATGAATATGGGAAGATAAGACGTGTATAAGTTCCCTCTTTGATATTAAGTGATATATTTGAGTCACGTGCGCTTGTGTTGGCTACACTAATATATATCCATTTAGGGGATAAATAAAGGTCTCTCCATATAGGGACTTACACCTGACATTTACAGGGATTAAGCCTCCTGCAATACATAGCAAGTGGAGCGCGCAGCTTTTATAATTGTGAGCTAATTTAGCTAATTTAGCACTAAAGGCACTTTTTTCTTGTATATTTGCACATATATGTGTGACTTGTGATTACACATTGTATAGTGGGTTACTCCCTTGTGATTTGGAGTCTCTTTTTTTGCACATTTGTCATTGCACTATTGCACTTTTAGCACTTTACTAAGACACTGTGTATAAAATATTTTGTGAGTTACAAAATTAGTTATTATTTTTTACCATTGAGGATTTTTTTATATACACTTTTCATGTATTTTTTCAAATTTTTTGTTTTTAAGTGTTTTCTTTTTGTGCTTTTTCTCATAAATTATTATATATATGCTGAACTCTATGATCTCATCTCCTTTTGAATATAATTGAATACATATGGACCATTAACATTATTTGATTTATGGTGTGCTTTTTATGTACTGTGTTAAACCCTATATTTAATAAAGGATTTTTATAATATTTTCGTCCACAATTTTATCATTTATTATTTATTATTTATTTTTTATTACTTTTATGGTACTTTTGTATTTTAATAATAATTTTAATATTCCATGATCAATGGATATAATGCTATTGATTTAACACCGAATGGTCTGCCATTCTTTTCTGTGCAGAGCAATATAGTTGAATCTATTTAATATTATTGAATTAATTTTCTATATTTCTCTGCTATTGTGCTACCGTATAGAGCTGTATGCTCCTCACGATATCGTGGACCGGCTGGTATCACGGACAAATACATGCTGATTATCTGTGTGTGACTCTGAAATTTTACCCAACACTGTATACAGCTGTACGCTACTGATAGAGTGCACTTTTTCTGATTTTCATACTGTGGTGTTATCCAGACTGGGCCTGTGACCGTGTGTCTTACTCCTGAAATATATACGGAGAATTAAAATTCCCCCAACACTGTGTTAGGGTCTGCGGAACGCACCAAATATATAAAGTGGAGAGGTGCGTTCGCAGCCCGGGGTCCACCGTGCAAGCAAAGCCTGCTGCTAGTAAGATGACGAAAGTAGCGAACTCTGTTATCCCGCAGAGTCGCTAAAATAAACGCCGTAGCGCGTTGTGGCAGTAAGTGCAGACTCTGTTAATTCACAGAGCCGCTAACGGGATGCCACAATGCTATATGGCGATATGTGCGAACTCACTTAGCTTCAGTGAGCCGCAAAGTAAAATGCTAGGGCGCTGTCTAGCGTCGAGAGCGAACCCTGTTACGTCACAGAGCCGCTGAGAACAAACACCGTGTCCTGTCAGGCTCTCAGGCACACGGTTAATTGCTAAGCGAGCATAATACGTGGTCATGCGCTAATGTCCTCGCGGGAGTCACCCGCAATCTATGGCGTCTGAACGCCAGACCCTGAATACGGCAATCAAACTCCTCACCGGTTATGCCGGTAATCTAGGGCATCTAGGACACCGACCCTGACCAGCTAGCACACTAAACTCCTCACCGATTAAGTCGGTATTCTAGTGGCTTATTTCAGCCGGGTCCCTAACCACACACACGCATGACCACACTGGCGCATAGCATACAATGGTTGATATTAGCGCATGGCGGCCCAGCCATGCTACCCTTTTATAGCAACAGCTACAGGACCTTCCAGGAACAAGGACCAATGAGAACCTGTTCAGAAGACTAGTAGTAACAGGGCCTTCCTGGCGGGCCAATAGGAGCTGCTGCAGTACCTGAGCATGTGACCCCTGATCTCCAATGAGAGATCTCACTCTGGGCACACTCAGAAGGGAAAATGCAGGACTTTATCCCAAAGACGTCTGCTCCAGAACTGGCTATAATAGCAGATCCAGGAAAGGCAGCAGCAAGTCACTGCCCAGTAGTGGAGTGGGCAAGACGCTTGGAACGACATCTCTGCTGAGCAGGCTCCACTGCGGCCGGAGATGAATGGGAGACCGCAGCGGCACTGGTTCGAGACTCCCCTTGTGCAGGAGTGGGAACTCGAACCCTAACATTACCCCCCCTCCTAGGGCCCCCCCTTCTCTGGGCCTCGCTGCGTTCAAAGGCAGCGATGAGCTGCGGAGCGTGAACATGCTCGGCAGGCTCCCAAGACCTATCCTCAGGCCCATAGCCCCTCCAGTCCACCAAATAAAACTTTTTGCCCCGTACCACCTTACACCCCACGATGGCGTTCACCTCATGGTCATCCGCAAATGAACCCGATGTCCCGGCAGATGACTCAGAAAACCGGGACATGAGCACGGGTTTCAGGAGGGACACGTGAAAGGTGTCGGAGATACCCAGGCGTGGTGGAAGAGCTAAACGGTATACCACAGGGTTAACCTGCTCGAGGACCTTGAAAGGACCCAGGTAGCGGGGTGCCAACTTAGTGGACTCAACTCGCAGCCTGATGTTACGGGCGGAGAGCCACACCAAATCCCCAGGAGCAAATGTAGGAGCGGGGCGCCGATGGGCATCGGCCGAAGACCTCATCCTCTCTTTGGAGGCCTGAATGGCATCCTGCGTGCGGTCCCAAATGTCCCGTGCCTCCACAGCCCAGTCTGCCACCCTGGAATCGGCGGAAGAACACGGGCATAGGCACTGGTACCCGCGGATGCTGACCGTAGTTCAGGAGGAATGGGGTCTGTCCGGTGGAATCAGCCACAGCATTGTTTAATGCAAACTCAGCCCATGGTAGCAAGGATGCCCAGTCATCCTGCCTGGCTGAGACAAAATGTCGTAGATAGGTGACCAAGGTCTGGTTGGCCCTCTCTACCAACCCATTCGTCTCAGGATGGTACGCTGAAGAGAGATTTAACTCAATACTGAGTAGACGACAAAGCTCTCTCCAGAACCGAGACGCAAACTGGGGACCTCGGTCACTGACAATCTTGTCCGGCATGCCGTGTAAACGGAAGATGTGCCTAACAAACAACGCTGCCAGAGCCCGTGCAGAAGGTAACCGTGGTAGTGGCACCAGATGCACCATTTTAGAGAAATGGTCGGTGATTACCCAAATGATGGTGCAACCCCGAGACTTGGGCAAGCCCACCACAAAGTCCATCCCAACCATCTCCCAGGGCCTGTCTGCCACCGGCAAAGGGTAAAGTAACCCAGCTGGCCGTTGTCGTGGAGACTTATTTTTGGCGCAGGAGACACACGCCCGAACATAGTCCCCAACATCACGGACCATATGCGGCCACCAATATGTCCTCGCCAGCAATTCAGATGTCCTCTTTGCCCCAAAGTGTCCACCCACCCTGGACGAATGTGCCCAAGAGAGTACCTCCGGTCGCAAATTAGTAGGCACAAAAGTCTTGCCCGGGGGCACAGACTCTAGCGAAACCGGGGCCACTGTTCTCATGCTCTCTGTGGGGACGATAAGCCAAGGCTCCTCCACCTCCTCCTCCGAGGACACCACAGAGCGAGAGAGAGCGTCGGCACGAATGTTCTTTTCTCCCGAGAGGAAATGCAGTGTGAAATGAAACCGGGAGAAGAACAAGGACCATCTGGCTTGGCGAGAATTAAGCCGCTGGGCTGTCTGAAGATATACCAGGTTTTTGTGATCCGTAAAGACTTGGAAGGGAAAGCGAGCTCCCTCCAACAGATGTCTCCACTCCGAGAAGGCCAACTTCATTGCTAGCAACTCCCTGTCCCCGATGGAATAATTCCTCTCTGCTGGTGTGAAGGTCTTGGAGAAAAAGAAGCATGGATGCTTCCGACCTTGAGCATCCTTTTGGAAGAGGACTGCTCCAGCACCAACGGACGAGGCATCCACCTCCAATATAAATGGCTTATCAACATCGGGGCGATGTAGGATGGGAGCTCTAGCGAAATGAGACTTAATAGACGTGAAGGCCTTGGAGACCTCTTCAGACCACAATTTGGGATTAGCTCCCTTTTTGGTAAGGGCAACCACGGGAGCTACCAAAGTTGAGAAGTGGGGAATGAACTGACGGTAGTAATTAATGAACCCCATAAAGCGCTGCACCGCCTTTAGAGAGTGGGGTTCTTGCCAGTCCATCACCGCCTGTAGTTTGGCAAGATCCATAGCCAATCCCTGGGCGGAGATGATATAGCCCAGGAAAGGTAAGGACTCCTGCTCAAACACACATTTCTCCAACTTTGCGTAAAGGGAATTTGCCCGTAGGAGGTCGAAGACCCTGCCAACATCCCTCCGGTGGGAGTCAATATCTGGAGAGAAGATGAGTATATCATCCAGATAGACTACGACCGAGGTGGAGAGCATATCCCGGAAGATGTCATTGACAAAGTCTTGGAAAACGGCTGGAGCATTACAGAGCCCAAAGGGCATCACCAGATATTCGTAATGCCCATCCCTGGTATTAAAAGCCGTCTTCCATTCGTCCCCCTCACGGATGCGAATCAGGTTATAAGCACCGCGCAGATCTAGTTTAGTGAATACCCTTGCTCCCCGAAGCCTATCAAATAGCTCAGAGATCAGGGGCAACGGGTACTTGTTTTTAACGGTGATGGCGTTAAGACCCCTGTAATCAATACACGGACGCAATTCCCGTTTTTCTTCTGCACGAAGAAAAATCCCGCCCCTGCCGGTGACACCGACTTCCTAATAAACCCTCTTGCCAGGTTCTCCTGAATATATTGCGACATGGCCTCTGTCTCAGGAAGAGAGAGGGGATAGACCCTTACCCGAGGAGGTTCTACGCCAGGCAAGAGGTCGATAGGACAGTCATAGGGGCGATGAGGCGGAAGAGTCTCCGCAGCCTTCTTGGAGAACACGTCTGCATATGACCAGTAGTGCTTGGGAAGTGGAGTAAGATCTGCGGGTAACTCAGTAGTGGTAACCTGAACGCAACTTCTGACACATCTGCCTGTACATGCATCACTCCAACCCAGTATCCTACCCGAAGTCCACTCTATATGTGGGGAGTGGAAACGGAGCCAAGGTATACCTAGTAGGATCTCGTCTATTCCCTCGGGAAGGACGAGTAGGGAAATAAATTCCTGATGGGAAGGAGATACAGACAATGCAAGTGGGACAGTCTGGTGTGTAATTTGTGAGGGCAATGACGACCCATTCACTACCTGAACAGTCACTGATTTGTCAAGCGCCACCAGAGGTATTGCATGACGGCGAGCAAAGCTAGAGGACATGAAATTCCCCTCTGCTCCTGAGTCCACGCAAAGGTCGGCGGTGAGAATGGAAGTACCAACAGTGATTGTCCCTTTAAATGTTATCTTGGAGGAAAATGCCGCTGTCTCTAGTGAACCTCCTCCCAGGGCCACTAGACGCGATCGCTTCCCCGATCGCTGTGGACATCTGTTGGCATAGTGTCCTGTCTGCTGACAATGGTTACAAACCACGGATACTCGGACGGACCGAGACTTAGGTCCTGCATGAGGAACTTCTGTGGCCTTTTGAGGTTCGGACGCCAGATCGGGGAATTCGAGAGGTTTGGCAAAGGTAGGAGCCAACCGAAACCTCTGCCTACACTGGGCCCGCTCCAACCTCCGCTCGTGAAAACGGAGGTCAATGCGGGTAGATATGGAGATAAGCTTCTCCAGTGTGGCGGGAATCTCCCTGGTAGCCAAAGCGTCTTTAACATGGTCAGCCAGTCCCCGCCAGTAGATAGGAATAAGAACTTTATCAGACCAATCTAGCTCAGCAGCCAGAGTCCGAAACTGGACGGAAAACTGACTGACCAAAGACGAACCCTGTGTCAATGCCAGCAGTTGTAGCGCCGTATCGTGGGTGACCTGGGGTCCTAAAAAGACCTTTTTAAGAGCCTCCAAGAAACGAGGAGCACTCTGCACCACACGATCATCGCGCTCCCACAGCGGCATTGCCCACTCCAACGCTCTGCCCGAGAGTAGAGAAAGTACAAAACCCACTTGTGCCCGATCCGTGGGAAAACGTGCAGCCAGAAGCTCGAGATGTATAGAGCACTGACTCACGAATCCCCGACATTGCTTGCTATCACCGGCAAACTTGTCAGGAAGCGGGAGGTGGGATAATGTAGGGGCAGAGGTGGCAGAGGACAAACTGGCTGCAGCCACGCTAGCAGCCTGAACAGCGACTGCGGTAACATCCACAGCTGAGGTTGTGCTCTCAAGAGCCTTCAACCTACCCTTCAGCTGCTGGATGTACTGCAATAGACGCTGTTCGTCCGCCATTTTACTAGCCAGACCCTGGCGCTAATATTATGTTAGGGTCTGCGGAACGCACCAAATATATAAAGTGGAGAGGTGCGTTCGCAGCCCGGGGTCCACCGTGCAAGCAAAGCCTGCTGCTAGTAAGATGACGAAAGTAGCGAACTCTGTTATCCCGCAGAGTCGCTAAAATAAACGCCGTAGCGCGTTGTGGCAGTAAGTGCAGACTCTGTTAATTCACAGAGCCGCTAACGGGATGCCACAATGCTATATGGCGATATGTGCGAACTCACTTAGCTTCAGTGAGCCGCAAAGTAAAACGCTAGGGCGCTGTCTAGCGTCGAGAGCGAACCCTGTTACGTCACAGAGCCGCTGAGAACAAACACCGTGTCCTGTCAGGCTCTCAGGCACACGGTTAATTGCTAAGCGAGCATAATACGTGGTCATGCGCTAATGTCCTCGCGGGAGTCACCCGCAATCTATGGCGTCTGAACGCCAGACCCTGAATACGGCAATCAAACTCCTCACCGGTTATGCCGGTAATCTAGGGCATCTAGGACACCGACCCTGACCAGCTAGCACACTAAACTCCTCACCGATTAAGTCGGTATTCTAGTGGCTTATTTCAGCCGGGTCCCTAACCACACACACGCATGACCACACTGGCGCATAGCATACAATGGTTGATATTAGCGCATGGCGGCCCAGCCATGCTACCCTTTTATAGCAACAGCTACAGGACCTTCCAGGAACAAGGACCAATGAGAACCTGTTCAGAAGACTAGTAGTAACAGGGCCTTCCTGGCGGGCCAATAGGAGCTGCTGCAGTACCTGAGCATGTGACCCCTGATCTCCAATGAGAGATCTCACTCTGGGCACACTCAGAAGGGAAAATGCAGGACTTTATCCCAGACGTCTGCTCCAGAACTGGCTATAATAGCAGATCCAGGAAAGGCAGCAGCAAGTCACTGCCCAGTAGTGGAGTGGGCAAGACGCTTGGAACGACGTCTCTGCTGAGCAGGCTCCACTGCGGCCAGAGATGAATGGGAGACCGCAGCGGCACTGGTTCGAGACTCCCCTTGTGCAGGAGTGGGAACTCGAACCCTAACACACTGTATGCAGCTGTAAGCTACTGATAGAGTACACTTTTTCTGATTTTCATATTCTTGTGCTATCCAGACTGGGCCTGTGACTGTGTGTCTTACTCCTGAAATATATACAGAGATTTACAATTCCCCCAACACTGTATACAGCTCTACGCTACTGATAGAGTACACTTTTTCTGATTTTCATATTCTGGTGTTATCCAGACTGGGCCTGTGACCATGTGTCTTACTCCTGAAATATATACGGAGATTTATAATTCCCCCAACACTGTATACAGCTGTATGCTACTGATACAGTACACTTTTTCTCCTTTTCATATTCTGGTGTTATCCCTACTGAGCCTGTGACCGTGTGTTACTCCTCAAATATATACGGAGATTTAAAATTAACCCAGCACTGTATACAGCTGTATGCTACTGATACAGTACACTTTTTATGCTTTTCATATTCTGGTGTTATCCATACTGAAGCTGTGACTGTGTGTCTTACTCATCAAATATATACAGAGATTTAAAATTAACCCAGCACTGTATATGGCTGTACGCTTCAGATACTGTACACTTTTTTGGCTTTTATTTTCAAGTGTAATCCATACTGAGCCTGTGAGAGTCTGTGTCTGTTACTCTGCAAATATATACGGAGTTTACAATTCCCCCAACACTGTATACAGCTGTACGCTACTGATAGTGTACATTTTTTCTGATTTTCATATTGTAGTGTTATCCAGACTGGGCCTGTGACCGTGTGTCTTTCTCCTGAAATATATACGGAGATTTAAAATTCCCCTAACACTGAATACAGCTGTACGCTACTGATAGAGTACACTTTTTCTGATTTTCATCTTCTGGTGTTTTTCAGACTGGGCCTGTGACCCTTTTTTCTTACTCCTGAAATATATACGGAGATTTAAAATTCCCCCAACACTGTATACAGCTGTACGCTACTCATACAGTAAACTTTTTCTGATTTTCAAATTCTGGTGTTATCCAGTCTAGGCCTCTGACCGTGTGTGTCACTCCTGAAATATATACGGAGATTTACAATTCCCCCAACACTGTATACTGCTGTACGCTACTGATAGAGTACACTTTTTCTGATTTTCATCTTCTGGTGTTATCCAGACAGGGCCTGTGACCGTGTGTCTTACTCCTCAAATATGTACTGACATTTAAAGTTCCCCCAACACTGTATACATTTGTACGCTACTGATACAGTACACTTTTTCTGATATTCATATTCTGGTGTTATCCAGACTGGGCCTCTGACCATGTGTGTTACTCCTAAAATATATACGGAGATTTACAATTCCCCCAACACTGTATACAGCTGTACGCTACTGATACAGTACACTTTTTCTCCTTTTCATATTCTGCTGTTATCCCTACTGAGCCTGTGACCGTGTGTGTTACTCCTCAAATATATACGGAGATTTAAATTTAACCCATCACTTTATACAGCTGTATGATACTGATACAGTACACTTTTTATGCTTTTCATATTCTGGTGTTATCCATACTGAAGCTGTGACCGTGTGTCTTACTCATCAAATATATATGGAGATTTAAAATTAACCCAGCACTGTATATGGCTGTACGCTTCTGATACTGTACACTTTTTTGGTTTTTATATTCTAGTGTAATCCATACTGAGCCTGAGAGAGTCTGTGTCTGTTACTCCGCAAATATATACGGAGATTACAATTTTTCACCTTCACCATATACAGCTGTACGCTTCTGATACTGTACCATATATCTGCTGTTATTTTGGGTACTTTTCCACCAACATGAAGAAGTATGATGGAAGAGGCCGCGTATGTGGTGGTGGGGGGCCACCTGCTACTGATGGTGGTGGTGTGGCATCTGCTGGTAGTGCCAAAAGCACAATAGCACCTAAGGCAGGAGGTGTTGAGCCTGCCTTATCGTCTGACTCCAGAAGGCCTGGAAGGCTCCCTTTTCTGGGATTACGTAAACCGCTTTTAAAGCCGGAGCATCAGGAACAGGTTTTGGCTTACATTGCCGAAACAGCCTCCAGCTCTATCTCCTCCTCTTCTGAAGTTTCAAAAGCTCCAAGCACTGAGTCGTCAGTGCAGGCTTCTGGTCAGGAACAACTCCTTTCCTTGTATCCTTCACCCCCACCAAAAGTGAAGGATGCGGCAGGCCACACTTCAGATTACTCCATGGAGCTCTTTTCACATACCATGCCTGGGTTATCAAGTCAAATCCTGAATTCCCAGTCCAAGATGAATCTGACATGGAGTGCACTGATGCACAGCCACTGCTAGATGATTGTGCTGGTACATTCAATCACAGCACTACATTGCCTTCGCAGTGTACTGAGCCAGAATGTAACCCTGACGAAACACAGGTGCCCCTTTCTGCATACTCTACCACCTTACACGGTGACACAGAGGAAGCTGCAGATAAAATTGAAGAGGAGGTGATGGATGACCCAGTTGTTGACCCGGATTGTCATCCAGTGGGGGAAGAGGGTGCCGCTGGCAATAGCTCAGAAGAGGAGAAGGATACGAAGCAGGTATCGACATCGCAGCTGGGGTTACCTAGCAGGCCCTTAGCAGTCCAAAAAGGTGTTAAAAAAACAAAAAGAGTTGCAGGACAGCTTGGCCAGACGGTCAAATTAGCACATCATGCAACACCTGAAAATGTATACCATAGTAGCACTTTTTTGACCAAAATCCTATTGATGAGGCAAAGGTTATCTGTAAAAAGTGCCGAAGGACCTTTAGCCAAGAGAAAAATCTTAGAAATTTGAATACCAGTTGCATGCTTAGACATTTACTGATCATACACTTGCAAGCATGGACGGACTACAAAACCTCAGGTAGCACATGTGCACCGGCTCCGACTGAAGTTAGCCAGCAACGCTTCTCCCACTGTAAGCCCACTGGTTGGCACACCACCAGCAAGAAATGTTGAGGTGTCGTCGCAAGGCCAAAGCAGTCAGGGAATCACAATGTTTTTGCAACGAAAAACTGCATCTAGGCCATCACCACCACCACCATCACCAACCCCCTCTCAGTCCGTCATATCCACCGATAGTTCCCCCATATGCAGCTCTCAAGTCCAGCTCACCCTACCAGACACTCTGAGTAGGACAAGAAAGTACTCATCCTCTCGTCCGCGTACACTGGCTTTGAACGCCTACATTGCCAAACTGATCTCATTAGAGATGATGCCCTTCCGTTTGGTTGAAAGCGCAGCGTTCAGAGACCTCATGGCCTACGATGTCCCACGCTATGACCTACCCAGTCGGCACTTCTTTTCTAGAAAAGCCATCCCTGCCCTCCACCTGCATGTGAAAGACCGCATTGTCCATGCACTCAAACAATCAGTGAGTGGAAAGTTGCACCTCACAACAAATTCATGGGCCTGTAGGCATGGCCAGTGCCGTTACGTGTCCATCACTATGCACTGGGTTAATGTGGTTTATGCAGGGTCCACAGGGGCAGCGGCGGTGAGACAGTGCTGCCTAGCCACGGTATAGGCAACAGTTGGTTGTAGGCGTTCGACCCTCCTTCTCCTCCTCCACCAGAAGCGAAAGCTCGTCAACAGAGCGCAGTCGCACGAGCACTCCATCCGCAACTGCCAGTGTTGCACACGAGGTGTCCCACTATCGAACAGCTAGTGGTAAGCGTCAACAGGCTGTTTTAAAAATGATGTCTTTGGGCGACAACAGACACACCGTGGAGGTACTGGCCGACTACTTGCAGCGAGAAACTGAGTCATTGGGCTGGGCAGTATACATCTTGAGCCAGGCAAGGTAGTCAGTGATAACGGCCGTAATTTTGTGGTGGCCATAGCCCTGGCAAAACTCAGACACATACCTTGCCTGGCTCACACCTTGAACCTGGTGGTGCAGTGCTTCTTAAATAATTATTCGGAGTTAACAGCCCTGCTCCATAAAGTGTGAATACTGTGCTCGCACATCCGTCACTCGCCCTTAGACTCAAGTCGCATGCAGAGGCTGCAGCGATCGCTCCACCTCCCCAAGCACCGCTTAATCATAGAAGTTGCAACAAGGTGGAACTCCACCATGCACATGGTTGAGAGGCTGTGCGAACAGAGGCAGGCTGTAATGCATTTATGGGAGGATACACGGGCAGGCAGTTTGAGGGCAGACATGGAGTTGTCGGGTGTGCAGTGGTCAAAGCTGAAAGACCTCTGTAAAGTCCTTCAGTGTTTTGAGGAATGCACACGGCTGGTAAGCGTAGATAACGCCATCATAAACATGAGCATCCCACTTATGCTTCTGCTCATGCAAACTTTGACGCACATTAAGGATCAGGCGTCTGCAGCGGAGGAGGAAGATGAGGAAGAGGGAAGCCTTGATGACAGTCAGCCATTGTCTGCTCAGGGAACTGTCCTGGAGGAAAAAGAGGAAGAGGGGGAGGAGGAGGGGGGATGATTATTTTGTGGAGGAGGATGCTTCTCAGGGGGCAAGAGAAAATGTTGACTTGCCAAGGTTAGGTCCAGGGATTGTGCGTGACTGGAGGGATGTGGATTTAGCAGAAAGTGACCTCCACACACCACTGGCAGTGCATCACTGACACCTGGAACATTGGCCCACATGTGTGATTTTGCCTTGCAGATACTAAAAAGGGACCCCAAAATGATGAAGGATGACGACTACTGGTTGGCCAGCATCCTCGATCCACGCTATAAAGGCAAATTACAGAACATAATGCCACAGGAGAACCTAGAGCTAATATTGGCCAACAAACAAGCAACTCTGGTAAACCGTTTGTTAGAGGCATTCCCAGCAAACAGCAGCGGTGCAGGTTCGACCACGAGCCGTACTGGGCCAAATGGAAGAGGTGTTCATGGTGCACACAGCCGAAGTGGCGTTGGAGACAGGGTTTTCATGACCATGTTGTGGACTAATTTCTCCAGGACAGCTCACACGCCTGGTAATCATGAATGTATAGCAACAGACAGGAGACAGCAGTTGTCAACTATGGTTACAAATTCCTTCTCCTCCCCTATCGATGTTCTCCCTGATGGTTCATTCCCCTTTGACTACTGGGCCTGTAAACTGGACACCTGGCCTGAATTGGCACAATGTGCCTTACAGGAGCTCGCTTGCCCTGCTGGTAGTGTGCTATCTGTCTTCAGTACTGCAGGATCAATCCTGACAGAAAGAAGGACCGTCTGTCGACGCAAAATGTTGATGATGTAACCTTCATTAAAATGAACCATGCATGGGTTGCAAAGGATTTTGTCCCACCTTCCCCTGATGACACCTAGGTTGCCAGCAAAATGGCTCACTTTGTCCTCCTCTTCCTCGGACTTCTCAAATTCCTCCATTTGAAGCTGCTTTACGTCAATTATACACCTCAACATATGCCATTTTTGCCACCTCCCGATCTGGGCTGTCCCCCCTCCCCACCCCCAAACTTTTTATATTCTTGTGTAATCCATACTGAGCCTGTGAGCGTCATTGTCTGCCTCATAAAATATATACGGAGATTTAGAATATTTTCACTATACTACCTTGTATCTGGTGATACAGTACCTCTTTTTTTGGCCTCCTCTTCCTCGGACTTCTCCAATTAATCCATTTTCAGCTGCTATACATCCATTATACACCTCAACATATGCCATTTTTGCCACCTCCCTATCTGGGCTGTCCCACCCCCCTCCTCCACCTCCAAACTTTTTATATTCTAGTGTAATCCATACCGAGCCTTTGACCTTCATTGTCTGCCTCCTGAATTATATATGGAGATTTATAATATTTTCACTATACTATATATACCTTGTATCTGGTGAAACAGTACCCTTTTTATATTATTGTGTAATACATTCTGAGCCTGAGAGCGTCAGTGGCTGCCTCCTGAAATATATACAGATATTTAGAATATTTTCCCCATACTATATATACATGGTATCTGCTGATACAGTACCCCGTTTTGTACTTATTATATTCTTGTGTAATCCAGACTGAGGGTGTATAAAGCAAGGTAGAAGTACAGGCTAAAATATAACTTTTATAACTGCCTTTAAAAACGAAAAAATTGTTCAGCAATTAACACATAACCAATAAGTGTATCCTAACCACCAATAACTTGTGAATTAACAAAAATATTTAAAACCGTCAGCAAAGCAGACTTAACTTAATAATGGGATAGATGAGGATAGATCTATTTGGAACCATCCCATAATCAATACATACTCAATAATTATCAGATGAGTATGTGTGCTCTTTTTCAAAACTTTCACAAATAGCACATTTAAGTAAAAAGAACAGTCTTACCATATTCTGAATACTTGTAAATGGGGGAGGCTCTTTAAATAACGCCATACATTACCCCAACCATGTGGAAGCATATGGACCAAGGATTGACAATCTCCCAACGCGTTTCTCTGGCTGGATCATCAGGGGAGAATTATGCCATTATTGTCAGCTGTTAAGGTAGATGTCACCCGCAGCGCTTGTGACACCCGCCCAACAGTCTGCACAAGCACTCATCTGATAATTATTGAGATGTATTGATTATTGTGGATGGTTCCTAAATAGATCTATCCTCATCTATCCCATTATTAAGTTAAGTCTGCTTAAATATTTTTGTTAATTCACAAGTTATTGGTGGTTAGGATACACTTATTGGTTATGTGTTAATACTGACGATTTTTTTCGTTTTTAAAGGCAGTTATTAAACGTTATATTTTAGCCTGTACTTCTACCTTGCTTTATACACTCCATTTTTTGATTGGTAGATCCTTATTATGTAATTCCAGACTGAGCCTGTGAGCGTCAGAGTCTGCCTTCTGAAATATATACGGAGATTTAGAATATTTTGACTATACTATGTATACCTGGTTTCTGCTGATACAGCACCCCTTTTTCATCTTTTTATATTATTGTGTAATCATACTGAGCCTGTGAGTGTCTTTGTCTACCTCCTGAAATATATAGAGATTTAGAATATTTTGACAATACTATATATACCTTGTATCTGGTGATACAGTACCCCTTTTTCAACTTTTGATATTATTGTGTAATACATACTGAGCCTGAGAGCGTCAGAGGCTGCCTCCTGAAATATATACTGAGATTTAGAATATTTTCACTATACTATATATACTTATACATTACCCCTTTTTCTTTTTCTTATATTCTTGTGTAAACCAGACTGAGCCTGAGAGCGTCAGTGCCTGACTCCTGAAATATATACGGAGATTTAGAATATTTTCACTATACTATATATACCTGCTATCTGGTGATACAGTACCCTTTTTCAGCTTTTTATATATACATATATACGGAGATTTAAAAATTACCCCAACACTGTATACAGCTGTACGCTTGTAATACATCACCCTTTTTCTACTTTTTATATTCTGGTGTAATCCATACAGAGCCTGTGAGCGTCTGTGTGTGCTAGGGGTCGAGTTCCCGCTTCTGCACAAGGGTAATCTCGAGCCATTCCGGCTGCAGTCTCCCATTTGTCTCCGGCCGCAGTGGACACTGCTCAGCTTAGATGTCGGTCCCAGCGTCTCGCCCAGTCTAACAGTGTGCAGAGGATTACTGCTGCCTCTCCAGGCTCTGCTATTGTGGCCAGTACTGGTTAGCGGCGAGCAGACGTCTTTAGGACAAAGTCCTTGTTTTCCCCTTCTGAGCATGCTCAGGGTGAGATCTCTCATTGGAGATCAGGGGTCACATGCTCAGGTACTGCAGCAGCTCCTATTGGTCAGCCAGGAAGGTCCTATGACTACTGGTGTTCTGGAACAGTTTCATTGGTCCTTGTTTCTGGCAGGTCCTGTAGCTGTTACTATAAAAGGGTGGCATGGCTGGGCCGCCATGCGCTAGTATCAATTGCATTATGTGCTTTGCGCCAGTGTGATCATGCACGCATGTGGTTAGGGCTCGGCTGAAATAAGCCCCTAGAATACCAACACCTCCGGTGAGGAGATTTGAGTGCAAGTGGTTAGGGCTTGGCTGAAATAAGCCCCTAGAATACCGGGTTAATCCGGTGAGTAGATTGCTTGATTGCGTTGCTGTCTGCATGATCACGGACTGCTATCCGCACAGCAGTTATCTGTGTATCCCTGTGGTGTTAACAGGACACAGTCTTTTTCTCAGCGGCTCTGTGACGCAACAGGGTTCACTTTATAACGCTGGTTCAGCGCCCTAGCGTTTTACTTTGCGGCCCACTGAAGCTAAGTGAGTTCGCACCTATCGCCATATAGCTCTACGGCGTTTGTTTTAGCGACTGCGGGATAACAGAGTTCGCTACTTTCGCCATCTTACTAGCAGCGGGCTTTGCCTGCACGATGGACCCCAGGCTGCGAACGCACCTCTCTAATATTTCTATTAGGTGCGTTCCGCAGACCCTAACAGTGTGTTACTCCGGAAATCTATACGGAGATTTAAAATTACTCCAACACTTAATACAGCTGCACACTTCTGATACAGTACCATATATCTGCTGGTATTTTCAGTATATTATCAAAAACATGAGGAAGTATGGTGGAAGAGGCCGCGGACGTGGGCGGGGGGCTAGCTGGTACTGATGGTGGTGGTGGTGCATCTGCTGGTAGTGACTGAAGCACAATAGCACCTAAGGCAGGAGGTGTTGAGCCTGCGTCATCGTCTGGCTCAAGAAGGCCTGGAAGGCTCCCTTTTCTGGGAGTAGGTAAACCGCTTTTAAATCCGGAGCATCAGGAACAGGTTTTGCCTTACATTGCCGAAACAGCCTCCAGCTCTATCGCCTCCTCTTCTGAAGTTTAAAAGTTTAAAAAAATGCAAGCACTGAGTCGAAAGTGCAGGCTCCTGGTCAGGAATAACACCTTTACTTGTGTCCTTCACCCCCACCAAAAGTGAAGGATGCGGCAGCCCACACTTTAGATTACTCCATGGAGCTCTTTTCACATACCATGCCTGGGTTATCAAGTCAAATCCTGAATTCCACAGTCCAACATTAATCAGAGATGGAGTGCTCTGATGCACAGCCACTGCTAGATGATTCTGCTGGTACATTCACCCAGAGAACTACATTTCCCTCGCAGTCTACAGAGCCAAAATGTGACCCTGATGAAACTCAGGTGTACCTTCCTGCATACTATACCACCTTACACGGTGACACAGAGGACGGTGCAGATGAAATTGAACAGGAGGTGATGGATGACTCAGTTGTTGACCCAGATTGGCATACAGTGGGGGAAGAGAGTGCCGCTGGCAATAGCTCAGAAGAGGAGAAGGATCCGCAGCAGGCATCGACATCGCAGCAGCGGTTATCATTCAGGCCTGTAGCAGTCCAAATAGGTGTTAAAAAAAAAGAGTTGCAGGACAGCTTGTCCAGATGGTCAAATTTGCACAGCGTGCAAGCCCCGAAAATTTATACCATAGTATGTTAGGGTTCGAGTTCCCAATGCTGCACAAGGGGAATCTCGAGCCATTCCTGCTGCGGTCCCCCATCCGTCTCCGCAGTGGAGCCTGCTCAGCAGAGACGTCGGTCCCAGCGTCTTGCCCATTCCAATACTGTGCAGAGACTTGCTGCTGCCCCTCCTGGATCTTCTATTATAGCCAGTGCTGGAGCAGACATCTTTAGGACGGTGTCCTGCGTTTCCCCTTCTGAGCATGCCCAGGGTAAGATCTCTCATTGGAGATCATGGGTCACATGTTCAGGTACTGCAGCAGCTCCTATTGGTCCACCAGGAAGGTCCTGAAACTACATGTGTTTTGGAACAGTTTCTCATTGGTCCTTTTTCTGGCAGGTCCAGTAGCTGTTACTATAAAAGGGTGGCATGGCTGGGCTGCCATGTGCAAGTATCAAATCTGTTACGTGTTTGCGCAAGTGAGGTCATGTATGCATGTGGTTAGGTCTGGCTGAAATAAGCCCTAGAATACCGGCACCTCCGGTGAGGAGATTGTATGCACGTGTTCAGGGCTCGGCTGAAAACGCCATTAGAATACCGACTACTCCGGTGAGGAGATTGTTGCTTGTGTTCTGACTGCATGACCTCAGACTGCAATCCGCTTAGCAGTCATTTGTGTTCCCTGTGAGTCTAACAGGACACAGTCTTTTTCTCAGCGGCTCTGTGACGTAACAGGGTTCACTTTATAACGCTGGTTCAGCGCCCTAGAGTTTTATTTTGCGGCTCACTGAAGCTAAGTGAGTTCGTACTTATCGCCATATAGCGCGCTACGGCGTTTATTTTAGCGACTCTGCGGGATAACAGAGTTCGCTACTTTCGCCATCTTACTAGCAGCGGGCTTCGCCTGCACGGTGGTGACCCCGAGCTGCGAACGCACCTCTCTACAATATCTATTAGGTGCGTTCCGCAGACCCTAACATAATACTAGCTCCAGGGTCTGGCTAGTAAAATGGCGGACGACCAGCACCTACGGAAGTTCATCCAGCAGCTGGAGGGTAGGTTGGCGTCTCTTGAGCGCACAACCTCAGCTGTGGATGTGACCGCAGTTGCTGTTCAGGCTGCTAGCACAGCGGCAGCCAGTTTGTCCTCCAACACCTCTGCCTTGACCTTGTCCCATCTTCCGCTTCCAGACAAGTTTTCTGGCGACGGCAATCATTGTCGGGGATTCGTGAGTCAGTGCTCTATACAACTCGAGCTTCTGGCCGCACGTTTTCCCACAGAGCGGTCACAAGTGGGTTTCATAGTGTCACTTCTGTCGGGCAGAGCTTTGGAATGGGCAACGACACTGTGGGAGCGTGACGATCGCGTGGTGTGGAGTGTTCCTCGGTTTCTGGAGGCTCTTAAAGAGGTCTTTTTAAGTCCTCAGGTCACCCACGATTCAGCGCTCCAACTGCTGGCATTGTCACAGGGTTCGAGCTTGGTCAGTCAGTTTTCAGTCCAATTTAGAACTCTGGCCTCCGAGTTAGAGTGGCCGGATAAGGTCCTTATACCGGTATACTGGAGAGGTCTGGCTGACCATGTAAGGACTCCTTAGTCACCAGGGAGATTCCTACCTCACTGGAGAAGCTTATCTCCATATTTACCCGCATCGACCTTCGCTTTCACGAGCGGAGGTTGGAGCTGGCCCAGTGTAGACGGAGGTTTCGGCTAGCTCCCACCTTTGCCAAACCTCTAGAATCTCCCATTCAGGCGCCCGACTCCCCGGAGGTCATGGAGGTTGTTCGAACGGGACCTAAGTCTCGGCCCGTGGTTTGTAACAATTGTCAGCAGTTAGGACATTATGCCAATAGATGTCCCCAGCGATTGGGAACACGATCGCGTCTAGTGACCATGGGAGGAGGTTCACTAGAGTCAGCAGCATTCGCCTCCAAGCTGTCCTTTAAAGGGACAATCTCTTTTGGTCCATCCACTCTAACAGTTGAGCTTTGTGTGGATTCTGGAGCAGAGGGGAACTTTATGTCCTCTGCTTTTGCTCTCCCCACACAATACCTCAGGTGATGCTCGCCAAACCGGTGACTGTTCGAGTGGTGAATGGCTCCATACTGCCCTCACAGATCACACATCAGACAATCCCTCTCACATTAGCTATGTCTCCTTCCATCAGGAGATTATTTCATTCCTTGTCCTTCCTGAGGGTAAAGATGAGGCTCTGAGGCTCTGCTGGGAGTACCCTGGCTTCGTCTTCACTCCCCACATATTGAGTGGTCCTCTGGGAAGATACGGGGTTGGAGTGAGTCTTGTAGAGGTAGATGTGTGAGGGAGTGTGTTCAGGTTGCTACTACAGGGATACCCGCTGATCTCACTTCCCTGCCCAAGTGCTATTGGTCCTATGTAGACGTGTTCTCCAAAAAGGCTGCGGAGACGCTTCTGCCTCACCGCCCTATGACTGTCCTATTGACCTCTTGCCTGGAGCAGAACCTCCCCGGGGAAGGGTCTATCCTCTCTCTCTCCCGGAGACGGAGGCTATGTCCCAATACATTCAGGAAAATCTGGCAAGAGGGTTCATTAGGAAGTCAGTGTCACCTGCTGGGGCAGGGTTCTTCTTTGTGCAAAAGAAGAATGGAGAATTACGTCCCTGTATAGATTACAGGGGTCTTAACATCATTACCGTTAAGAATAAATACCTGCTGCCTTTAATTTCTGAGCTCTTTGATAGGCTCCAGGGAGCAAGGGTATTTACCAAATTAGACCTGCTGAGTGCTTACAACCTGATTCGCATCCGCGAGGGGGACGAGTGAAAGACGGCTTTTAATACCAGGGATGGGCACTATGAATATCTGGTGATGCCCTTCGGGCTCTGTAATGCCCCAGCCGTTTTCCAAGACTTTGTCAATGACATCTTCCGGGATATACTTTCCACCTCGGTCGTGGTCTATCTGGATGATATTCTCATCTTCTCTCCAGATATTGACTCCCACCGGAAAGATGTCTGCAGAGTCTTCGACCTCTTGCGGGCAAATTCCCTTTATGCAAAGTTGGAGAAATGCGTGTTTGAGCAGGAGTCTTTACCATTCCTGGGCTATATCATCTCCGCCCAGGGATTGGCTATGGATCCTGCCAAATTACAGGCTGTGATGGACTGGCAAGAGGGACGGCCGGGTCTTGGTAGATTTGCAGTGGTATGATACTCCTTCCATTTCAATATGATTGCTTGCACAGTGCTCCATGGGATGTTTAAAATTTTTGAAATAATTTTGTATCCAAATCCAGCTTTAAACTTCTCCACAACAGTTTCACGGACCAGCCTGTTGTGTTCATTGGTCTTCATGATTCTCTCTGTGCTTCAAACAGAACCCTGAGACTATCACAGAGCAGGCGCATTTATAGGAGACTTGATTACAGACAGGTGCATTATATTTATCATCAGCAGTCATTTAGGGCAACAATGGATCATTCACAGATCCACAATGAACTTCTGGAGTGAGTTTGCTGACCTGAAAGCAAAGGGGCCGAATAATATTGCACACCCCACTTTTCAGTTTTTGTAATTCCACAAAAATTTTAAGTTACCAATAAATTTCATTCAACTCACAATTGTGTTCCACTTGTTGTTGATTCTTCACCAAAAATTTACATTTGGTATCTTTATGTTTGAAGCATGATATGTGGCAAAAGGTTGGAAAGTTCCAGGGAGCCGAATACTTTCGCAAGGCACTGTAACAGAATGGTTTTTATCAGGGAAAAATGCAAAGTACTACATCTGGGCAATAAAAATGAAAAAAGCATATACAAAATGGGAGGAATAGGGCTAAGCATCAGCACATGTGAAAAAGACTTGGGTATACTAATAGATCACAGACTGCAGTCCTCTTTCAAAAGGATGCTCAAGGTCGGAAGCATCCTTGCTTCTTCATCTCCAAGACCTTCACACCAGCGGGAGAAATTATTCCATAGGGACAGGGAGTTGCTATCAATGAAGTTTACTTTCTCTGAGTGGAGACATCTGTTGGAGGGGGCTCGCTTTCCCTTCCAAGTCTTCACCGACCACAAGAATTTGGTATATCTTCAGACAGCCCAGCGGCTTAATTCTCGCCAGGCCAGATGGTCCTTGTTCTTCTACCGGTTTCATTTCACGCTCCATTTTCTCTCTGGAGAGAAGAACATTCGTGCCGATGCTCTCTCTCGGTCTGTGGTGTTCTCTGAGGAGGAGGAGGAGCCTCGGCTTATTGTCCCTACAGAGAGCCTGAGAACAGTGGCCCTGGTATCGCTCGAGTCTGTGCCCCGGGCAAGACTTTCGTGCCTACCAATTTGTGACCAGAGGTACTCTCTTGGGCACATTCGTCCAGGGTGAGTGGACACTTTGGAGCAAAGAGGACATCTGAGTTGCTGGCGAGGACATACTGGTGGTCGCATATGGTCCATGACATTGGGGACTATGTTCGGGCGTGTGTCTCCTGCGCCAAGAATAAGTCTCCTCGACAACGGCCAGCTGGGTTACTTTACCCTTTGCCGGTGGCAGACAGGCCCTGGGAGATGGTTGGGATGGACTTTGTGGTTGGCTTACCCAAGTCTCGGGGCTGCACCATCATTTGGGTAATCACCGACCATTTTTCCAAAATGGTGCATCTGGTGCCACTACCACGGTTACCTTCTACACGGGCTCTGGCAGCATTGTTCATTAGGCACATCTTCTGTCTACACGGCATGCCGGATCAAATTGTCAGTAACCGAGGTCCCCAGTTTGCGTCTCGGTTCTGGAGAGAGCTTTGTCGTCTACTCAGTATTGAGTTAAATCTCTCTTCAGCATACCATCCTGAGACTAATGGGTTGGTAGAGAGGGTCAACCAGACCTTGGTCACCTATCTACGACATTTTGTCTCAGCCAGGCAGGATGACTGGGCATCCTTGCTACCGTGTGCCGAGTTTGCACTAAACAATGCTGAGTCTGACTCCACCGGACAGACTCCATTCCTCCTAAACTACGGTCAGCATCCGCGGGTTCCGGTGCTCATGCCCGTATCTTCCGCTGACTCCAGGGTGGCAGACTGGGCTGTGGAGGCACGGGACATTTGGGACCGTACCCAGGATTCCATTCAGGCGTCCAAGGAGAGGATGAGGTCCTCCGCCGACGCACATTGGCGCCCCCCTCCGACATTTGCTCCTGGGGACTTAGTGTGGCTCTCCGCCCATAACATCAGGCTGCAAGTTGAGTCCACTAAGTTGGCACCCCGCTACCTGGGTCCTTTCAAAGTCCTCAAGCAGGTTAACCCTGTGGTATACCGTTTGGCTCTTCCACCACGCCTGGGTATTTCCGATACCTTTCACGTATCCCTCTTGAAACCCATGCACATGTCCCGGTTTTCCGAGTCATCTGCTGGGACATCGGGTTCGTCTACTGACGACCATGAGGTGAACGCCATCGTAGGGTGTAAGGTGGTACGGGGCAAAAGATTTTATTTGGTGGATTGGAGGGGTTATGGGCCTGAGGATAGGTCCTGGGAGCCTGCCGAGCATGTTCACGCTCCACAGCTCATCGCTGCCTTTGAACGCAGCGAGGCCCAAAGAAGGGGGGCCCTAGGAGGGGGGGTAATGTTAGGGATCGAGTTCCCACTGCTGCACAAGGGGAATCTCGAACCAGTCCCGCTGCGGTCCCCCATCCGTCTCCGGCCGCAGTGGAGCCGTCGGTCCCAGCGTCTCGCTCAGTCTAATACTGTGCAGAGGCTTGTTGCTGCCTCTTCTGGTTCCTCTATTATAACCAGTGCTGGAGCAGGCAGTCTTCGGACTAAGTCCTGCGTTTCTCCATCTGAGCATGCCCAGGGCAAGATCTCCCATTGGAGATCAGGGGTCACATGCTCGGTTACAGCAGTGACTCCCATTGGTCCGCCAAAAAAGGTCCTGAAACTGCTTGTGTTCTGGAACAGTTTCTCATTGGTCCTTTTCTGGAAGGTCCTGTAGCTGCTACTATAAAAGGTGCGCATGACCGCTCGGCCATGCGCTAGTATCAATTGTGTTATGTGCTTTGCGCCAGTGTGATCATGCACGCATGTGGTTAGGGCTCGGCTGAAATAAGCCGCTAGAATACCGGCACCTCCGGTGAGGAGATTTGTATGCACGTGTTCAGGGCTTGGCTGAAATAGCCTCTGGAATATCGGCTACTCCTGTGAGGAGTTGCTTGTTTGCATTGCTGACTGCATGACCACGGACTGCTATCCGCACAGCAGTTATCTGTGTACCCCTGTGGTGTTAACAGGACACAGTCTCTATCTCTGCGTCTCTACCTCAACAACTCTGTGGTGTAACAGAGTTCGCTTATACCACCATATAGTGCCACAGCATCTATGTTTGCGACTCTGTGAAGTAACAGAGTTCGCTTATACCGCCATCTTACTAGCAGCAGGCTCTGCCTGCATGGTGGACCTCGGGCTGCGAACGCACCCATAACAATGCCATTGCAGACACTAGTTTAATAATATAGTCAAAACCCAGCACTTTCAGCATTTTATTAACATTATTTATAATATTACCATTTAACAACCAGTGTGTACCTAGGTATAGCCTCAATTCCTCTGGGTGTATTGTGCCACCTGCTCCTCTTTCATTCATATTCAATTGTCAATTTATTATTTCTATTCAGTATTTATTTTATAAACTATTTACTTCTTTTACCATTTTGACAGCTGTGTTTAGATGAAATTGGGACAGTTCAGCATTATAAATCATTACCCCAAAACCAAATTCATGTTTTTTACCCCTTTCTCCTGCACTTTCCTTCCTGTTGAAAGTCTAAAGGGGGATGAATAAACCCTCAATGGCCTTTTAGGGAGTCAGGTCTGATGTCGTGCTTTTAATTGTGTTACTAGGGATTGTCTAATCTGTGCGGGGACTAGTAGGGTGTGGTTGAAGCTTCTTTCTGTAATAGGCCTTCCTTATTCCTGTTGCACGTGTGTGAGTGTGTCATGTTCATAACATTATTGCCAGCCCATTAGTGTGTGCTGGGGTGTCAACATAGATCCAGTGAATGCTTTGCCTAAACATCTTCAAACCTTATCCTTGGAGGTTGCGGACATTAAGCGGCAACAACTCACATGTCCCGCTAATCCTAATATCTCGGGCAAACAAAGCATTGCAGTGGAACCCAAGGTAAAGTACATGGAGTGATTGATGGGAATAGAAGTAAGTATTCAATCTTTTCTACCTCATGTAAATTATACTTCCTCCTCTGTCCTGTCTCCTCTTGGTCTGAGAGACACCAAATGGGCATTAATTTGTCTTTACTCTGTGGGGATCCACGTGCTTTGGCATTTTCTTTGCCTGAGGATTCCCTGCAATTTATTCTGTTGAGGAATTTTTCTCAGTTCTTGGCCTCATTTATGCCAAACCTGACAAAGTCAGGTGTGGCTGACTCCAAGATTCATAGCTTGGTCCAGGGTGATCATAGAGCTGAGGACTTCTGCTCTGAGTTTAGATATTTGACAGTAGAGACCACCTGCAATGACACTGCTCTTCAGAGTCAGTTCTGTCAGGGACTTTCAGATCAGATTAAGGAAAAAGTCTTTGTCTACAGTCCCTGGAGGAGTCAGTGACACTTGTGGTTTGTTTAAATATACTTCTGAGAGATAGAGACCAATATAAATGTGTTTCAGTGGCATCTTCTACCCTATTGAGACTTGTGAATTTTTGCATATTGGTATTTGCAGAGAAGGTACAGAACTTGGAGTACTGGCTTGCTTTTGTTTATACTGTGGTCGTTCAGGTCACGTTGTTCAATGTTTCAAATATAAAATTGAATTTATAAAATAAAGAAAAAAAGAGACTTCAAAATGTAAAGATGCAGGTTCCAAGAGTCTCATATTGGCTCTTGTAGAGGCATCAAATTTTTTCTTACAGGTATACCTGGAGACTAAGCCTGGTTTTATTTTTACATCTGCATTTGTGGATTCATGTTCTGCTTTGAATTTCATTGAAATGATTTTGCTGTAAACTGTGCTTTTGATGTCTTTACTCTCTGCCTTCCCATTCAGGTTTCAGCAATTGATAACTTTCCTCTTTCATGAAGTCATGTTACTATGAAGGTCAAGAATGTATGTATGAAAGTTGAAGTGTTACATACTGAGTCTATTACATTCATGGTTTTCCTTCTTAAAGTTACTATTAAGCCAGCCATAGTTAACCCCTTAGTGACAGAGCCATTTTGCAGCTTAATGAACGGGCCAATTTTTACAATTCTGACCACTGTCACTTTATGCGGTTATAACTCTGGAATGCTTTAACGAATCCAGCTGATTCTGAGAATGTTTCTTCGTGACATATTGTACTTCACGTTAGTGGTAAAAAATTTTTTATATGACTTGCTTTTATTTATGAAAAAAATGGAAATATGGCGAAAATGTAGAAAATTTCGCAATTTTCAAACTTGAAATTTTTATGCCCTTAAATCAGAGAGATATGTCACACAAATTTCTTAATAAATAACATTTCTCACATGTCTACTTTACATCAGCACAATTTTGGGAACAAAATTTTCTTTTGTTACGAAGTTATAAGGGTTAAAAGTTGACCAGCGATTTATCATTTTTACAACACCATTTTTTTTTAGGGACCACATCACATTTGAAGTCACTTTGAGGGGTCTATATGATAGAAAATACCCAAAAGAGACACCATTCTAAAAACTGCACCCCTCAAGGTGCTCAAAACCACATTCAAGAAGTTTATTAACCCTTCAGGTGCTTCACAGGAGCTGAAGCAATGTGGAAGGAAAAAATTAACATTTAACTTTTTTTGCAAAAGCTTTACTTCGGAACCAATTTTTTTATTTTCACAAGTGTTAAAAGAAAAAACGAACCATAAAATTTGTTGTGCAATTTCTCTTTAATACGCTGATACCCCATATGTGGGGGTAAACCACTTTTTGGGGCACGGCAGAGGTCGCAAGGGAAGGAGCGCCGTTTGACTTTTTCAACGCAGAATTGGCTGGATGCCATGTCGCTTTTAGAGAGCCCCTGATGTGCCTAAACAGTGGAAACCCCCAACAAGTGACCCCATTTTTGAAACTAGACCCCTTAAGGAACTTATCTAGATGTGTGGTGAGCACTTTGAACCTCCAAGTGCTTCACACAAGTTTATAACGCCCGGGCATGAAAATAAAAATTCATATTTTTTCCACAAACCTGATAGTTTAGTCCCCAATTTTTTATTTTCCCAAGGGTAACAGGAGAAATTAGACCACAAAAGTTGTTGTCCAATTTGTCCTGAGTACGCTGATACCCCATATGTGGGGGACCACTGTTTGTGCGCACGGCAGGGCTTGGAAGGGAAGCAGTGCCATTTGACTTTTTCAAACCAAAATTGGCTGGAATTGAGATTGGACACCATGTCGCGTTTGGAGAGCCCCTGATGCGCCTAAACAGTGGAAACCCCCCACAAGTAACACCATTTTGGAAACTAGACCCCCATGGAACTTATCTATATCTGTTGTGAGCACTTTGAACCCCAAGTGTTTCACAAAAGTTTATAATGCCTGGGTGTGAAAAAAAAAAAAAAAAACAATTTTCCACAAAAATGATTTTTTAGTTCCAAATTTTTGATTTTTCACAAGGAAATTGGACCCTAAAAGTTGTTGTCCAATTTGTCCTGAGTACGCTGATACCAAATATGTGTGGAGGGGGAAACTTTGGGTGCACGGCAGGGCTTGGAAAGGAAGCAATAACGTTTTAGAATGCAGACGTTGATGGGGGTCATGTTCCGTTTGCAGTGCTCCAGATGTGCCTAAACAGTGGAAAAACCCCACAAGTGACCCCATTTTGGAAACTAGACCCCCTAAGTAACTTATCTAGATCTGTGGTGAGCACTTTGAACCCCCAAGTGTTTCACAAAAGTTTATAATGCCTGGGTGTGAAAAAAAAACAATTTTAAACAAAAATGATTTTTTAGCTCCAAATTTTTGATTTTTCACAAGGAAATTGGACCCCAAAAGTTGTTGTCCAATTTGTCCTGAGTATGCTGATACCAAATATGTGTGTGGGGAGGAAACTGTTTAGGCGCACAGCAAGGCTGTCATGACTCTGAACATTTTTGATCACCTTTTGTGCATTACTGCCCTTTTCCAAGATGGCGTCTTTGGTCTCATATGCACTGTGTCTTCCTGCTATATGACTCCACCCCAGCCTTTAGTCTGTGCTAGAGTATTCTGCCTTGAATCCAGCTTCTGACCTCTGGTGGCTCCCTGGCTTTGTACCTGCTCCTGTAAACCTGTTTTATGATCCTGCTACTCTGCTCTGAGTTCCTGCTACATAGATCGGTTTCCAGTAATCCTCCTTCATTTGGTGGCTGCTTGTGTTACTCCCATCTGCATTTGCTGGACATGTAAGCTGTTGCAGGCATGCGCTGCTTAAAACTGAGACTATCACCCAGGCCTCCCTGGTTGAGCTAAAGATATCATTTGAACTGCTTACCTGTGCTTGGACTAAACTAAGACTTAGTCGTGTCAAGTATCCTCAAGTTTAACTGTGCTTCATAGACTCTCTGCTTGATTGCATTTCTCTCTGAAGTTTCCTATAGACTGTTAAGCTGCATTTATTATCTACACCAAGTGTTGTGGACTTGAACTTTGCTTTGCACCTGTTTGAATCACCGTGTGATAATATAGACTTTTCCACTTATAAGACTGTGTCCTGTAGTTGTCTTGTTTCCACGCAACAAGTCTCCTGAGTTATCCCATATAATTATTACAGGATACTCTAGCCTCAAAAGAGGAGATTGCTGGAACAATGACTGCAGAAGGCAGATTAGAGCAGGTGTTTTCATAATTAGATCACTGCAGAAAGATGTGGAAGGTCTGCAAAAGAAATTTGGAAGCTTTGAACGCAATGAACAGGTGCTTGGACAAACATTGCAGGACTTAAGCACCCGCATGACAGCCTAGGAAAATAAACTTACTGGCATGGAGTCCCAGTATGGACAGGTTTTTCAGGACATAAGCACGCAAATAGCGGCACAACCTTCTGGGCAACCGCCACCAGCTAGCCCACCTAAGTTGCCCCCATTCAGATTTAATGGTGATCGCGACAAATTTCGTGGCTTTGTCAATCAATGTATGTGATATTTTGATGTGCATGCTGACCGTTTCCCTAATGATAGATCTAAAGTATTGTGTGTAATAATGCTGCTGACCGCACGAGCTCTCACCTGGGCGAATCCGATCATTGAGTCTCGTGACCCGCGGTTAAAAAATTTGGATGATTTCTTGGCCGCTATGGCATTAATGTTTGATGATCCTAATCACCGTGCAACTGCTGAATCTGCTTTATTGTCTTTATGCCAGGCTAAACGTTCTGTTATTGAGTATGCTACCGAATCAGGAGATTAGCAGTAGATACCAATTGGGACAGTTATGCACAATTGCCTATTTTTAAAAGGGGTCTGTCTAGCATTGTAAAGGATGAATTAGCTCGCTCTGAATCACCACAAGGCTAGAGACATTATACAGCATTGTGTACGCATTGACATTCGCCTTACTGAGCGTAGGCAGGAGAAGTTTGCTGCCTTGAACAGTATCTCTAACTTTTCCCATCCTTCCAGAGAGCCTGCAGGTAAAACATCTCGGGGGGTGGAGGAGGTGCCCATGCAAATTGATTCTGTTCAGAAGCGCGAGAGTAATGAGCGCCGGGAGCATCGACTTCGTGAAAGTCTATGTTTCTACTGCGGCCAGTCTGACCACTTTTTAATCAACTGTCCCAAGTGTCCCAAGTGACCTGACAAGGTGCTAGCAGCGGTAGGAGAGTATGACTACTGGGATGATGAATCTGACATCTCTGAATGTAGCCTGCCTATAAACGCTGTATTCCACTCACTTTCTATGACTTCACCACCCAAGGAGCTGAAGGAAAAGAACTCTCACTGTTCTATCCCTATTAAGATCCTGGACAGTGGATTTCCAGTGCAGCTATGATTGACTCTCGTGCAGGTGGCAATTTTATGGATATCGCATTTGCCAAAGAACATGGTATTGAAATTCAGCAAAGAGCCTCTCCAATTACCATGGAAACAGTGGATGGGTCACCTTTAATCTCCAGGCCTGTGGATAAGGAGACCGCACCCCTTGAGATTTTGTTGGAGCCTAATCATCAGGAGCAACTCTCTTTCTTGCTAATTTCTTCTCATTTTCCTGTGATTTTAGGCATCCCTTGGCTGCGTTCTCAGAATCCAACTATCAACTGGGAGACCAAGGAGGTTATCTTTCCAACAAGGAGCAACCCAGCATTAACTGAAGTTGTCCCTGAGTCCACTGCTACGGAACCACCTGTGAGGTATTCACTTTACCTTCAGCATATAAAGAGTTCTCTGACATCTGTGACAAGAAGAATGCAGATCAGCTTCCTTCACACAGGCATTATGACTGTCCCATTGAGCTGCTTCCAGGGGCAGCTATTCCTTTTGGCAACATATACCCTTTGGGGCACCTGAGCTCCAAGCCTTAAAGGAGTAAATTGATGAAAACCTGGCCAAAGGCTTCATACGTCCTTCTTCCTCACCAGCAGGGGCACCTATATTTTTTGTAAAGAGAAGGATGGGACCCTGAGACCCTGTGTAGACTATCGGGAACTCAATAAGGTAACCATATGAAACCGTTACCCTTTGCCTCTGATTCCTGAACTACTGGAAAGAGTCCGCCATGCTAAGGTGTTCTCTAAACTGGATCTTCGTGGTGCTTATAATTTGGTGTGTATTCGTCCAGGGGATGAGTGGAAGACAGCATTCAGATGCCGGTATGGACAGTTATCTTGTGATGCCCTTCGGGCTTTGTAACGCCCCTGCAACGTTTCAACACCTTGCTAATGACATCTTCAGAGATTTGTTGGACCAGTTTGTGGTGATCTATTTGGACGATACTTTAATCTTTTCTGACTCTCTACAGGAACATGAAGAACATGTCAAAGCGGTTTTAAGACGTCTGAAAGAGAACCATCTGTATATATAGCCGGAGAAATGCGAGTTCCATCATTCTGAGATACAGTTCTTAGGTTATATCATCTCTCCTCAGGGGCTGAACATGGAATCTGGTAAGATTCAGGCTATTCTTGACTGGCCGGTACCCAAGAACGTTAAGGAGGTCCAACGTTTTATTGGTTTTGCAAATTTCTACAGACGTTTCATTCGAAATTTTTCTGATATTGTCCGTCCCATTACTTCCTTGACAAAGAAGGAAAAGCCTTTTAAGTGGTCTTCACAGGCTCAAGAAGCTTTTGATCGGCTTAAGATCTGTTTCACCTCAGCACCGCTGTTGATACACCCAGATCCAACACTGTCTTTCATTGTGGAGGTGTACACTTCTGATAATGCTTTGGGGGCTATTCTCTCTCAAAGAACTGGAGAGAAGGGGCTGCTACATCCATGTGCTTTCTTTTCCCGTAGACTAACCTCAGCAGAGAAGAATTACGACGTGGGAGACAAGGAATTGCTGGCTATTATTGCGGCTTTCAAGGAATGGAGGCATCATCTGCAAGGAGCTGCACAACAGTCGTAGTGCTAACTGACCATCGCAATTTAGAGTTCCTTAGATCCGCTAGATGTCTTTCTCCTCGTCAGGCTCGTTGGAATTTATTTTTAAATCAATTTAATTTTGTTATCTCGTACTGTCCAGGTTCTTGTAATGGGAAGGCTGATGCTTTATCCCGAATCCATGCTGGGGTTTCCATACCTGGAGCCCCGTCCAAGACCATTCTATCTGATGCCAATTTCATCGGAGTTATCCACGATCAAGACTTGTGGAAGGAGTGCAGGGAGGCTTATGACGGTGATGTATTTCTGGCCAACCCATCTGTTGATATTAATCTTGTCTTTAAGGGTGGCATGTGGTTCAGAGATCGACGTATCTATGTCCCTGAAGCCGTCCGTCTGCAGATCCTCAAGTTGGTACATGACTCCAAGTTGGTCTGGTCACAGGGGGGTACAGAAGACACAAGAGTTCCTAAGCCGATTTTTCTGGTGACCAACTTGCCTGAAGGATACCAAGGACTATGTTCTCTCTTGCGAGGTATGTGCTCGTTACAAGACTCCTCATGTGGCACCTACGGGTCTTCTGCAACCATTGCCTGTTCCGTCCCGCCCTTGGGGTCTATATCAATGGACTTTATTGTGGAGCTGCCTACATCGGGGGCATGAATACGATCTTGGTGGTAGTTGATCGCCTGACTAAAGCAGCTCATTTTGTTCCATGCACCGGCCTCCCCTCAGCTAAGGATACAGTGAATTTGGTTATACAGAATGTCTTTCGGCTGCATGGGGTCCCGGATGAGATCATCTCTAACCGTGAAGTACAGTTCACTTCAAGATTCTGGAAGGGGTTTTGCTCTGCACTCAATATTAATGTCTGTCTCTCTTCCGCTTACCATCCCCAGACAAATGGTCAGACTGAGCGTACCAACCAGATGCTAGAACAATATCTAAGATGCTATGTCAGCCATCTCCAGGATGATTGGTTGGAGTGCTGACCGTTAGCCAAATTTTCATACAACAATTCTCAGAGCGCCTCCACATAAGTTTACACCTTTCTTTGCCAATCTGGGTTATCATCCGTGTATCTTACCTAGGTCTCCGATTAATTCTCAGGTTCCGGCAGTGGAGGAAAGGTTGACTGCGATGAGGCAAAATTTGGAGGTACTGAAGGAGTCCCTGACCACAGCTCAAGAACGCTATAAGAGATCGGCTGATAGATTCCGTAAACCTGCACCTAAGTTCAAGGTAGGAGATTCCGTGTGGTTAGCAACTAATAATTGAAATTAAATGTTCCTTCACAAAAACTTGGACAGAAGTTCATTGGCCCTTTCAAGATCAACGGTATTGTGAGCTCCGTGGCCTGCCGTGTGAAGCTGCCTAGGACTATGAAGGTACACCCAGTTTTCCATGTATCTTTACTAAAGCCTGTATCTCCTAATACCTTCCAGGGACGTGATGTGCCAACTCCACAGCCTGTGGTGATTGATTGGCAAGAAGAATTTGTGGAGGAAGAAATTATTGATTCCAGGATTCGCAGGAATCGACTCCAATATCTAATAAGATGGCAGGGATATCCCCCTGAGGAAGACTCTTGGGAACCAGTGGAAAACATAAATGCCCAACAGAAGATTTCTCTTTTCATCAGAGATTCCCTGAGAAACCAGGTCCAGGATCGTCCTGAGGCCGCTTCTAAGGAGGGAGTAATGTCAGGACTCTGAACATTTTTGATCACCTTTTGTGCATTACTGCCCCTTTCCAAGATTGCGTCTTTGGTCTCATATGCACTGTCTCTTCCTGCTATATAACTCCACCCCAGCCTTTAGTCTGTGCTAGAGTATTCTGCCTTGCATCCAGTTTCTGACCTCTGGTGGCTCCCTGGCTTTGTACCTGCTCCTGTAAACCTGTTTTATGATCCTGCTACTCTGCTCTGAGTTCCTGCTGCATACATCGGTTTCCAGTAATCCTCCTTCATTTGGTGACTGCTTGTGTTACTCCCTTCTGCATTTGCTGGACATGTAAGCTGTTGCAGGCATGCGCTGCTTAAAACTGAGACTATCACCCAGGCCTCCCTGGTTGAGCTAAAGATATCATTTGAACTGCCTACCTGTGCTTGGACTAAACTAAGACTTAGTTGTGTCAAGTATCCTCAAGTTTAACTGTGCTTCATAGACACTCTGCTTGATTGCATTTCTCTCTGAAATTTCCTGACTGTTAAGCTGCATTTATTATCTACACCAAGTGTTGTGGACTTGAACTTTGCTTTGATGTTGGTCATGTTCCGTTTTCAGTACCCCAGATGTGCCTAAACAGTGGAAAACCCCCACAAGTGACCCCATTTTGAAAACTAGACCCCCTAAGGAACTTATCTAGATGTGTGGTGAGCATTTTGAACCCCAAATTGCTTCACAGAAATTTTCCTCAAAAATGATTTTTTTTAGCCAACTATTTTTTATTTGTAACAAGAGAAATTAGAACCCCAAAATTGGTGTACAATTTGTCCTGAGTACGCTGATAGCCCATATGTTGGGGTAAACCACTGTTTGGGCGCACGGCAGGGTTCGGAAGGGAGGAAGCGCCATTTGACTTTTTGAACGCCACGTCGTGTTTGGAGACCCCTGATGTGCCTAAATAGTGGAAACCCCTCAATTCTAGCTCCAACCCTAACCCAAACACACCCCTAACCCTAATCCCAACCCTAACCCTAATCCTAACCCTAATCCCAACCCTAATTCCAACCCTAATTGTAACCCTAACCCTAATTGTAACCCTAACCCTAATTATAACCCTAACCCTAAGGCTAGGTTCGTTTTGCGTTTTACCAGCCCGTTCAACACATAGCGTTGACGGGCTGGTAACGGTATAGCATAACGCGATCGCGTTATGCTATACCTGCTAGCGCAGAGGAACCAGCAGATGATTCATCTGCGCTAGCGGTGACGGAGCCCAGATGCTGCAGGCCGCGTCTGAGGCTCCATCACTGAATGATGGCACGTAGCGAACACATGCCGCTTAACAGCATGCGTCGCGATGCGCCCTCAAATAGGGGTGAATGGCAGCGTTAATGGACTGTGTTACACCCCGTTATACCGCGGTGTAACGCAGTCCGTCTAATGGACTGCCATAACGCAGTATGAACCCAGCCTAACCCTAATTATAACCCTAACACCTAGCCCTAACCCTAGCCCTAACCCTAACCCTAATGGAAAAATGAAAATAAATATAATTTCTATATTTTATTATCTGTCCCTAACTAAGGGGGTGATAAAGGGGGGGTGATGTACTGTTTTTTTTATTTTGATCACTGTGATAGTTTATCACAGTGATCAAAATGTACTTTTAGGAGAATGAATGAAACATCTTTTGAATCTGCCGCCAGGCAGATTCGGCGGGCTCACTGCGCATGCGCCCGCCATTTTTTTACAGGAATAAGACCCGGGAGGATCGCAGCACCGGGGGATCTGCCGGAGGACACCGGGAGGTATGGGGTGGGTTTGGGCGTACTGGGGACCCTAATTCTCTCCCCTCAGATGTGCGATCACATCAGACGGGAGAGAAATCTTTTTTTTTTTTTTTTTTGGGGTCGCCGTTATACTCAGTATAACGGCGATCGCGACACCGGGGTCGGTAAATACCGACCTGGATCATGTTCCAAGTCCCCCCAGGGAACTGTGTCCATGTAGTGAGTCATAAATCCAGGTGTTTTAAGGATTTTAAGGATGACAGGGAGAGAAAAATTTGGAAATTCAAACTTATAAGGATGTTCAATACTTTGACACTAGGACTCAATTTAACACCTGGATTTATAACTCACTACATGGACACAGTTCACACTTCCAGCAGAAGGACTGCAGACAACTAAGAACATCCCCACTGCCTCTCTATTTGTAAGAAAATGCTAATTCGATTTCCTTGGCTTATCTTTATGAGGCATCACACCTCCTACCTAATGAACAAATGTCCTACTGTAGTATCTCTTGAATGTGCTTTTTTCTTTATTAATGTATTTGTAATCTTGCCTGAAGAAGGAGCCACTGTGCTCTGAAAGCTTGCCAACATATAATTTTCTGGTTAGCCAATAAAGGTATCACTCTAAGAATACTCTTGTCATAATTTGATGGAAAAGTATTCACATCGATTTATTGAGGCTCTGAAAGAGGTAAAATCTTGTAATGATGGCATTAAAATGGCCAAGAAAGGCGGCAATGTAGTAGTGTGGCCCAACTGGATGTATGAAGAACAAGCCAGCAAGTTGTTAGGTGACACCAAACTAATGTCAAACCCAATGCCTAAATAGCAAAATGAATTATTAGATATTCTTATCAAAGATTTTGAAGAAAACATTATTCCAAAAAAATTGTTAGCTTTGATGAAGGACCTACAACCACTTTCCATCTCATTCCAAAAATCCACAAAAATGCCATTAATTCACCCAGTAGACTAATAGTGGCAGTGAATCAGGAATTTTGTGAAACTTTTTCTGATATCATTGCTTAATTCCTGAAACCCCTTGTAGCCGAATTACCATCTTAGATCAAAAATACTACAGCTGCTCTTGGTCGACTCGACCATGTCCAAGTTAATGACGACATGATAATTGTAACAGCAGATGTTGAGGCCATCTATACATCCATAAACATTCAAATGGCCTTAAAGCAGCCACATGGTTCCTGTATTCAAATAATATTGAAAGACCAATGAGTGACCTAACCATCATTTTACTTGAAATCATTTTGACATATAATGTTGTTTTTACTTTTATCCAGAAGATATATCTTCAATTACAGAGGACAGTGATTGTGGCATCAAGCACCACATATTATGCCAATCTATTCCTTGGCACATGGGAAAGAGAAATTATTCAAACTAACGCTGTTCCAGGTTCAGAGAAAATCCATAACTGGACATGTTACATTGACGATATTTGGTTTAAATGGGAGGGATCCATTGATGAACTCCAACTTATGATGAGGACATCGAATAACAACAATTTGAATATCAAACTTACCTTTAAACATGGTAAAAAAGTTAATTTTTTGTATTTGTTAATCATTGCTGAGACTGATGGTCATTTATCAATGACTGTTTGCAGAAAACCAACAGCAACAAACTTTTTTCTGCATCACAAATCACCGAAGCAACTATCCATGGGATTCCCATCAATCAATTCCTTAGGGTCAAAAGAATTTGTTCAGATTCAATACAATTTGAAGAACAATACACGCAACTGACACAATGTTTTTAAGTAAAATGGTTACAGGCGGAGAACAATTAGACTTGGGTATAAAAAAGCCGAAAAATGTCCCGAGATCCTCTGCTCTACAAGAGCCAACCATTGAAAGTTTCATCCTCGGAGAATCAGGTACAAACTTTCAAAACCATTTGCGCAAATTCAATGACATCATAAAAAAACATTGGCACATTCTATTCACCGATCATGTAATTAACCCCTTAACCACCAGAGATACTTTTGGTTTTGCATTTTCATTTTTTGCTCCCCTTCTTCCCAGAGCCATAACTTTTTTTAATTTTTTTGGTCAAAATGGCCATGTGAGGGCTTGTTTTTTGCAGAACGAGCTGTACTTTTGAACGTCACCATTAGTTTTACCATGTTGTGTAGTCCAAAACAGGAAGCAAAACAGGAGTTCATAGACACCAACCATGTCTAGGTTCATTTTTATCTAAGTGGTGAAAAAAATTCCAAACTTTGAAATTGCGCCATTTTCCGATACCCTTTGCGTCTCCATTTTTTGTGATCTTGGGTTGGGTGAAGGCTTATTTTTTGCATGCAATGATACAATACTGGTGCAGATATGATCTTTTGATCGCTCATTATTGCATTTTAATGAAATGTTGCAGCAACAAAAAAAACTTAATTTTGGCATTTTGACTTTTTCTTGCTACGCCATTTAGCGATAAGGTTAATCTTTTTCAATTGTTAGATCGGGTGATTCTGAACTCAGCAACATCAAATATGTGTATGTTTGATTTTTTTATTGTTTTATTTTGAATGGGGCGAAGGGGGTGAGTTGAACTTTTAATTTTTTTAATTTTTTTATATTTTTTAAAAAATTTTTTTACTTTTGGCAAGCTTCAATAGTCTCTATGGCAGATAAGAAGCTGCCATAACTCAATTATCTCAGCTACATGCATGCGATGATCAAATCACCTGTATGTAGAAGATTTGCTGACTTGCTATGAGCGCTGACCACCACCTCTGGTTGTCATGCCAACCTACCTGTAAGCTGCGATCACGTGACGGGGTCATCGATGGGTGGATTTCCGGCCCGATGTCTGTAAGCACGCGTTAAATGCCGCTGGGAAAGATGTGATCTCAGCGCCGGAACCAACATCAAAGGGAAGGAGTCCGACATTGGCGTAAAAGTACGTCCAATGTCAGAAAGGGGTTAAGAAAATATTGCCACCTACCCTGTCCATCATTTCAAAACAATCCAAAAATCTACGAGATAGCCTGGTGCACAGCCGTTATCATCCTGGCAACTGTAAAGCACAAAACAGAAGTGAAATCATGAAATTTTATCACTGTGTTTTGTGCAAAGCTTGCACAAATCTCACAAAAACTAAAACTTTTAAGAACCACGATGGTTCCCGAACATGTGACATCAGAAAGTACATCTCTACTAAAAGCGTTATCTACCATGCTGAATGCCCCTGTAAAAATGTCTATATAGGCCTCACTACTAGGGAACTCAAAATCTGGGTTAGAGAACATTGCAGAGACATCAAGAAGGCTAAAAGCACATTATATTCCACTCTTAAAAGCATTCCCTAACATTTAAAAAAAATTCACAACTGTAACCCTCATCTATTGAAGATTAAGAGTATTGACATTATTTTTTGGGGATTTAGGGGTGGCAATCTAGGCAAAATGCTGGCCAAACGGGAAATTGTTGGATTTATATGCTCGGTACCTTTTGTCCCCAAGGGCTTAATGAAAGTTTGGGATTTAGTGCATTTTTGTAAGTCCAAATTTCTATCTTCAAACTAGAAAAATATTTAGAATTGAGAGTTCTCAGTGGTTGATACCTTTTAATGGCTAACAGAAAAGATGATAACAAATTGCAAGCTTTTGAGACTACTCAGGTCTCTTCATCAGGCAAAGACTAATACAAAATCTGAAGAATCACATATTTATACACAAAACAGCACAGAAACAATGCAATAGGTAAGACAAATGACGTGAAGCAGAACTGTCATTATGGGAGAAGGATGAACATAAATATTGGAACAGTTCATAGAAAAGGAGTGTGAAAGTTTTAATGCCTTCTGATTGGGGTCTGGTATTGTTTTGATGCCCCCAGAAGGTCAGAGAAGCAGATTCCTTAATTGATGAAAAAGGGCATAAATCCATGGGATACATTCATTCCAGCACTGAGAGTGTCAAATGTCATCATGAGCTTATATTCCCAAACTTTTCTATCTCTCTCAGATTTAAAGTTAGATTTTAATACAAGTAATTTCATGTCCATCATGCTATGACCGGGGATACAAAAGTGTTTTGCCACAGATAGGGACATTCTACATGCTTCCCAAAATCCACAAAGCTGGGAATCCAGGGAGGCCGATTATTTCATGTGTGGACACCCTTACTGAACAGGTATCTGGATGGGTAGAGGGTGTTCTTAAACCCCTGGTAAAGGATACACCCAGCTACATTCAGGACACAACTGACCTACTGAATAAACTAGGAGCAATAGGTCCTCTACCAGAAGGAACCATCCTGGCCACCATGGATGTGGAATCTTTGTACTCTAATATCCCACACCAGGATGGATTAAATGCCTGCAAAGTCTTCATGGAAAACACCGGGAATAATGCTGATTCTGTGGTGATACTCACAAAATTCATCTTCACCCACAATTACTTTGAATTTGACAACAAGATCTATCTTCTGGAGACTGGCACAGCTATGGGAAGTAAAATGGCTCTACAGTATGCAAATCTTTTAATGGCCAAGCTTGAAAGCGACTTTTTGTCCTCATGTCCCATCAGGTCTCGGGCCTATTACCGCTACATTGATGATATCTTAATCATCTGGAAGGAGTCTGAGCAACAGCTAAAGACGTTCCACGAACAGTTTAATCAAATTCATCCCAGCATTAACTTAACACTCAACTACTCCAGCACCGAAATTAACTTTTTAGACACCACCATTAAGCTAAAGAACAATGAAATAGAGACATCCCTGTATCAGAAGCCAATCGACCGTCCAACATAGCTTAAATGGGACAGTTTCCATCCAAAACACATAAAAAACTCTATTATCCACAGCCAAGCCACCAGATACAATCGTATATGTTCCAACCCCATGGATAGAGATGAATACCTTGGTCGCCTCAGAAAGACATTTTTGAACCAGGGCTACCATCCAAGAACAATTGAAAAACAAATTACAAGAGCCACCAGAATATCAAGGAATCACCTGCTACATTACAAAAATAAAGATGAAAATAACCGGGTGCCTCTAGTGGTCATCTACAATCCAAATCTGGAGGTGCTAAGGGGAGCTGCAACCTTTACTACAAAAAGATGCCCAATTACAATCCATATTTCCAGACCCCCACTACTGTGTTTTAGGTAGCCCCTAAATCTAAGAAGCATCATTGTCAGAAGCTCCCTGTCCTCCCCAACAGCTGCAGGAACCTTTCCTTGCAACAAGAAAAATGTAAAACCTGTCCATCTATAATGACCACGGACAAGATAAAGATCCCCAACTCCCATCAGGACTACAAGATCCCAGGTACTTTCAGCTGCATCACATCTAATGTAGTGTACTTAATTATTTGTACTAAATGTCCAAGTGGGGGTCTGTATGTGGGGGGAGAAAGGGCAAAATCTGAGAACAAGGATGAATTCCCATGGCCACACAATAAGAGAAAAAAGAATGGATCTACCTGTGGCAAAACACTTTTGTATCCCCGGTCATAGCATGATGGACATGAAATTACTTGTATTAAAATCTAACTTTAAATCTGAGAGAGATAGAAAAGTTTGGGAATATTAGCTCATGATGACCTTTGACACTCTCAGTGCTGGAATGGATGTATCCCATGGATTTATGTCCTTTTACATCAATTAAGGAATCTGCTTCTCTGAGCTTCTGGGGGCATCAAAACACAATACCAGACCCCAATCAGAGGGCAATAAAACTTTCACACTCCTTATCTATGAACTGTTCCAATATTTATGTTCATCCCTCTCCCATAATGGCAGTTCTGCTTCACGTCCCTTGTCTTACCTATTGCATTATTTCTGTGCTGTGTTGTGTATAAATACGTGATTCTTCAGATTTTGTTTTAGCCTTTGCCTGATGAAGAGACCTGAGTAGTCTCAAAAAATTGCAATTTGTTATCATCTTTTCAGTTAGCCATTAGAAGGTATCAACCACTGAGGACTCTCAATTCTAAATATTTTTCTATCTACTGGCTAACACGGTACGAAGATACACATCTTTCCTATATCTTCAAACTAGAAACACTGCTTTAGATCTTCACATGTCGGTTTTTTGTGTCCGTATGTGGTCCGATTCTCTAGAGCCACAAATACGTACACATGCACACTGATGGTATTCAATGGTGGTGTACACATGTCAGGCTTTTCACATGGACCATGTCAGGTTTTTTGTGCAGCATGGACAAAATGTGTGCTAAACACGTGCACACTGATGACACATGGATGGCATCCATGTGTCATCAGCGTGACACATACCAGCACCTGGGAAGAAGGGGTACAGTTTGCGCTGTTCCCATGTGCCGTCGGCTGAAGGAAGCTCTCATCATTGTCTACTGCTCTTGCTGTGATCAGCATGACCAGGAGACAATGATGAGAATTGTATTCAGCAGCAGCTCAAAAATTTTCTCGTTGTTTACTTGTGACTCATTTATTAAATAAATTATTTATTTATTTTAAAAGCACACTTTGGCTTATAATGTTTACATTGCAAATTGGCACCTTATCTCATCTTGGTTAAATATCAACATTAATTAATCACATGTCTTAAGGGTATGCCACACTGAACAATATCGCTAACGGGATCGCTAAAAAACGTCACTATTTAGCGATCCCGTTAGCGATGTTGTTCAGTGCGGCATCTGCCAGCGACGAGCTTCCTGCTGTGATCTCGCTCGTCGCTGGAATCGTTCCGGACCCTATTTTCTCGTCGGCGCTCCCGCTGGGTAAGTATATATCGCTAGTGTGGCACCTTTTCTTAGCGATTTAGCGGTACTTTTGTACCGCTAAAGTCGTTAAGAAGATCGCTAACGGCGATAGCGTCGTTAACTATATCGCTAAATGTGGCCGCACTTAGCGATATAGAAACAATCCCGCTAGCGATCGCATTAGTATGCGTCGTTATCGTGATCGCTAGCGGGATTGTTTAGTGTGGCAGTACCATTATATATATAAACTGCAGGTAGCATTTCACAATCATTTTCAAGTCTATTACGCTACATGTCAGTTGCTTCTAATTTTTAGCATGTTGATTGGGGTCCATGGCAAAGTGCACATATCTTTTTGATATCGAGTATAACGCAAAGGTGGGAAATGCAGCAGCTACTGGTAAATTTCAAAAATAAAAATAGATACCAATAAAAGTAAAATTAATTGAGACATCAGTAGTTTAAATGTTTTTGAATAGCCATATTGAATCAGGAGCCCCACAGAATGCTCCATACAGTTCATGATGGCCCAATAACATGCTCCATACAAAATACGCCCCATATAATGCTGCACAAAAGGTTAATAATGGCCCCATAAGATGCTCCAAAGAATTTGCCCCATTATGCCCCATAAGATGCTCCACACATTATGCCCCATAAGATGCTCCGCACAATATGCCCCATAAGATGCTCCGCACATTATGCCCCATATGATGCTCCGCACATTATGCCCCATATGATGCTCCGCACATTGTGCCCCATATGATGCTCCGCACATTATGCCCCATAAGATGCTCCGCACATTATGCCTCATATGATGCTCCGCACATTATGCCCCATATGATGCTCCGCACATTGTGCCCCATAAGATGCTCCGCACATTATGCCCCATAAGATGTTCCGCACATTATGCCCCATATGAAGCTCCGCACATTATGCCCTATAAGATGCTCCTCACATTATGCCCCATATGCTGCTACAAATAATAAAAATAAAAAAAAATACCAACTCGTCGCTGGGGGCCAGGTGCCGGTGTCCTGAGCAGGCGGGGACACCGGCGAGCTATGGGGGACAGGTGCCAGTGTCACCGCTGGCTCAGACCCCGGAACCTGCGATATTCACCTGTCCCCGGTCCACCGCTGAGCGTCGCTGTCTTCTGGGTCCTCTGTCAATGACTGCTCAGGCAGAGGGAGCAGCGCGCACTAACCACGTCATTGCGCCCTCTGACCTGAACAGTCACAGCCAGAGGACGGAGCAGAGCGCAGCGGTGGAATGGGCCAAATGAATATCGCACATACTTACTTGCTCCTGGCGCGGTCTCTGCTGCCCCTACTCTTCTCCCATGGTCTCCAGCAGCTCTTCCTTCCTGCAGCGGTCAAGTGGTACCGTTCATTAAAGTCATGAATATGTGTATATTCATGATGTTAATGAGCTGTACTACGTGACTGCTGAACACAGGCGCCAGAGACCTTGGGAGAAGCAGGAGGGATGCAGAGACCATGCCAGGAGCTGGTAAGTATGATCTGACAGCCGCGCTCCCCCTCCCCCGCCGACCCCTGGTATATTACTCGAGTATAAGCCAAGAGGGGGACTTTCAGCCTTAAAAAAGGGCTGAAAATCTCGGTTTATACTCGAGTATATACAGTATATATTTTTGCCTACTTACTTGTTATATGAAAATCTATAAGCATATGCCAGGAGGTTGTTCAGTCCATATTATCAATAACAGTGATTTGTTTATTTTTGGAAATTATTTGAAAATTACATTGGCAAACTTTGCCATATAAATCTATTGTTTATACCCTTTTCTACCATTATTATATTTTAAGCAATGTGCCCCTTATTTTTTCTGCACTAAATTTTAACACTTAGGCTGGAGTCACACACAAGGTATAAAAATACAGACTGTATTTAACGGTTGTAATACGCAGAAAAGTTCCCTGAACAGTGGTCCGTATGTCATCCTTTGTCAAGGTGTGGCGGCGTATTTTTTTCATGTAAGCATCTGTATGGCATCCGTATGGCGAGATTTTCTTGCCGGCTTGCAAAACTGACATATAATGGATCTCAATGACAGGTTTTAAATCAAAAAAGAAAGAACAGATATATACACATAGAATACATATATATACATGTCATTGTGACACATATATATATTTATAGTTCATACACTTCTACATAGCATAATAGCCGCTAATTCAATGCCATTACAATTAAAATCATTACAGAACACGACATGAAATGACACATGGTTTATATACAGTAAACCATTTCATTTCATGTAGTTTGATATATGGTTTTGATTAACAATTATATGAGTGTATGTGTGCAAAATTTCGGACATGTATGTGTTAATTTAATATGTAAATTCGTCCTGGCTGACCTGAAATGAACTCGATAGCGTGGGAAAAAAATTAACAGTCAGTTTTCTGGACCGAAAAAACAGACGAGTGCCATGCGATTGTCATGCAAGTGTAATGCGATTTCCGAGCGATTTTTTTCACGAAACATCCATATGACAAGCGTATGACATGCATATGCAATCCTTATGCAATGCGATTTTAACATGAAGTTTTACATAGAGCAGTTCTCTGTATGTAAAAACTCATGTTAAAATCACATTGTAAAAAAAACTGTACACATCGTTTAAAAAGCAAATAATCCTATATACACTACCGGTCAAAAGTTTAGGGTCACTTAGAAATTTCCTTATTTTTGAAAGAAAAGCATTTTTTTTCCAATGAAGCTAACATTAAATGATTCAGAAATACACTCTATACAGTGTTAATGTGGTAAATGACTATTCTAGCGGCAAACGTCTAGTTTGTAATGCAATATCTTCATAGGTGTATAGAGGCCCATTTCCAACAACCATCACTCCAGTGTACTTATGGTATTTTGTGTTCGCTAACTGTGTAAGAAGGCTAATAGATGGTTAAAATACCCTTTAAAACCCTTGTGCAAGTATGTTAACACAGCTGAAAACCGTTTGGTTGATTAGAGAAGCTATAAACCTGACCTTCCTTTGAGCTTGTTGACAATCTGGAGCATTACATTTGTTGGTTCCATTAAACTCTCAAAATGGCCAAAAAAAAAGAACTTTCTTGTGAAACTCGACAGTCTATTCTTGTTCTTAGAAATGAAGGCTATTCCATGCGAAAAATTACCAGAAACTGAAGAATTCATACAATGGTGTGTAGTACCCCCTTTAGAGGAGTGCACAAACAAGCTCTAACCAGAGAAGAAAGACAAGTGGGAGGCCCCGCTGCAAACTGAGCAACAAGACAAGTACATTAGAGTCTTTAGTTTGAAAAATTGACGCCTCACAGGTCCTCAACTGGCAGCTTCATTAAACAGTACACATTAAACGCCAGTGTCAACATCTACAGTGAAGAGGCGATTTGGGGATGCTGGCCTTCAGGGCAGATTGGCAAAACAAAAGCCATATTTAAGACTGGCTTAAATGAAAGGAAAAGATTAATATGGGCAAAAGAACACAGACATTGGACAGAGGAATATTGGCTTTTGTTTTGCCAATCTGCCCTGAAGGCCAGCATCCCCAAATCGCCTCTTCACTGTAGATGTTGACACTGGCGTTTAATGTGTACTGTTTAATGAAGCTGCCAGTTGAGGACCTGTGAGGCGTCAATTTTTCAAACTAAAGACTCTAATGTACTTGTCTTGTTGCTCAGTTGTACAGCGGGGCCTCCCACTTGTCTTTCTTCTTGGTTAGAGCTTGTTTGTGCACTCCTCTAAAGGGAGTACTACACACCATTGTATGAATTCTTCAGTTTCTTGGTAATTTTTCGCATGGAATAGCCTTCATTTCTAAGAACAAGAATAGACTGTCGAGTTTCACAAGAAGTTCTTTTTTTTGGCCATTTTGAGAGTTTAATTGAACCAACAAATGTAATGCTCCAGATTGTCAACAAGCTCAAAGGAAGGTCAGGTTTATAGCTTCTCTAATCAACCAAACGGTTTTCAGCTGTGTTAACATACTTGCACAAGGGTTTTAAAGGGTATTTTAACCATCTATTAGCCTTCTTACACAGTTAGCGAACACAAAATACCATAAGTACACTGGAGTGATGGTTGCTGGAAATGGGCCTCTATACACCTATGAAGATATTGCATTACAAACTAGACGTTTGCCGCTAGAATAGTCATTTACCACATTAACACTGTATAGAGTGTATTTCTGAATCATTTAATGTTAGCTTCATTGGAAAAAAACTGCTTTTCTTTCAAAAATAAGGAAATTTCTAAGTGACCCTAAACTTTTGACCGGTAGTGTATATATATTTATTTATTTTTTTTTTCATAGAGATATAGATAGCAGAACAGCCTATAATTCAATTGTCGACTTCTGTAAAATTATTACAGAACCTGACAGGATATGAGACATGGTTTACATACAGTAAACCATTCCATATCCATGTCCCTCACTAATAATGTTAGTACTGTATGTGAGTAAAATTTTGGAGCTGTAGGTGTTAAATTAAAGGATTAATTCACGGGAAAACCTGGCGTGGGCTCCTGTGCAATTTTCTCCACCAGAGAGGGCAAACCAGTGTCGGAGGACAGAAATTAATAGCCTACAGAGGGTCCACAGACATCTAAAGCCTGTTAGGGATCGAGTTCCCGCTGCTGCACAAGGGGAATCTCAAACCAGTCCCACTGTGGTCCCCCATCCATCTCCGGCCGCAGTGGAACCTGCTCAGCAGAGACGTCGGTCCCGGCGTCTCGCCCGGTATAGTACTGTGCAGAGACTTGCTGCTGCCGCTCCTGGATCCTCTGTTGTAACCAGTGTTGGAGCAGGCAGATTTGAGACTAAGTCCTCTGTTTCTCCATCTGAGCATGCCCAGGGCAAAATCTTCCATTGGAGATCAGAGGTCACATGCTCGGATACAGCTGCGACTTCTATTGGTCCTCCAGGAAGGTCCTGACGCTGTTGGTATTCTGAAGCAGCTTCCTATTGGTCCTTTCTGGAAGGTCTCGTGCTAGTGGCTACTATAAAAAGGTGGCATAACCGCACGGCCGTGCACTAGTATCAGATTTGTTACGTTCTTGCGCCAGTGTGGTTATGCATGTGTATAGGGACCCGGCTGAAATAAGCCCCTAGAATACCGGCAACTCCGGTGAGGAGTTTTGTGTATGGGTTCAAGGCTCTGGCTGAAATAAGCCCCTAGTATACCGGCTTCTCCTGTGAGGAGTTTGCTGTGTGCATTGCTAACTACTTTATGTTGAAGCTGCGCAGTCCGGACGTAACCCGGTGGCGGCACGCGGACATTGCTATTAGTCAGCCTTTAGGTTGCAACTTTGTGGAGTAACAGAGTTTGCCCACTTCGCCATATAGTGCTACGGGGACCATATCTGCGACTCTGCGGAATAACAGAGTTCGCTCATACCACCTACTGCGCCATCTTACTAGCAGCAGGTTTTGCCTGCACGGTGGACCCCGGGCTGCGAACGCACCTTTTATTTACATTTATTTGGTGCATTCCGCAACCCATAACAAAGCCACACTCATAATCCACAGATATTATTTTTTTATGTACAGCACTCTTATTCACTCATCTTTTCCATATAAAGTTTTGATTGCGAGCTATGCCTGGTTTCATTTTCACTCCCCATTCACATGAGGCTGTTTTCGCAAATAGATAGGTAAGACATATAATTAGTGATGAGCGACTATGCTCGCCACTACTCGGTGCTCGCCCGAGCGTCTCACTGCTCGAGATGCTCGTAGCTCGCCGAGTATTTCCGGGGTTGCTTGGTGGGAGCTCAGGTCCCCGCCCTGCATGTTTGGTGCTCTTTAGAGAGCCAATGAACATGCAAGGATTGTCTGCCACACACTGTAATGCCGCAGCCATGTGGCATAACAGTGATTGGCTGGCCGCACAGCGTCATGAGGTCTATATCAGACCTGGCACCGCCATACTCGTCACAGTCTGCCCCGGAGTCTGGCAGTGTGGGGAGAGTTGCTTCAGAGCTAGGGAGAGATTTGCTTGCTTTGTACTTATTGTGAGTATACCGTACAGTGAGGGAGATAATTATTTGGTCCCTTGCTGATTTTGTAAGTTTGCCCACTGACAAAGGCATGAACACTCGATAATTTTAAGTGTAGGTTAATTTTAACATTGAGAGATAGAATATCAAAAATAAAATCCAGAAAATCACGATGTATAAATATTGTGGCATTTTTGCATTTTGCAGTGAGAAATAAGTATTTGATCCCTCTGGCAAACAAGACTTACATAGTCACCTTTATAAAAGACTCCTGTCCACAGACTCAATCAGTCAGGCTCTAACCTCTACAACATGGACAAGTCCTTCACTGTATGTGCTCTGTGTATGCATGTGCATGTGTGTATGAGCTCTGTGTGTATATATGTATATATATATATATATATATACATATATACAGTACAGACCAAAAGTTTGGACACACCTTGTTAGGGTCTGTGGAACGCACCTTATAGATAATGTAGAGAGGTGCGTTCGCAGCCCGGGGTCCACCGTGAGGGCTACCAAGGGAGCTACCAGAGTAGAGAAGTGGGGAATGAATTGGCGATAGTAGTTAATGAACCCCATAAAACGCTGCACCGCTTTAAGAGAGTGGGGTTCTTGCCAATCCATTACCGCCTGTAGTTTGGCAGGATCCATAGCCAATCCCTGGGCGGAGATGATATAGCCCAGGAAAGGTAAAGACTCCTGCTCAAACACACACTTCTCCAATTTTGCATATAGAGAATTTGCCCGCAAAAGGTCGAAAACCTTGCAGACATCTCTCCGATGGGAATCTATATCTGGAGAAAAGATGAAAATGTCGTCCAGATAGACTACCACAGAGGTGGCAAGCATATCCCGGAAGATGTCATTTAAAAAGTCTTGGAAGACGGCTGGAGCATTACAGAGCCCGAAGGGCATCACCAAGTATTCGTAATGCCCGTCCCTGGTATTGAATGCCGTCTTCCATTCGTCCCCCTCACGGATGTGAATCAGGTTATACGCACCCCGCCGATCTAACTTGGTAAATATCCTTGCTCCCCGAAGCTTATCAAAGAGCTCAGAGATTAGCGGCAAAGGGTATTTATTTTTCACGGTGATAGCGTTAAGACCCCTATAGTCTATACACCGGCGTAACTCTCCGTTCTTCTTCTGCACGAAGAAGAACCCCACTCCCGCTGGTGATATCGACTTCCTAATGAATCCTCTTGCAAAGTTCTCCTGAATATATTGGACATAGCCTCCGTTTCAGGGAGAGAGAGGGGATAAACCTTTCCCTTAGGAGGTTCAGCTCCAGGCAAGAGATCGATAGGACAGTCGTATTGGCGATGAGGCGGAAGAGTCTCCGCAGCTCTCTTGGAGAATACGTCTGCGTAAGACCAGTAAACCTTGGGAATCGGAGTGAGGTCTAAGGGTATCTCTGTGGTGGTGACCAGAATGCTGTCCCTAATGCATCTGCCTTTACATGATTCACCCCAACCCATAATTCTCCCAGAAGACCACTCAATATTGGGAGAGTGGTGGCGGAGCCAGGGTAACCCCAACAGAACCTCGTCCATTCCTTCAGAAAGGACAAAAAGAGATACATTCTCCTGATGGGACGGCGACACAGACAGGGGAAGAGGGACAGTCTGATGGGTGATTGTTGAGGACAGAATTGATCCATTTACCACTCTAACCGACACTGGCTCGGTGAGCCTCACCAGAGGTATGTTGTGCGAGAGGCAAAGGTGGAAGAGACAAAATTTCCCTCTGCCCCAGAATCCACACAGAGCTTGACTGGAAGAGTTGATGGACCTATGGTAATTGTCCCTTTAAGAAGCACTTTCGGAAAAAAAGCCGTTGCGTCCAGTGACCCTGCTCTCATGCTTACTGGACATGGCCGTTTGCGCAACCACTGTGAACATTGGTTGACATATATGCCCCTGCTGCTGGCACACACTACAGACCACGGAAGCTCGAGCGGCCTGAGACTTAGTTCCCACTCGAGTAGCCTTCATGGTCTCCTGGGGTCGGACGCCTGAACGGGGGGTTCCAGAGGTTTGGCAAAGATGGGAGCCAGCCGAAACCTCTGCCTACACTGGGCCCGCTCCAACCTCCGCTCGTGAAAACGGAGGTCGATGCGGGTAGAGATGGAGATAAGCTTCTCCAGTGAGGCAGGAATCTCCCTGGTGGCCAAAGCGTCCTTTACATGATCAGCCAGACCTCTCCAGTATACCGGAATGAGGACTTTATCCGGCCACTCTAACTCTGAGGCCAGTGTCCGGAATTGGACCGAAAACTGACTGAACATGGACGAACCCTGTGACATTGCCAGCAGTTGGAGCGCCTTATCGTGGGTAACCTGAGGGCCTAAAAAGACCTTTCTAAGAGCCTCCAGAAACTGAGGAGCACTCCGCACCACACAATCGTCGCGCTCCCACAGCAGAGTTGCCCATTCCAACGCTCTACCCGACAGAAGTGAAACTATGAAAACCACTTGTGCCTGCTCCGTGGGAAAATGTGCAGCCAGAAGCTCGAGCTGGATAGAGCACAGGCTTACGAATCCCCAACAATGTTTACTGTCACCAGAAAACTTGTCTGGAAGCGGGAGATGGGATAAGGTCGGAGCAGAGGTGGCAGAGGACAAACTGGCTGCCGCTGCGCTAGCAGCCTGAACAGCGACTGCGGTAACATCCACAGCTGAGGTTGTGCGCTCGAGAGCCACCAACCTACCCTCCAGCTGCTGGATGATCTGCCGTAGACGCTGGTCGTCTGCCATTTTACTAGCCAGACCCTGGCACTAGTATTATGTTAGGGTCTGCGGAACGCACCTTATAGATAATGTACAGAGGTGCGTTCGCAGCCCGGGGTCCACCGTGCAGGCAGAGCCCGCTGCTAGTAAGATGGCGTAAGTGGCGAACTCTGTTATCCCGCAGAGTCGCTAAAATAAACGCCGTAGCGCGCTGTGGCAGTTAGTGCAAACTCTGTTAATCCCCAGAGCCGCTAGCGGGAATGCCACAGCGCTATATGGCGATAAGTGCGAACTCACTTAGCTTCAGTGAGCCGCAAAGTAAAACGCTATGGCGCTGACCAGCGTTATAAAGCAAACCCTGTTGCGTCACAGTGCCGCTGAGAAAAAGACTGTGTCCTGTTAGACTCACAGGGAACACAGATGACTGCTAAGCGGATTGCAGTCTGTGGTCATGCAGTCAGAACACAAGCAATAATCTCCTCACCAGAGTAGCCGGTATTATAATGGCGTTTTCAGCCGAGCCCTGAACACGTGCATACAATCTCCTCTCCGGAGGTGCCGGTTTTCTAGGGGCTTATTTCAGCCAGACCTAACCACATGCATACATGACCACACTGGCGCAAGCACTTAACAGATTTGATACTAGCGCATGGCGGCCCGGCCATGACACCCTGGGAGATCCTGCCCTGGGCATGCTCAGATGGAGAAAGCAGGGACTTAGTTCCCGAACTGCCTGCTCCAGAACTGGTTATAATAGAGGAACCAGGAAAGACCGCAACAAGCCTCTGCACAGTGTTAAAGTGGGCGAGACGCTTGGACCGATGTCTCTGCTGAGCAGGCTCCACTGCGGCTGGAGATGGATGGGGGACCGCAGTGGGACTGGCTAGAGATTCCCCTTGTGCAGCAGTGGGAACTCGATCCCTAACGCACCTTCTCATTTAAAGATTTTTCTGTATTTTCATGACTATGAAAATTGTACATTCACGCTGAAGGCATCAAAACTATGAATTAACGCATGTGGAATTATATACTTAACAAAAAAGTGTGAAACAACTGAAAATATGTCTTATATTCTAGGTTCATCAAAGTAACCACATTTTGCTTTGATAACTGCTTTGCACACTCTTGGCATTCTCTTGATGAGCTTCAAGAGGTAGTCACCGGAAATGGTCTTCCAACAATCTTGAAGGAGTTCCCAGAGATGCTTAGCACTTGCTGGCCCTTTTGCCTTCACTGGGCGGTCCAGCTCAGCCAGAACCATCTCGATTGGGTTCAGGTCTGGTGACTGTGGAGGCCAGGTCATCTGGCGTAGCACCCCAACACTCTCCTTCTTGTTCAAATAGCCCTTACACAGCCTGGAGGTGTGTTTGGGGTCATTGTCCTGTTGAAAAATAAATGATGGTCCAGCTAAAACACAAACGGATGGAATAGCATGCCACTGCAAGATGCTGTGGTAGCCATGCTGCTTCAGTATGCCTTCAATTTTAAATAAATCCCCAACAGTGTCACCAGCAAAGCACCCCCACACCTTCACACCTCCACCTCCGTACTTCACGGTGCGAACCGGGCATGTAGAGTCCATCCGTTCACCTTTTCTGCGTCGCACAAAGACACTGTGGTTGGAACCAAATATCTCAAATTTGGACTCATCAGACCAAAGCACAGATTTCCACTGGTCTAATGTCCATTTCTTGTGTTCTTTAGCCCAAACAAGTCTCTTCTGCTTGTTGCCTGTCCTTAGCAGTGGTTTCCTAGCAACTATTTTACCATGAAGGCCTGCTGCACATAGTCTCCTCTTAAACAGTTGTTGTAGAGATGTGTCTGCAGCTAGAACTCTGTGTGGCATTGACCTGGTCTCTAATCTGAGCTGCTGTAAACCTGCGATTTCTGAGGCTGGTGACTCGGATATACTTATCCTCAGAAGCAGAGATGACTCTTGGTTTTCCTTTCCTGGGGCGGTCCTCATGAGAGCCAGTTTCTTTGTAGCGCTTGATGGTTTTTGCAACTGCACTTGGGGACACTTTCAAAGTTTGGTTGGTTTGACAGAGAATGTAAAGCCGTACGGAAGACCCTGAGAACTGCTTCAAACAAGAAACATAGAGACCCCAACCACCCTGGTCTGAGGGAAGCCTATGAAACCATACAAAGACAGTACAAAACCATCCTCAGGAGGAAGAAGCAGAGTTACATCTCTACCAAGCTCAGCCAACTCCAGGATGCTCTTCGGGACAATTCCTTCTGGGAACTATGGAACCACATGGGCACAAAAGACAAGAAAAACAACATCCATATCCAAAATGGCAACATCTGGCTCCAGTACTTCAAAGACCTCTATAAAGACATCCCAAAGGAAGAACTAAACCAAGAACAGGAAAACATAATGGCAAAACTAAAAGCAATGGAGGAAAAAGTAAAAAATTTCCAAAACCCCGTGGATACACCTATTACATTACAGGAAGTAGCAGAGAGAATCTCTGCCATAAGATGTAGAAAAGCCGGTGGCCTGGATGGAATCCTACCAGAAATGCTGAAGTACAGCCCACCAGAAATACAGGCTGCAATGGTTAAACTCTTCAATATTGTGCTAAGTGCTGGCTACTTCCCTCGTACCTGGAACCAAGGCCTCATCACACCCATCCACAAGAATGGGGACAGGTATGACCCAGCCAACTACAGAGGCATATGTGTCAGCAGCAACCTGGGGAAACTGTTCAACAGCATCCTGAACAAGAGGATCCTCAGTTTCCTCACCGAACATAACGTCCTCAGCAAGAGCCAAGCAGGGTTCATGCCAAACCACCGCACCACTGACCACATCTATACCCTGCACAGCCTCATTCAGAGACACGTCCACAATACAAAGAACGGGAAGATATACGCCTGTTTCGTGGACTTTAAAAAGGCCTTTGATTCGGTGTGGCACCCGGGCTTATTCCTGAAACTGCTGGAGAGCGGAATAGGAGGAAAGACCTACGATGTTATCAAAAGCTCCTACACCGAGAACCTCTGCAGTGTGAGTGTGAACGGTAAAAGAACGGCTTATTTCCAGCAGAGCCGTGGAGTCAGACAAGGCTGCAGCCTAAGTCCAACGCTCTTCAACATTTACATCAACGAGCTGGCTACCGCTCTGGAATCTTCCACAGCACCAGGTCCCACCCTCCACGACACCCAGGTGAAATTCCTGCTGTATGCAGATGACCTGCTGCTTCTGTCACCAACCGAGAAAGGCCTCCAAGACAACCTGAAAATCTTAGAGAAATTCAGCTCCACCTGGGCACTACCGGTCAACCTAAAGAAAACCAACATCATGGTGTTCCAGAGGAGAAAGAGAAAATTAGACCAGCACCCTTCATTTGTTCTCAACAACTGCGCCCTTACAGGAACAGACAAATATACCTACCTGGGCCTAGAGATCCACCGGTCAGGAAGCTTCAAACAAGCCATAGAGACCCTGAAAGACAAGGCATGTAAAACCTTCTATGGCATCCGAAGGAAACTCTACCATCTGAAGCCACCAGTGAGGGTCTGGTTAAAAATCTTCGACTCTGTCATCGCCCCAATCCTCCTGTATGGCAGTGAAGTCTGGGGTCCTCACACCTACCCAGACTGGTCAAGGTGGGATTCCAGCCCAACAGAAATATTCCACCTGGAATTCTGCAAGCACCTTCTCCAAGTCCACCGGAGCACCTCCAACAGTGCCTGCCGGGCCGAGCTGGGCAGATTCCCTCTACACCTAACGGTTCTAAAGAGGGCACTGTCATTCCGGGCTCACCTACATAGGAGCAATCCAAGCTCCCATCACCATAAAGCCCTGACACACGTAGGTGAAACAGAAAAACTAGGACCCTTGGAACAGCTCACCCAAACCCAACCTGACCAGAACACAATCACAACAACCTGACAAAAGCCGAAATCAGGAAGATGGTAGACGAAGGCCAGGAGAGGTATGTCAGTGACTGGAAGAACGACATCATCAGCTCCAGAAACTGACCATGTACCGGAGTCTACAGAGAGACTACAGTCTGGCCCCATACCTGGAGAAACTCCCGGACCCCAGAGACCGCCAGATCCTGAGCCGGTATAGACTCAGTGCCCACAGTCTGGCCATCGAATCCGGCCGACACAGGCAGAGCTACAAGCCCAGGGAGGAAAGACTATGCCAACACTGTGACCAGGAGGCCATAGAGGACGAAACCCACTTCCTGCTACACTGCTCCAAATACTCAGCAGTGAGGGACACTCACTTCAGGAGACTCTCACATCTCTTCCCGGATTTCATCACCATGAAGGAGGAAGAGAAAACATATATCTTGCTGGGGAAGAAGAGAGAGCAGCGGAGATAGCAGCGCGGTATGTGAGCGAATGTCATAGACTGCGAGAAAGAGAACTATGATAGGCCATGGACTTCTATAGCCTCCACCCCGGATCTGCCCCTACCCAACATCCCTATGCCATGGACTTCTATAGCCCCCATCCCGGATCTGCGCCCCCATCACCCCTCCCTAAGCCATGGACTTCCACAACCCCTACCCTAGATCCGTCCTACCCAACATCCCTATCCCTATTCCCTTTTGTACACTTGCTTTGGCAAAACTAATGTGTATTTAGTCCTGCCAATAAAGCTTCTTTGAATTTGAATTTGAATTTGAATTTGAGTTTTCCCAATTTTTCAGACTGACTGACCATCATTTCTTAAAGTAATGATGGCCAGTCGTTTTTCTTTACTTAGCTGCTTTTGTCTTGCCATAATACAAATTCTAAAGATTTTTCTGTATTTTTCATGACTATGAAAATTGTAGAATCACATTGAAGGCATCAAAACTATGAATTAACACATGTGGAATTATATATTACACTTTACAAAAAGTGCGAAACAACTGAAAATATGTCTTATATTCTAGGTTCTTCAAAGTAGCCACCTTTTGCTTTGATTACTGCTTTGAATGCAGAAAAGGTGAACAGATGGACTGTACATGCCTGATTCCCACCGTGAAGCATGGAGTAGGTGGTGTGATGGTGTGGGGGTGCTTTGCTGGTGACACTGTTGGGGATTTATTCAAAATTGAAGCGGTGAGCGGTCCAGCTCACCCCAAACTATCTCGATTGGGTTCAGGTCTGGTAACTGTGGAGGCCAGGTCATATGGCGTAGCACCCCATCACTCTACTTCTTGGTCAAATAGCCCTTATGCAGCCTGAAGGTGTGTTTGGGGTCATTGTTGTTATGAATGTTTTAGAAATGAATTCTGAGCAGAAGCTCCATCTGGTGGTTACAAACAGTACTGAACCATTCAATGAGGATTGGCAATCAGGAAGTACAGACTGGCTGGATATAAGGGAGGTTTCCCCCCATCATGGTTGCCGGTGATCATTTGTTCTTGTCTCAACGTTGTTTCCTGGTTCACTTGGAAGCTTGCTGAGTCTTGCCTCTTCTCCTGCTCTCAGATAAGATATTTTCTGTTTTTTGTTTTTGTGCTTGCCATTTGTATTTTTCTCTGCATTTCTGTGATGTTGGCCAGGTTCCCTCCCCGGGGGGCTTGGTCTCCTCTCGGTTCCTCTGGAGCCACTGTTGTTTGTTCATTTGCCTTTTCCATTTTTTTCTGTGGCTGTGGCTTACTTTTGTTACACCAGAGAACTAATTTAGGTGGTAGAGGTCGTGTGATCTCAGGTGTTTTTGCAATTAGTAGCGTTGGCTTTTTTTAGGGTTTTTTGGAATTGCAGTAAGTATCCTTCCTATCCTTTTCTGTCTAGGCAGATTGGGCCCCAGCGTTTGCTCATACTATTTTCTGTCTGTGTCTGTATTTCCTCTTGTCTAACCGCCATTACATGTTTGGGGGCTTCCTATGTTCTTTGGGGATCTGCTCCGGGGCAGATAGCTTTCCTCTTTCTATCTTTAGGTGTAGTTAGCCTCTTAGGCTGTGATGAGGCGTCTAGGACCAACGTAGGAACGCTCCACGGCTGCCTTTAGTTGTGGTGGTTAGTCAGGGTACTGCAATCCAGTAGATTCCAACCTCTCTGGTGTATTGCCATTTTTGCCTGCTCTCTTCAGCTACCAAAACATAACAGTATCACTGGCCCAAACTGAAAATTATATGGTACTCACAGAAGGGAAAAATAGTGTGGAAAGAAAAAAGTTGTCAGAGTTGTCAGAGATTTTTTTTCTGCATTTTTTTTCCCTCTTTTTCTCTGGGTGCTGAGGAGGATTTTTTTTTTCTCCCAATGGAGTTTGCACAGTTGTCTGGCCGTGTAGATCAGCTTGCCACTGAAGTTCGGAGTATTGCTACCTATCTTGCAGGGTTGCCGGTTCTGGAACCTAGGATCCCCATGCCAGATTTGTTTTGGGGGGATCGAGCTAAATTTCTGAATTTCAAAAATAACTGTAAGTTGTTTTTTGCCTTAAAACCTAAGTCCTCAGGGAACGCAGCACAGCAGGTTCAAATTGTCATCTCTCTCCTGTGCGGCGAACCTCAGGATTGGGCTTTTTCCCTGACACCTGGGGACCCTGTTTTGAGTAATGTTGATGCATTTTTTCTGGCTCTGGGGTTATTGTACGATGAACTTAATGTCACTGATCAAGCTGAAAAAACCTTGTTGGCATTAAATCAGGAGCTTGAGGACGCTGAGTTGTACTGTTAGAAATTCCGAAAGTGGGCAATTCTGACCAAATGGAATGATGATGCTTTGGCAGCCCTTTTTCGGAAGGGTCTGTCAGAGAATGTAAAAGATGTTATGGTGGGATTCCCTGCTCCCTCTGGTCTCAATGATTCTATGTCATTAGCGATTCAAATTGACCGACGTTTGCGTGAGCGTAGAGAAATGCGTGGAATAGTGTAGCCTTGTGAACCAGCTTCTGAGCCCATGCAGTGTGATGGAGTGGCTTCTGGGGCACAGCGTCATGAGTTTCGAAAACGCAATGGGTTATATTTCTACTGTGGTGATGCCTCTCATGCTATTTCAGTCTGCCCTAAGCGAGGAAGACGTTTTGCACACTCAGTTGTCTTGGGTAGTGTTCGGACTAAATTTCTGTTGACTGTTACCCTGATTTGCTCCCTGTCCACATTTTCTGCTCAGGCTTTTGTTGATTCGGGAGCAGCTATTAACCTGATGGATTTTGATTTTGCTAAACGTTGTGGGTTTCCCTTGATACCCCTACGGAAGTCTATTCCCCTACTGGGGATTGATTCTACCCCTTTGGCTGAGAATAAACCCAAGTTCTCTACTCAGGTGATAATGAGGGTTGAACCTGATCATCAGGAGAGTTGCAAATTTTTGGTGCTGTATAATCTGCATAACATTATTGTACTAGGTTTCCCTTGGTTGCAGTCTCATAATCCTGTTTTGGATTGGAAATCTGTGTCTGTAACCAGTTGGGGCTGCCAATGTGTTAATGCCAACACCCCTGTTTTTTCTGCCTCTCCCCAGGCTCAAGATGTGCCTGACTTTTTGACTGATTTTTCTGATGTGTTTAACGAAAGTAAATCAGCATCCTTTCCCCCCCCCAATAGGAGCTATGACTGCGCTATTGAATTAGTGCCTGGTAGTAAATTCCCTAAAGGTCGCCTTTTTAACTTGTCTGTACCTGAACATGACGCTATGCGGTCTTATATCAAGGAGTCATTGGAGAAGGGTCATATCAGACCATCCTCTTCACCCTTGGGTGCTGGTTTTTTCTTTGTGGCCAAAAAGGATGGTTCATTAAGGCCGTGTATTGATTATCGTCTCTTGAACAATTTCACTGTGAAATATCAATATCCGTTACCCTTGATTTCTGACCTGTTTTCAAGGGTGAAAAGTGCTACTTGGTTTACCAAGCTTGACCTCAGGGGGCATATAACCTTATTCGCATTAAGCAAGGGGATGAATGGAAGACGGCGTTTAATACCCCAGAGGTGCATTTTGAGTACCTAGTGATGCCCTTTGGGCTCACTAATGCGCCTTCCGTCTTCCAGTCCTTCATGAATGACATTTTCAGGGATTTTGTGGATAAATTTCTGATTGTTTATTTGGATGATATCTTGATTTTTTCCAATGACTGGGACTCTCATGTGAAACATGTTCGGACTGTGTTCCAGATTTTGAGAGAGAATGCTCTGTATGTGAAGGGATCAAAGTGTCTTTTTGGCGTACAGAGGATCTCATTTCTGGGATTCATTTTGTCTCCATCTGTTATTGAAATGGACCCGGTCAAGGTTCAGGCCATCTGTGATTGGGTCCAACCTACTTCATTAAAGGCTGTTCAGAGATTCTTGGGTTTTGCCAATATTTATTGTAAATTTATTGGTAATTTCTCTGTTATTGTTAAACCATTGACTGATTTGACCAAAAAGGGTTCTGATGTGGTGAATTGGCCTCCTGAGGCAGTCTCTGCGTTTCAGGAACTTAAACAGAGATTCACTTCTGCTCCTGTTCTACGGTAGCCTGATGTTTCTATGCCATTTCAGGTGGAGGTTGATGCCTCTGAAATTGGGGCAGGTGCCGTTTTGTCCCAAAGAGATCCTGAGACCTCTAAAAGTAACCCCTGTGCTTTTTTCTCTCGAAAATTTTCTCCAATTGAACGTAATTATGACGTGCGTAATCGGGAGTTATTGGCCATGAAGTGGGCTTTTGAAGAGTGGAGACATTGGCTGGAGGGAGCCAAACATCAGGTGGTGGTCCTCACGGACCATAAGAATCTGGTTTATCTGGAATCAGCCAAGCGACTTAATCCTAGACAGGCCAGGTGCGCCTTGTTTTTCACACGTTTTAATTTTGTGGTTTCCTTTCTTCCTGGCACTAAGAATGTTAAGGCGGATGCCCTCTCGAGGAGTTTCCTTGCGGACTCTCCTGAGTTATCTGATCCTGCTGTTATTTTGAAAGAGGGTGTAGTTCTTTCCGCTATCTCGCCCAATTTGAGATTGGCTCTGGAGGGGTGTCAGGAGGATAAACCCGAGCGCTGCCCTGTTGGGAAATTGTTTGTCCCAGACCAGTGGAAGAAGAGTGTGATGTCTGAGATTCATTGTTCCGCGTTGGCCGGTCATCCCGGAATTTTTGGTACCAGAGACTTGGTGAGTCGGTCCTTTTGGTGGCCTACTTTGTCTCGTGACGTCAGGGAGTTTGTGCAGTCCTGTGGGACTTGCTCTCGCTCCAAGCCTTGCTCTCGCTCTAGTGGTTTGTTGATGCCATTGCCTGTGCCCAAGAGACCATGGACCCATATCTCTATGGATTTTATTTCCGACCTCCCTGTTTCTCAGAGAATGACCTTTATCTGGGTGATTTGTGATAGGTTTTCCAAGATGATACATCTTGTGCCATTACCTAAGTTGCCTTCCTCCTCCGAATTGGTGCCTTTGTTCTTTCAGCAAGTGGTTAGGTTGCACGGCATTCCTGAGAGCATTGTGTCTGACAGAGGAGTCCAGTTTGTTTCCAGATTTTGGAGGACTTTTTGTTCTAAACTTGGTGTTCAATTGTCTTTCTCCTCTGCTTTTCATCCTCAGACCAATGGACAAACTGAGAGAACAAACCAGACATTGGAGACTTATCTGAGATGCTTTGTGTCTGCTGATCAAGATGACTGGGTCTCTTTTTTGCCTTTGGCTGAGTTTGCTCTTAATAATAGGGCAAGCTCTGCCACTTTGATGTCTCCATTTTTCTGCAATTTTGGGTTTCACCCTCGGTTTTCTTCTGGACAGACGGAGGCTTCTGTCTGTCCGGGTTTTGACTCTGTTGTGGAGCGTATGCAGCAGATTTGGGACCAGGTAGTGGAGAGGTTGTCCCTCTCTCAGGAGAAGGCCCAGCAGTTTGCCAACCGGCATAGGACTGATGGTCCTCGGTTTAAAGTGGGGGACTTGGTCTGGTTATCCTCAAGAAATATCCCTATGAGAGTTGCATCTCCTAAGTTTAAGCCTAGGTTCATTGGACCTTATAAGATCATGGAGATTCTTAATCCTGTTGTAATGTATGTAGTACAGTTCATATAGCGTCTTGTGCTTGGGTGCGATGAAAATACATGAGACACAGGTTTGATATAGAAAGTCTTGTATTACTTCATACAAGTTGGCAAAAATAGTCACACAGTTTGCAGACACAGAAGCAGGAGACACAGCAGGCCAGAGTAATCTAAGTTCAGCAATCACTCTCCACAACAGGTTCAGGATCTTCTTCTCTGTTACCGTAAGTCCATGCAAACGTGGGTCTTTCAAAGAGCAGGGTTCAGAGTCCACAAGTGCTTCAGAGTTCCTCAGTAGGAATAGCTGGAGTACAAGGTCCAAGGCTTTAGGAGTCAGGTCACAGGTTCACTGCAGGCTAGATTCTGAAGCACTGATTGCTCAGTTGTGGCTGCTTAAGAAGTAAAAGGAGAGAATCAGGGCGGGAACATGCAAGCTGGAAACTCCATTTTGACTGAGGGCAAGATAGCTGCAGCAAGACAGAAAGTAAAATGGCTGACGAACAAACTGAGTTTCAGGAACATGTACACAGAACCTTACATTACTCCCCCCTTAGGGACAACCTCCGGATGACCTCAGGCCAGGCTTGTGTGGGTACCTCTGATGAAACTGACGGAGCAAGCGAGGAGCATTAACGTTATTGACTGGTTCCCATGAGTTGTCCTCCACTGGGTAGCCCTGCCATTTAATCAGATATTGTAACTGATTTCTATACAACCTGGAATGTAAAATCCTTTCCACCACAAATTCTTCCTGACCATCGACTAGCACTGGGTCAGGGCAAGGAGAAGAACGTCCAGGAAACGTATTGGGTGTCGCAGCCTTTAGTAGGGATACATGAAAGACAGGGTGAATTCTCATAGTTCTGGGCAGTAGAAGACGACAAGCAACGGCACTTATAATTTTACTGATTTTATAGGGTCCAATGTACTTATGTCCCAACTTAGACGATGGAATCCTTAACTTAAGATTTCTGGTTGACAGCCAGACCAAGTCTCCTACCTTGAAAGCTGGTGCAGGTTTACGAAATTTATCTGCTGCTTTCTTGTACCTTTCCTGAGCCGATTCCAGATTCTCCTTTAGAAGATCCATATTCTTCTGTAAAGACGTGATTCTTTCAGCCACTGCTGGTAAAGGCGTTTCTATGGGAAATCGTGGTAGAATGTTAGGATGATAACCTAGATTAGAGTAAAAAGGAGACTGCTTAGTGGAGGCACTCTGAGAGTTGTTATACGAGAACTCAGCTAATGGAAGTAGATCCACCCAATCATCCTGTAGGTGGCAGATAAAGCAGCGGAGATACTGCTCCAGGGTTTGATTGGTTCGTTCGGTCTGTCCATTAGTCTGGGGATGAAAAGCAGAAGAAAGGTTTACTTTAATGTCCAATGCTGCACAGAAATTTTGCCAAAACCTAGAAGTGAATTGCACCCCTCGATCCAAAATAACCTCATCCGGTACTCCATGTAAGCGAAACACATCTTTAATCATCAAATCTGATGTCTGTTTTGCAGTGGGTAAGCCGACACAAGGGATAAAATGAGCTGCCTTTGTTAGACGGTCAACCACCACTAGAATGGTGTTCTTCCCTTGAGAGGTTGGTAACTCCACAATGAAGTCCATAGAAATGGATCCCCACGGGCGGGACGGGGTGGGAAGAGGCTGTAACAGACCAGTTGGTGAGGAGCGAGGTGTTTTGCATCTTGCACAGACTTCACATGAAGTGACATAGTTTAAAACATCCTTCCTGCAAGTGGGCCACCAAAAGAAACGAGAGAGAAATTCCTGTGTCTTTAGAATTCCTCTATGCCCAGCTATCTTGGAATCGTGAATGAGTTGCAATACTCTCAATCTGACTGTTTCAGGAATATACAGGCGTTGTCCCTGAATCCACACACCATTCTTAAAGACAAGACTTACGTCCCTTGGGGGTTGTGCCAAAAAGGAATCCGCATGGTATGCTTCCTTGATGTCCTTAAGTAGGTCTTGATTATGAATTACTCCTAGGAATCTAGAGTCAGGAAGAATAGTCTTAGGAGGAGTAATTGGACGTGTCTCTGCTGAGTAAATCCTAGAGAGTGCATCAGCCTTTCCATTGCACGATCCTGGTCTATAAGAAATGATAAAATTAAATTGGTTTAAGAAAAGATTCCAGCGAGCCTGGCGAGGAGTCAGGCACTTAGCCGACCTGATAAACTCAAGGTTACGATGATCTGTCAGGACGACTATTTGCTGTGCAGCTCCCTGAAGAAGGTGTCTCCATTCTTTGAAGGCGGCAATAATGGCCAACAACTCTCTATTGCCCACATCGTAGTTCCTCTCAGCCGAAGACAACTGCTGGGAAAAGAAGGCACAGGGATGCAAGACATTCTTCTCACCTGTTCTCTGAGAGAGTATAGCTCCAACGGCACAGTCTGAAGCATCCACCTCTATTATGAAGGCAAGCTCGGGGTTGGGATGTACTAGGATAGGTGCAGTGGTAAATTTATCTTTTAGACGGGAAAATGCTTCCTGGGCTTGGGGAGTCCAGGAGAACCTAGACTCTTTCCGGGTAAGTTGGGTGATAGGTGACACTACCTCAGAGAAATTTCTAATGAAACGTCTATAGAAGTTGGCAAACCCGATGAAGCGCTGTACCTCCTTCACATTTCTAGGACTTGGCCAATCCTTGATGGCTTGGGTTTTGCTTCCATCCATACTAATTCCTTGTGTAGACAGTACATACCCCAGAAATTGAATTTCGGTCCTATGGAATTCACACTTTTCAAGTTTGATGTAAAGATGATTTTGTCTTAGACGTTCCAAGACCATTCTCACATGTCCATGATGTTCCTCTGTGGAGTTAGAAAAAATTAGAATATCATCCAAATAAATTACCACGAATGTATCTAGGAGATCCCTGAAGATGTCATTCACCAAGTGTTGGAAAGTGGCTGGGGCGGTACTCAGACCAAAAGGCATAACTAGATATTCAAAGTGTCCATAGCGTGACCTGAATGCAGTCTTCCATTCATCCCCAGGTCTAATACGGACTAAGTTATAGGCCCCACGAAGATCTAGTTTAGAGAAAATTTTGGCATGTCGCACTCTCTCCAATAACTCAGGGATTAAAGGCAATGGATAACGGTTTCTAATAGTAACCTTATTGAGTTCCCTATAGTCTACGCATGGTCCCAGAGATCCATCTTTCTTCTTTACAAAGAAGATGGGTGCACCTGCAGGAGATGAAGAGGGGCGTATGAAGCCCTTGGCTAGATTTTCGTCTATGTAATCCTTTAAAGCCTTTAGCTCGGGCCCCGCCAGGGGGTAGATCTTACCAAAAGGTATCTCTGCTCCAGGCAATAATTCAATTGGACAATCATATGGACGGTGAGGAGGAAGCTGGTCAGCGTTCTTCTTGTCACATAAATCCACATAGTCCTGGTATACAGCTGGTAGTTCAGGGACTGACATGGTTCCTTTAGGAACAGAGCAAGCTGAAACTTTTGGACTCATCTGTTTCTCTGGAAAGTGTAATTCCTTGGTCTCCCAGTTAATGGTAGGATTCTGAGCCTGCAGCCATGGTAGCCCTAGAATAATGGGAAAGTGGGGAGAAGAGATAAGCATAAAGGACAGTTTCTCTTGATGATCTTTACCCATAAGAACCCTCAAAGGCTCTGTTTCCTGATCCACTGGTCCAGAGGTCAGCAGGGAGCCATCCACAGTTTCCATCTGTACTGGAGTAGCCTTCTTCACTGAACGTATCCCCTGTTTCAGAGCAAAGGAGACATCCATAAAATTTCCACTTGCCCCTGAGTCGATCATAGCAGAGCTAGACACCCAAGCTGAGTCAACCCAGAGTTTGATGGAAAGAAAGCAATGAGAATTGTTTTTCTTACAACTCAGCTTGGACACCGCTGAGGAAACTTGAAAAATGGCAGCGTTTACACAGTCAACGTCCTCAGAGGTAACGGAGTTTAAGTCCGAGAAATCAAGATCTGTTGCTGCAGATCTCTCTGGAGCCTGAGGCTCGGACCTGACAGAACCCCTCTCGCAACACTCACAATGAATGAGTGCTGCAGTAGTCTTACGAGAACGGCTGGGGCAGTTTATAATGAAGTGCCCTGACTTACCACAATAGAAACATAGATTTTCCTTAAAACGATGTTCCTTGCGTGCATCACTAACCCGTCGTTGTAAAGAGTCTACCTGCATGGGTTCAGGTTCAGGTTCCCGTGTAATCCTACTCTAAGGTTCCTTAGCTGGAGAGGAAGGTAGGAAAAGGTTAGTGCGATTGCTTTCGAACCATCTCTCTTGCCTGCGTTCAGTCAGACGAGTATCAATACGGATGCAGTAGTTAATAAAGTCACCTAACGCAGTGGGAGGGTCGGCACGAGCAAGTTCATCCTTAATCAGTGGAGATAACCCCTTTCGAAAAATAGATTTTTTGGCGGAACTGTCCCAGGTGGTATCAAGGGCCCATCTCCTGAAATCCAAGGCATATTCAGCTACCGAGTGCTTACCTTGGCGCAAAGCTAACATGGCTGCTTCAGCTGTTGCACCTCGATTGGGGTCATCAAACACCTGCCCCATGGCTGAAATAAAAGCATCAAGGTGATTCAAACAATCATCCTCAGTCTCAATCAGAGGGTTTGCCCACATCAAAGCCTTGTTGGTAAGCAACATAATTATAGTAAGCACCTTAGATCGTTCAGTGGGAAATTGTGAAGCATGTGCAGAAAAAAAAAGATTGCATTGATTAATAAATCCCCTGAATTTCTCACGTTCACCGCCAAAACGAAAAGGGGGCAACTTGGGAATCCCAGAACTCGGGGCTATGGCAGGAGCCTGGACTCGCTCTTCTAGAACCTCAATCCTGGCTCGCAAATCCTGGGCAGTCTGTCCAAACACTTGCAAATTGTGATTAGTGAGGTCCTGTAGGCTTGAAAAACGGGTCTTTATATTCTGCAAATCTGCAAGGATATTATCAGTCACTCCGCAAAGTTCCTTTATGCGGGCCTCCATTTTCCAGATCTTTTAAGACAGGAGTACTGGAAGAAGAGGAGAGGAGAAAAAAAAAACAATAGTGTTTACCTGTGGTAACACTGCAGAGAGAAAAAAAAATTAAGGGAACTGCTCACCTGGAATGGTTGTGAGAAGTCACAATCACTATCATCACAGAAAGTTCACCCGGACATCTGATATCCACAGTTACAGCAGACAAAAAAGAGAAAAGAGAAAAAAAAAACCAATAGTGTTTACCTGTGGTAACACTGCAGAAAAAAAAACACTTAAGGGAATTGCTCACCTGGAATGGTTGTGAGAAGTCACAACCACTGTCATCACAGAAAGTACAACCGGACATCCGATATCCACAGTTACAGCAGACACAGCCTTTCCAGACCCAGCAGACACTAACGTTTTGGCTTCAGAATCTTGTAATGTATGTAGTACAGTTCATATAGCGTCTTGTGCTTGGGTGCGATGAAAATACATGAGACACAGGTTTGATATAGAAAGTCTTGTATTACTTCATACAAGTTGGCAAAAATAGTCACACAGTTTGCAGACACAGAAGCAGGAGACACAGCAGGCCAGAGTAATCTAAGTTCAGCAATCACTCTCCACAACAGGTTCAGGATCTTCTTCTCTGTTACCGTAAGTCCATGCAAACATGGGTCTTTCAAAGAGCAGGGTTCAGAGTCCACAAGTGCTTCAGAGTTCCTCAGTAGGAATAGCTGGAGTACAAGGTCCAAGGCTTTAGGAGTCAGGTCACAGGTTCACTGCAGGCTAGATTCTGAAGCACTGATTGCTCAGCTGTGGCTGCTTAAGAAGCAAAAGGAGAGAATCAGGGCGGGAACATGCAAGCTGGAAACTCCATTTTGACTGAGGGCAAGATAGCTGCAGCAAGACAGAAAGTAAAATGGCTGACGAACAAACTGAGTTTCAGGAACATGTACACAGAACCTTACACCTGTTTCCTTTCGTTTACTTCTTCCAGGGACATTTAAGATCCATAACGTGTTCCACAAGTCCGTATTGAAGAGGTTTGTCGAGCCAGTGGTTCCTATGGCTGTGCCCCCTGACCCTGTTTTGGTTGAGGGCAATCTGGAGTATGTGGTTGAGAAAATATTGGATTCTCGTTTTTCTAGACGGAAACTCCAGTATTTGGTTAAGTGGAGAGGTTATGGTCAAGAGGACAATTCTTGGGTGTTTGCTTCGGACATCCATGCTAGGAGACTGATCCGTGCGTATCACAGAGCTCATCCTGACCGACCTGGTTGCACAGATGAGGGTTCGGTGACCCCTCCTCAAGGGGGGGGTACTGTTATGAATGTTTTAGAAATGAATTCTGAGCAGAAGCTCCCTCTGGTGGTTACAAACAGTACTGAACCATTCAATGAGGATTGGCAATCAGGAAGTACAGACTGGCTGGATATAAGGGAGGTTTCCCCCCATCATGGTTGCCGGTGATCAATTGTTCTTGTCTCAACTAGTGTTGAGCGATACTGCTCGATATCTAAAAATATCGGATCGGAATGGTATCGCCGATATCACTAAATATCGGCGATATCCGATCCGATACCGGAAGTCCCATGTAAGTCTATGGGAACAAAATATCGCAACTAAAAAAAACCTTTATTTCCTTGTAAACACTAAATATACACACATAGAATACATATATATATATTATACATGTCATTGTGACATATATATATACAGTCAGGGCCAGAAATATTTGGACAGTGACACAATTTTCGCGAGTTGGGCTCTGCATGCCACCACATTGGATTTGAAATGAAACCTCTACAACAGAATTCAAGTGCAGATTGTAACGTTTAATTTGAAGGGTTGAACAAAAATATGTGTTAGAAAATGTAGGAATTGTACACATTTCTTTACAAACACTCCACATTTTAGGAGGTCAAAAGTAATTGGACAAATAAACATAACCCAAACAAAATATTTTTATTTTCAATATTTTGTGGCGAATCCTTTGGAGGCAATCACTGCCTTAAGTCTGGAACCCATGGACATCACCAAACGCTGGGTTTCCTCCTTCTTAATGCTTTGCCAGGCCTTTACAGCCGCAGCCTTCAGGTCTTGCTTGTTTGTGGGTCTTTCCCTCTTAAGTCTGGATTTGAGCAAGTGAAATGCATGCTCAATTGGGTTAAGATCTGGTGATTGACTTGGCCATTGAAGAATGTTCCACTTTTTTGCACTCATGAACTCCTGTGTAGCTTTGGCTGTATGCTTGGGGTCATTATCCATCTGTACTATGAAGCGCCGTCCAATCAAGTTTGCAGCATTTGGCTGAATCTGGGCTGAAAGTATATCCTGGTACACTTCAGAATTCATCCGGCTACTCTTGTCTGCTGTTATGTCATCAATAAACACAAGTGACCCAGTGCCATTGAAAGCCATGCATGGCCATGCCATCACGTTGCCTCCACCATGTTTTACAGAGGATGTGGTGTGCCTTGGATCATGTGCCGTTCCCTTTCTTCTCCAAACTTTTGGCTTCCCATCATTCTGGTACAGGTTGATCTTTGTCTCATCTGTCCATAGAATACTTTTCCAGAACTGAGCTGGCTTCTGGAGGTGTTTTTCAGCAAATTTAACTCTGGCCTGTCTATTTTTGGAATTGATGAATGGTTTGCATCTAGATGTGAACCCTTTGTATTTACTTTCATGGAGTCTTCTCTTTACTGTTGACTTAGAGATAGATACACCTACTTCACTGAGAGTGTTCTGGACTTCAGTTGATGTTGTGAACGGGTTCTTCTTCACTAAAGAAAGTATGCGGCGATCATCCACCACTGTTGTCTTCCGTGGGCTCCCAGGTCTTTTTGGATTGATGAGTTCACCAGTGCTTTCTTTCTTTCTCAGGATGTACCAAATTGTAGATTTTGCCACTTCTAATGTTGTAGCAATTTCTTAGATGGTTTTTTTTCTGTTCTTGCAGCTTAAGGATGGCTTGTTTCACCTGCATGGAGAGCTCCTGTGACCGCATGTTTCCTTCACAGCAAAACCTTCCAAATGCAAACACCACACCTCAAATCAACTCCGGCCCTTTCATCTGCTTAATTGAGAATGACATAACAAAGGGATTGCCCACACCTGTCCATGAAATAGCCTTGGAGTCATTTGTCCAATTACTTTTGGTCCCTTTAAAAACAGGGTGGCACATGTTAAGGAGCTGAAACTCCTAAACCCTTCATCCAATTTTAATGTGGATACCCTCAAATGAAAGCTGAAAGTCTGAACTTCAACTGCATCTGATTTGTTTTGTTTCAAATTCATTGTGGTAATGTCTAGAACCAAAATTAGATAAATGTTGTCTCTGTCCAAATATTTATGGACCTGACTGTATATGTATAGTTTATACACTTCTACATAGTAAAATATCCTCTGATTCAATTGCCGGGTAAAGCCGGCTTCTGTGAAAAGACAGAAGCACCCGACATGAAATGACACTTGGTGTACATAGGGTTAACCATATCTTTTCATGTCCTTTGCTATCTGATTTGCACAAACAATTACATCAGTCTATGTGTGCAAAATTTCACACCTGTAGGGGTTAATTAAAGGTGTAAATTCGTTGTAAAAAAAACGGACTTTTTTGCTACGAATTTACACCTTTAATTAACCCTACAGGTGTGAAATTTTGCACACATAGACTGATGTAATTGTTTGTGCAAATCAGATAGCAAAGGACATGAAAAGTCATGGTTAACCCTATGTACACCAAGTGTCATTTCATGTCGAGTTCTGCATTTTCACAAAAGCCTGCAATTGAATTAGCGGCTATTATACTATGTAGAAGTGTATGAACTATAAATATAAATATATATATATGTGTCACAAATTCAATGACGTATATATATATATATATGAGGTGTAAAATTGTTTAAAAAAAATGCGTGGGCTCCCGCCCTATTTTCGCAACCAGACAGACAAAGCCAGCGAATGGGGGCAGATAATAATAGCCCAGAGAGGGACCATTATTTTTGGCCCCCCCTGGCTACTAACATCTGCCCCCAGACACCCCAGAAAAGACAAATCTATAATTAGATTCGCCCTTTCTGGCACTTTGCCCGTCTATTCCCATTGCCCTGTAGCGGTGGCGAATGGGTTAATATGGGGTTAAAGCCACAATGCAATTGAAAGGTGACCTTAAGCCAGGTTAATAATTGAGAGCTGTCAATTAGACAACTATCAATTATTAATCCTATTGCATGAAATAAAAATAAAACACACACACTTTAATTAAAAATCATTTTAATGAAATAAAGACACATGTTTTTGATCATCTTTTATTTGACTGCAAAAACCATTTCCTGTAATAAAAATAAAATAAAAAAGCAAAATTATTCTTACCTATCCCATGCACAGTCAGGTCCCACGGTGTAATCCTTCAGAAAGGGTTAATGTTTACTGCAGGGACCGCAGCTTATGCTGCAGCCTCACAGTAAACCCCCAAATGAATGAGTTCCTCTCCTGGCTGACAGGAGAGGAAGTGGAAAGCTTAATTGATTGCTTTCCACTTTCACTTCAGGTCAGCCAGGGACACAATCAGTGACGTCAGAGGGAACTGATTAACAAAAATAGGGGTTCCCTTCGAATAAAAAATGGCGTCGGGTCCCCCCTATTTTTGTTAACCAGCCAGATGAAGCAGACCGCTGAGGCCTGGATTTTCAGGCTGTTAAGGAGCCAAGATCCATGGACCTTGCCAGCCTGATAATACCAGGCCACAGCAGTCTGCATATCTTGGCTGATTAACAAAAATAGGGGATCCCCTCGAAAAAAATTGGCGTGGGGTCCCCCCTATTTTTGTTAACCAGCCAGATGAAGCAGACCGCTGAGGCCTGGATTTTCAGGCTGTTAAGGAGCCAAGATCCATGGACCTTGCCACCCTGATAATACCAGGCCACAGCAGTCTGCATATCTTGGCTGATTAACAAAAATAGGGGATCCCCTCGAAAAAAATTGGCGTGGGGTCCCCCCTATTTTTGTTAACCAGCCAGATGAAGCAGACCGCTGAGGCCTGGTTTTTCAGGCTGGTAAGGATCCAATATCCATGGACCTTGCAAGCCTGATAATACCAGGCCACAGCAGTCTGCTTAGCTTGGCTGGTTAACAAAAATAGGGGATCCCCTCAAAAAAAAAAACGGCGTAGGGGTCCCCCTATTTTTGTTAACCAGCCAAGTAAAATGCAGACTGCTGCGGCCTGGTATTAAAAGACTGTCAAGGCCCATGGATTTTGGCCCTCAACAGCCTGATAATACCAGGCTACAGCAGCCCCACATTTGGCGCATCAAAAGATGTGCCAATTGTGGCACTTTACCCGGCTCTTCCCACTGCCCTGTAGCGGTGGCAAGTGGGGTAATAAGGGGTTAATGTCACCGTTGATTGCACGGTGACAATAAGCCCGGTTAATAATGGAGAGATGTCAATAAGACACCGATCCATTATTAATCCCAAAGTTATTAAATGCATAAAAAAAAGACAAAGCAAGAAAAAAGTATTTTAATGAAATAAAAGAGACAACACAGTTTTCATTTCTTTTATTGTACTCTCATTCCTGCGACGCCATCGATCTCCTGTAAAAAAAGAAAAAAAACAAACCAACAGTATACCACCTGTCCGACGCAGTCCATAGTAACGACTGTCCCACGACGATCCAGCTCTGCTACATCGCAATGACAGGCAGAGCCTGTCATCGCGACGCAGCACAGCTGATTACCTGCTTCCCCGGCGGTGACGTCATCGGACTGACTGCTTTACGGCCGGGATTACCCAGCAGTCACTGCAGTTATCGCGAGAAACTGCATGTGACCGCCGGGGAAAGATGATGGCGGCCATGAAGCAGTCCAGGCCGTGACCGCCGGAGATCTTCTGCCAGGTAAGTGCCGCTGACTCCTGACAGACCCGACCGACGGACACTGACAGTGACAGACCCGACCGACGGACACTGACAGTGACAGTGACAATCCCGATTCCGGTATCCGATATGACGAAAATATCGGTACTCGGAATCGAAAGCCCGATACAGCTAATATCGGCCGATACCCGATATTTGCAGTATCGTATCGCTCAACACTAGTCTCAACGTTGTTTCCTGGTTCACTTGGAAGCTTGCTGAGTCTTGCCTCTTCTCCTGCTCTCAGATAAGATATTTTCTGTTTTTTGTTTTTGTGCTTGCCATTTGCATTTTTCTCTGCATTTCTGTGAGGCTGGCCAGGTTCCCCTCCCCGGGGGGCTTGATCTCGTCTCGGTTCCTCTGGAGTCACTGTTGTTTGTTCATTTGCCTTTTCCAGTTTTTTCTGTGGCTGCGGCTTACTTTTGTTACACCAGAGAACTAATTTAGGTGGTAGAGGTCGTGTGATCTCAGGTGTTTTTGCAATTAGTAGCGTTGGCTTTTTTTAGGGTTTTTTGGAATTGCAGTAAGTATCCTTCCTATCCTTTTCTGTCTAGGCAGATTGGGCCCCAGCGTTTGCTCATACTATTTTCTGTCTGTGTCTGTATTTCCTCTTGTCTAACCGCCATTACATGTTCGGGGGCTTCCTATGTTCTTTGCGGATCTGCTCCGGGGCAGATAGCTTTCCTCTTTCTATCTCTAGGTGTAGTTAGCCTCTTAGGCTGTGACGAGGCGTCTAGGACCAACGTAGGAACACTCCACGGCTGCCTTTAGTTGTGGTGGTTAGTCAGGGTATTGCAATCCAGTAGATTCCAACCTCTCTGGTGTATTGCCGTTTTTGCCTGCTCTCCTCAGCTACCAAAACATAACACATTGTCCTGTTGAAAAATAAATGATGGTCCACCTAAATGCAAACTGGATGGAATAGCATGCCGCTGCAAGATTCTGTGGTAGCCATGCTGGTTCAGTATGCCTTCAATTTTGAATAAATCCCCAACAGTGTCACCAGCAAAGCACCCCCACATCATCACACCAACTCCTCCATGCTTCACGGTGGGAACCAGACATGTAGAGTCCATCCGTTCTCCTTTTCTGCGTGCAAAGCAGTAATCAAAGCAAAAGGTGGCTACTTTGAAGAACCTGGAATATAAGACATATTTTCAGTTGTTTCACACTTTTTTGTAAAGTGTAATATATAATTCCACATGTTTTAATCATAGTTTTGATGCCTTCAGTGTGATTCTACAATTTTCATAGTCATGAAAATACAGAAATATCTTTGAATGAGAAGGTGTGTCCAAACTTTTGGTCTGTACTTTTATATATAATATATATATATATTAATATATTATATATATATATATGTCTGTGTACCGTATTTTTCGGATTATAAGACGCACTTTTTCCCCCAAAGTTTGAGGGGAGTATGGGGGTGCATCTTATGATTCAAATATACTTTACAGGCCATTTTTCCAGAGTCCACCGCAAAGTAAATCATGGAAGTATGGGGGCTCCGGGCTTTCACACAATGTTGGCCGAGTCCTCGCACCACTGAACACCCACAGCATCGCACATCAGAACAACCCTTTCTCCCAGTCTGGGGTCCGCAGCATCGCCCCACTACTGCCAGCAGCAATCCTGGGACCCCGATTCACTGCAGCCACCACCCCAGTAAGCAATAAGATGCATGGAATATAAGAAGCATTGCCATTTTATTAAAAAAAGTTTTTTTTCCTATTTTTCTCCTTAAAATTTGTGGTGCCTCTTATAATCCGGTGCGTCTTTTAATCCGCAAAATATGGTGTATTCTGTAAATATACATGTATGTATATATGTGCTCTGCATATATACATGTATACACTTTGTGTATATACACATGTGTATATGTGCTCTGTTTATATACTGTATATATGTATGTGCTCTGTGCATATTCACGTGTGTATGTGCTCTCTGTATACATATGTCTGTATATGCTCAGAATATACATGTATGTGTATGTATGTCCTCTGTGTATATACATATGAGTTTATATGTGTGTTTCGCATATATACATATGTGAGTATGTGTTCTGCTTATATACATGGGCGGTTAAATATGCTATGTGCATATACATACAGTGGCCTATAAACGATTGGGAACCCGTGGTCAAAATTACTGTTATTGTGAAAAGTTAAGCAAGTGGAAGATGAAATGATCTCTAAAAGGCAGAAAGTTAAAGATGACCCGTATCCTTTGTATTTTATGCAAAAAAAAATTGTCATTTCTTTACATTTTAAAAATTAGAAAAAGGAAAATATGCTAATGCAAATTTTTGGGCACCCTTGGAGATTTGTGTGCTCAGATAACTTTTGTCAAGGTTTCAGACCTTAATTATCCTATTAGGGTTATGGCTTGTTCACTATCATCGTTAGGAAAGGCCATGTAATGCAAATTTCCCCAGCTTTTTTTCCCTGAAATTCAGTGCCCTTTTTTCTACACAAATACCTTTGATCATTTTAGCCAAAGAGCTCTATTGTAATCTCAGCAATCCACAGGACTTGTTTCCAAAGTGCATCAGGTTTTCATAGATGTTCTTTTGCTTACTTCTTACTCTTAATTTTGTGGTGAGGATGCACAAGAAGTTTTCTTCTGCTGATTCTTCCATATATTTCCATATTTGCAGGCCATATCTGTACAGCATATTGTGCAGGTGTCTCTGAACAGTAGAACAATGTACTACAACGCCGCAGTCTGCTAAATCTTTCTTAAAGTCTTTTCAGTCAAGGGGGGTTCTCATATGCCTAGCAGCTCTGACTGAAATTTTGCTTGGTCTTCCAGACCTTAGCTTGACCTCCACTGTTCCTTTTAACTGCCATTTCTTAAATACATTTCGAACTGAGAAAAGAGCAGCTTGAAAACCCTTTGCTATCTTCTTATAGCCTTTTCCTGCTTTGTTTGTGTTGCGACTGGCGGAACGCACCAAATAAATATAAATTAAAGGTGCGTTCACAGCGCGGGGTCCACCGTGCAGGTGAAACCTGCTGCTAGCAAATGGCACTATATGGCGGTTTAAACAAACTCTGTTACTTCACAGAGTCGCTGGTATAGACACTGTATGGCACAATATGGCGGTATAAGCGAACTCTATTACTGCATTTTTCCCTCTTAAAAACCATTCTGTTAGTTGCTGCCCACTGCTCCAGTTTATTTATATCTTTTTGAATCCTCTCTTTCACTTCTCTAATATTAGCTATCCTTCCTAGCTTTGTGTCATCAGCAAATTTAATCAGTTTACCCTCAATTCCTTCATCTAAATCATTGATAAAGATGTTGAACAATACAGGGCCCAAGACAGAGCCCTGTGGTACCCCACTTGATACATTCTTCCAACTAAATGTGCAGCCATTTACTACCACTCTTTGGGTCTTATCACTAAGCCAGTTATGAATCCACCTAACAGTTGCCTTGTCCATTCCATACTTAGTCATTTTTTCAATAAGGATTGTGTGAGATACTTTGTCAAATGCTTTGCTGAAGTCAAGATATAATATATCTACAGCATTTCCCTGATCCACCCAGTCAGTGATTTTGTCATAGAAAGAAATTAAATTAGTCTGACATGACTTATTAGTTACAAATTAATGCTGACTTAGGTTAAGCACTTCATTCTTGTCCAGGTACTTACATACATGTTGTTTAATAATTTGTTTGAAGATCTTTCCTGGTATAGATGTCAGACTCATCGGTCTATAGTTCCGTGGGTCCACCTTCTTCCCTTTTTGAAGATAGGAACAACATTTGCTCTTCTCCAGTCTTCTGGGACTTCTCCTGTTCTCCAAGAATTTTCAAAGAATATGGAGAGTGGTTCAAAAATTTCTTCTGCTATCTCTTTCAGTACTCAGGGGTGTAATTCATCTGGACCTGGAGATTTGAATTAGTTTATGTTAGCTAATTGTTTCCTCACTATTTTTCTGTTTATAGATATCCTGGATTCTTCTATTCCTTTATTAGGACAGTGAAGATCAGTTGATGTTACATTTCCTTTCTGAGAGAAAACAGATGCGAAATAGAAATTTAAAAGTTCAGCCTTCTCAACATCCTTTCTTACCATTTCATCATTTTCATCCTGTAAAAATCCTATAGCATCTTTGACTTTTCTTTTACTTTTGACATATCCC
>JARQOD010000001.1:745915351-746010448 GCA_033576555.1 Oophaga sylvatica
ATCCAGGGGCCCATTTATACTGGAGCATTCAAAAAGGGGGGAAAACAACACTGGAGCGCATTTACAGGGACCATTATACACTGCATCATTATAAATGGGGCCCATTATATATGGAGCATTATATTGGCCCATCATACACAGGAGCATCATCCATGGGACCCATCATATACTAGAGCAATCTAAATGGGGCAGATTAGACACAGAAGCATCATCCATGGGGCCCATCATATACTGGAACATTCTAAGAGGGGAAAACAGACACTGGAGCACCCATTTACAGGGACCATTATACAATGGAGCATTATAAATGGGGCCCATTATATATGGAGCATTATTTTGGCCCCCTCATATACTGGAGAATCATATGGGGTTCATTATTTTTTTTTGCATCGTATGGGTATGGAGCATCATATGGGGCACATAGGGGGCCCCTATACTGTATGAACATTTATGGGACCAATTATGTATGGAGCAATATATGGGGCCCCATTATTCTGTATGGGCACTATGGGGTGGCCATAATACGGTATGGAGGAATATACTGTCCGGTATTTGAGCTATTGTATATTTTAACATAGATATCAGTCATGTCATGTAAGAAGTGAAGTTTTTTCATTGTACAATACCTATATTTTCTGTGCCGTATCGGAGCATCATGAATTTGTGGTTAATGTGTTAAAAGGGGCCCCCCTGACACTCTTTGGCCCGGGGCACCGAAACACTGGAGCCAGCCCTAACCCCCCACAAGTTGAGCCAAATAACCCCAGTTTTCAATGCGTTCTATTATTTATAAAGTTAAATTAAGGTTGACAAGCTTAAGTAATAAGAATTGATGTCGTTGCCATTGAAATGGTCACTGTAGGTGTGTTTACTGTCCTCCACTCCCTGCAGACTTTGCTTCCCCATTGACTTGCATTGGGTTTTGTGTTTCAGTCGGACCACCGACTTTTCCCGATAGTCGTTCGACTCGACTTTTGAGAAAGTCGGGTTTCATGAAACCAGACTCGACCCTAAAAAAGGCAAAGTCGCTCATCTCTAGATGTAACCATTAACCTGGTTTTACATATTAGTCAAATAAGGACTTTCAGGCTAAGTGCACACGTTCAGGAATGTGTGCAGAATTTTCCTGAGCAAAACCGGACTTTTTCCGCGGTAAAAACGCATGCGTTTTTGTCGCGTTTTTTGCGCGTTTTTAGTGCGTCTTTTTGCGTGGATTTTTACTGCGATTTTTTCCTGAACTTTCTAGGTCAATAATATAGCGGGAAAAACGCTAGAATTCCGCGAAATTAATGAACATGTTGTTTTTTTTTCAGCGATGCGTTTTTTTCCGCAAAAATTTTCTGCGGAATTCATTCTAAATAATAGGATGCTTCATTCATGCGTTTTTTACGGGTTTTTTGCCGCGAAAAAACTCGAAAAAAACGCAAACAATCCTGAACGTGTGCACTTAGCCTCAGAAGTAGCACTGCTACGGTATGCATTTAAATGTCCATTAACATGTCCTTATGAGAGTACAAGGACGAAGGCTGATAATAATGACTACTGAATGAAAATAACAGGTTACGTACTATCAACAGAACATGGAAAAGTCAAGTACAGCAATCTGCTGGATACCACATGATTATACAGTCTATGATCTCAGATACTGAAATAGAGCACTGGTGTTAACACATTAATTATATGCTAATGAAACAATGAATGTACTGTCAGTGCCTAACTGCATATAAATAGTAATTCCAACCTGTTTTCTGAAATAAAAGTTATATGTTATGTGCATATTAGATATTTCTTGTTCAATGTTTGCTACAAATGCATCTTAATGTGTAATATTAATGCTAATTTTTAATGAGTGCAACTTTTAGATGGACTGCAGGTCAGTGCAGTGTGAATGCACTTTTATAGGGTGTGGTGGCTGAGTCATTATGTGCATAGTGAATAAAAGTCACCAACGCTGACTCAAGAACTGCAGATTTCCAAACTTCATCTGCATTGGGAGCTTCATGGAATGAAACATTTCTATTGCCCAGCAGCTGCATGTAAGTTTTACATCACAAAGCTCAACAGTGTTGAACAGTATTCTTTAACCCCTTTACTCCCGAGGGTGGTTTGCACGTTAATGACCGGGCCAATTTTTACAATTCTGACCACTGTCCCTTTATGAGGTAATAACTCTGGAACACTTCAATGGATCTTGGCGATACTGTGATTGTTTTCTTGTGACATATTGTACTTCATGTTAGTGGTAAAATTTCTTTGCTATAACTTTATTTATGAAAAAAATGGAAATATGGCGAAAATTTTGAAAATTTTGCAAATTTCAAAATTGAATTTTCATGCCCTTAAAACACAGAAATATGTCACACAAAATAGTTACTAAATAACATTTCCCACATGTCTACATCAGCACAATTTTGGGAACAAAATGTATGTTTGTTAGGAAGTTATAAGGGTTAAAAGTGTACCAGCGATTTCTCATTTTTACAACATCATTTTTTTAGGGACCACAACACATTTGAAGTCACTTTGAGGGGTCTATATGATAAAAATACCCAAAAGTGACACCATTTTAAAAACTGCACCCCTCAAGGAACTCAAAACCACATTCAAGTAGTTTATTAACCCTTCAGGCTCTTCATAGGAATTTTTGGAATGTTTAAAAAAAAAATGAACATTTAACTTTTTTGCACAAAATATTTACTTCAGATCCAATTTTTTTATTTTACTAAGGGTAACAGGAGAAATTGGACCACAAAAGTTGTTGTGCAATTTGTCCTGAGTACGCTGATACCCCATATTTGGGGGGAACCACTGTTTGGACGCACGGCAGAGCTCGGAAGGGAAGGACCGCCATTTGACTCTTCAATGCAAAATTGGCTAGCTGGAATTGAGATCGGGCGCCATGTTGCGTTTGAAGAGCACCTGATGCACCTAAATAGTGGAAAACCCCCATAAGTGACTCTATTTTGGAAAGTAGACCCCATAAGGAACTTATCTAGATGTGTGGTGAGCACTTTGAACTCCCAAGTGCTTCACAGAAGTTTATAATGTAGAGCCGTAAAAATAAAAATCATAATTTTTCCTCAAAAATGATATTCTCGACCCCAATTTTTTATTTTCCCAAGGGAAACAAGATTCCAAAAGTTGTTGTGCAATTTGTCCTGAGTACGCTGATACCCTATATGTGGGAGTTAACCACTATTTGGGTGCATGGCAGAGCTCAGAAGGGAAGGAGCGACATTTCACTTTTTCAACGCAGCATTGGCTGGGTGCCATGTCGCGTTTGGAGAGACCCTGATGTGCCTAAACAGTTGAAACCCCCCACAAATTACACCATTTTGGAAACTAGACCCCTCAGGGAACTTATCTAGATGTGTGGTGACCACTTTGAATCCCAAAGGGCTTCACATATGTTTATAACGTAGGGCCATAAAATTATAAAATCATATTTTTTCCACAAAAATGATCTTTTCACCCCTAATTTTTATTTTCCCAACAGTAACAAGACCACAAAAGTTATTGTTTAATTTGTCCTGTATACGCTGATACCCCATATATTGGGGTAGACCACTGTTTGGGCGCATAGAAGGGCACAGAGGGAAAGGAGCTCCGTTTGACTTTTTCAGTGCAAAATTGGCTGGAATTGAGATCGGACGCCATGTCGTATTTGGAAAGCCCCTGATGTGCCTGAACATTGGAACCCCCCCACAAGTGACCCAATTTTGGAAACTAGATCCCCCAAGGAACTTGTCTAGCTGTGTGGTGAGAGCTTTGAACCCCCTGGTGTTTCACTAAACTTTAAAACGCCCGAGCGTGAAAATAAAAAATCATATTTGTTCCACAAACATGAAATTTTAGCCCCCAATTTTTTATTTTCCCAAGAGTAACAGGGAAATTGGACCCCAAGAGTTGTTGTCCAATTAGTCCTGAGTACACTGATACCCCATATGTAGGATAAAACTACTGTATGGGCACACGCCGGAGCTTGGAAGGGAAGTAGTGATGTTTTAGAATGCAGACTTTGATGGAATGGTCTGTCGGTGTCATGTCGCGTTAAGAGAGCCCCTGATGTGCCTAAATAGTGGAAACCCCACACAAGTGACCCCATTTTGGAAACTATACCCCCAAGGAACTTATTTAGATGTGTGGTGAGCACTTTGAACCCCCAAGTGCTACACAGAATTTTATAACGCCCAGGTGTGAAAATAAAAAAAAAATCATATTTTTTCCACAAATATGATCTTTTAGACCCCAATTTTTTATTTTCCCAAGAGTAACAAGAGAAATTGGACCACAAAAGTTGTTGTACAATTTTTCCTGAGAACGCTGATAACTAATATGTGGGAGAAAACTACTGAATGGGCACACGTCGGGGCTTGGAAGGGAAGTAGTGACGTTTTGGAATGCAGACTTTGATGGAATGGTCTGTGGGTGTCATGTCATGTTTGGAGAGCCACTGATATGACTAAACAGTGGAAACACACAAGTGGCCCATTTTGGTAACTAGACCCCCCCAATGAACTTATCTAGATGTGTGGTGAGCACTTTGAACCCCTAAGTGCTTCACAGTAGTTTATAACGCCCTGGCGTGAAAATAAAAAAAATCATATTTTTTTCACAAACATGATCTTCTAGACCCCAATTTTTTATTTTCCCAAGGGTAACAGGAGAAATTGGATGACAAATGTTGTTGTCCAATTAGTCCTGAGTATGATGATACCCCATATGTGGGAAAAAACTACTGTACGGGCACACGCCAGTGCTCGGAAGGGAAGTAGTGATGTTTTGGAATGCAGACTTTGATGGAATGGTCTGTGGGTGTCATGTCGCGTTTGGAGACCCCTGATGTACCTAAACAGTGGAAACCCCCACAAGTAACACCATTTTGGAAACTATACCCCAAAAGGAACTTATATAGATGTGTGGGGAGAACTTTGAACCACCCAAGTGCTTCACAAAAGTTTATAGCGTAGAGCCATAAAAATAAAAAATCATATTTTTTTCCACAAAAATGATATTTTTACCCCCAATTTTTTATTTTACCAAGGGTAACAGAAAAAATTGGACCCCAAGAGTTATTGTGAAATTTGTCCTGAGTACGTTGATATGCCATATGTGGGGTAAACCACTGTTTGGGCACATAACAGAGCTCGGAATGGAAGGAGTACAGTTTGACTTTTTCAACGCAGAATTGGCTGGAATTGAGATCAGATACAATGTCACGTTTGGAGAGCCCCTGAGGTGCCTAAACAGTGCAAAATCCCCCAATTCTAAGTCCAACCCTAACCCCAACACACCCCTAATCCAAATCCCAACCCTAACCATAACCCTAACCACATACCTAACCCTAACACACCCCTAACCCTAATCCCAACCCTAATCCTAATCCTAACCCTAACCCTAATGAGAAAAAGGAGATAAACACATTTTTTTAATTTTATTATTTTTCCCTAACTAAGCGGGTGATAAAGGGAGGTTTGATTTACTATTTATAGCGGGTTTTTATATCGGGTTTTATAATTGGCAGCTGTCACATGCCGAAAGACGCTTTTTATTGCAAAAAATAGTTTTTGTATCACCACATTTTGAGAGCTCTAATTTTTCTATATTTTGGCCCACAGAGTCATGTACTATTTTGGTACTATTTTTGGGCTCATGACATTTTTTGATCGCTTTTTATTACGATTTTTGTGAGGCAGAGTGAACAAAAGCTAGCAATTTATGAATTTCTCTTCTTAGGGCGTTTACACTGTTTCGCGTGTGGTAAAATTGATAAAGTAGTTTTATTCTTCAGCTTAGCATGATTACAGCGATACCTCATTTGTATCTTTTTTATGTTTTGGGCTTTTATACAATAAAAACTATTTTATATAAAAATAATTATTTTTGCATCACTTTATTCTGCAAGCTATAACTTTTTTATTTTTCGCTGATGATGATGTATGATGGTGCGTGTTTTGCGGGAAAAGATGACGTTTTCAGCGGTACCATGTTTATTTATATCCGTCCTTTTGATCGCGTGTTATTCCACTTTTTGTTTGGCCGTATGATGATAAAGCATTGTTTTTTTGCCTTTTTTTGTAAGGGGTTCACTAAAGGGGTTAAGTAGTGGGACACTTTTATAGGGCGGGTCGTTATGGACGTGGCAATACTAAATATGTGTACTTTTATTGTTTTTTTATTTATCTATATACAGTATATAAAATTGAATGTGTGTATGTGTGTATCACCAACCAATCACGGAGTATCTTACATTTAACCAGAGCTGTTTAAAAGAAGCTGAGCTGTGATTGGTTGCTATGAGCAACAGTTTTCTCACTCCACGACAACACCTCAGCTGACGCTGACCAGGTGGGAGAAATCGCATCCCCGGGAACATAAGCTCCCAGCCATTGTCTGCCCCCCAGACAGAAGAGGAGCTCACATGACAGAAATGAATCACCCGCTCTCATGCCATATCCTCATAACTCATCATTCATTCCATAGGCACATCTTCCCTCTTAAAGGGATCCCGGGTACGGAAGTGAGGGCTAATCCACTCTGATTCTCACCCAGGCTTCTATTAAAGGGATCATTGGTATGGAAGTCAGGGCAAATCCATCCAGAGCTTTGGTTCTGATGCCAGGCCTCTCTTAAAGGGATCCCGGTATGGAAGTTATGGCGGCTGTGACTGGATGATGGGGATATTAGGGGAAGTAGTCCGGTGGCTCTGGCTGATGGGATGTGGGATATTAGGTGTATTAGTCCGGTGGCTCTGACAGGATGATGTGGGATATTAGTAGTCTGGTGGCTCTGGCTGATGGGATGATGTTAGGTCCATGACTGCTCCTGGCACTTAGTGCCGGGTGTCAGCTGTGAGAATCAGCTGACATCCGGTCGCGATCAACCGCGCTCCCCCGTGAGCGTGGCTGATCGCATATGACGTACTATTCCGTCCTTGGGAATTAAGTCCCATGGCACATGGACGAAATAGTATGTCCAATGGCAGAGAGGGGTTAAAGTGACATATCTTTCCTCTACCTGGCAGTCTGGTGTATGAGTCAGAGTTTGGTGAATGGCAAGAGAACAATACCTGCCTGAATACACTGTGTCAATAGTAAATCTTGGTGGAGGAAGGATGATGTTATGGGGTTTCTATGAACCAGTAAATGGAAATCCTAATGCTTGCAGACCAAGCCATCTTGAACAATTACATGGTTCCAACTTTGGAAGAACAGTTTGAGGAATTCCATTCTTCTGTTATAGAATGACTGCACCATTGAACAAAACATGATGCATAAAGACATGGTTGTGCTACTTTGGTGAGGAAAACCTTGACTGGCCCACACAGGGCTGTGACCTCAACTTGATAAAACACCTTTGGGATGAATTAGAAAGGAGATTGCAAGCCAAGTCCTCTCAACCAAAATCAGTGTCTAACCGCACAAGTGTTCTTGTAGATGGGAATAAAATTCCCCAAGATACACTGCAAAATCTTGTAGAAAGTCTTCTCAGATGTATGAAATCTGTTTAATTTGGAAAGAAGGGACCACATTTAATGCCTAGGAATTTACAACATTGAATGGGATGTCATTAAAGCTCCTGTACGTATAATGTGTATGTCATGATCCAGGCCGGGGTTTGTTATTCTCTCCCCATTATGGTCATGCGAGGGTTATCCTTCTCTGCCTCATTTTGCATTCTGTGGGGCTATTTCAGTCTGCTGTGGCCTGCAGACCAATATCAGTGATAGTTCATGCTTCCAGGCTAGAGCAGCTGACCCCTTGATAACTTGTTTTGTCCTCTGCCTTACTCTGTTCCCATGACCACCCTTTTCTGCCACCTCGTTTGTCTTAGTGTTCGCTCCCTGTACTTGGATCCTTGGCATGTGACCCGGCTTGTCTTTTGACCTGATCTATTGTCTCTATTCTTGGTTATATCTGCTCCCATCCGGTTCTGACTTTTGGCTTGTATTTGACCACATGAATTGCTGTGACCTCTTCTCTGCTGTGTACTTCTTATCCTGACTGTTGCTGACTCAGCTCATCTGACCTCTCTTTCACCACCAGGTGGCGCTTGTGCTGCTGCTTTGTAATATTACGCTGTGTGTGCAACCTCTCTTCCCTCACCAGCATCCCCTGATGGAGGTTGCACTATACTGCACTACAGCAGCAATACATTATCACTGATGGCACATTTAAAGGGGAATTTTGCATTATTTTTTTTCTCTGGTCATAGATCCGCTCTGCACCTTGACTGATCAAGTAGCCAGTCTTACACAAATGATGCAGAATTTGTCTATAGAGCATAGGACCTTGGTTACGTCCCACCAGCAAGTACAGAGGGAGTTGGCTGAGGCAGTTAATATTGCTCGTGGTGCTGCCCCGATGTTTGTTAGTAAGGATGGTGACGTTAGAGACATTTCTTTGCATTCCCTTGAACCTTCTGTTAAACTCTCTGACACCTTTCTCTGGTGAGAAGGAAAAGTTTTGTGTGTTCAGAGAAAGTTGTAAGTTTTTGTTATCCCTTAGATCCTGATCTCTGGTGAATGAGACTCAGCGGGTGGGAATTATCATATCTTTACTCAGGTGAGGTCTGCTGTCTTGGGCTTTTTCTATACCCCCAACTACCCTGAGAGAGTGTCTGTGGATAGGTTCTTTGATGCCCTGGGATTAATTTATGATGAACCTGACCTCGTCAGACTGGCAGAGAACACGATCATGGGTCTCTATCAGAGAAAGTTACCTGCCGAGTGGTACTGCTCAGAATTTAGGTGTTGGGCTCCCGAGGTGTCCTGGAATGACTCAGCGCTCAGGAGATAATTTCGGAGGGGACTATCTGATCATCTAAAGGATGCTCTGGCCGTTTATCCACCTCCCAGTTTCCTGGAAGAGGCAATGATGCAGCCTGTCCTTATGGATCGGAGACTACGGGAAAGGGGAGGCTCCGTTGTTTCCGGTCAAGCCAGAGTTTGTGCCTCAAGCTGAACCCATGGAGGTGGGAGCCACCACCTTCAAGGAGAGGGAGAGGAGATGGCATTGGGAAGGCAAACTTTGCTTTTACTCTGGTGCTCCAGGACATTGGAAGATCGACTGCCCCTCCTGTCCTTCGACCTCCAAGGTGTCGGCAAACCTCCTAAGTTTGGGTAACTGTCGAGGAGGTTACCCAGACTTTCAGGTACATTTTTCCTCATTTATTAAAGTACTGCTTAAAGTGGAACTTGGTGTTGGGAACTGTTTTATGCCCACTTCCGCTTTTGTAGACTGTGGGTCGTCGGGGAACCTGATTGACTCTAAATTGTGGCCAATTGCTAGTTAGGGTCAGTTAGGTTGAAAACTCCCAAGAATGTTGTGTCCATTGATTCTACACCCTTCACTAAGGACAGTATCCATTTTGTCTCTGAAGAATTTGTTCTCAAGGTGAGGGCTGTAAACCAGGAGCACATTTCATGTTTTATTTTGGACAATCTTCCTGCGGGGCTGGTGTTAGGGTTTCCCTGGTTGCAACTGCACAACCCGGTCATTGATTGGGAGTCCAGGGATATTGTTAAATGGGGACCTAATTGTTCCAGTGATTGCTTTGTTTTTGTATCTGTGTCATCTGTCAGTCTGGAGGGTATTTCAGAGTACCTGGAGGATTTCGAGGATGTTTTTGCCGAAAAAGAGGCTGAGGATTACCACCACACCGCCCATATGATTGTAGTATGGACCTTGTTGCTAATGCTAAATTGCCTAAGGCCCGTTTATACAATCTCTATGGTTCAGAATGAGTTGCCATGAAAGAATATATCTCCGAGAGTCTTCGTAAATGACTAGAGATGAGCGACTTTCCCTTTTTTCGGGTCAGGTCGGGTTTTATGAAACCCGACTTTGGCAAAAGTCGGGTTGAGCGAAATCGTCCGACTATCGGAAAAATCGGTGCGTCGACCGAAACACGAAACCCAATGCAAGTCAATGGGGAAGCAAAGTCGATAGGGAGTGGAGGACAGTAAACACACCTACAGTGCCCATTTGAATGGCAACAACATCAATCATTATTACTTAAGCTTGGCAAACTTAATTAACTTTATAATAATGGTTACGCATTGAAAAATGGGAGTTATTTTGCTCAACTTGTGGGGGGGTTAGGCATGGCTCCCGGTTTTCGAGGGCCCCGGCCCAAAGAGTGTCAGTGGGCCCATTTAACACATACCACAATTCATGATGCTCCGATACGGCACAGAAATATAGGTATAGTACAATGAAAAATACTTCACTTCTTACATGACATGACTGATATCTATGTTAAAATCTACAATAGCTCAAAAACCGGACACTATATTCCTCCATACAGTATTATGGCCACCACATAGTGCGCCATACAGAATAATGAGCCCTATATATTGCTTCATACATAATTGGTCCCATATAATGTTCCATACAGTATATGATGAGCTCCACATACTGCTCCAGTATATGATAGTCCCCATATAATGTGCCATAAAGTATAGGACGGTCCCCATAGAGTAGAATGAGCCCCACATATTGCTCCATACAGTATAATGAGTCGCATATAAAGCTCCATACAGTATATGATGTGCCCCATATATTGCTCCATACAGAATGGGCTCCATATAATGCTCCATACATAATAGGCCCCATATGATGCTCCATACCCTATATGATGTCCCATAAATAATGAACCCCATATAATTCTCCAGTATGTGATGGGCCACATGGATGATGCTCCAGTGTATGATGGGCCAAAATCATGCTCCATATATAATGGGCACCATTATTAATGATTCAGTGTATAATGGGCCCCATAAATGCTGCTCCAGTGTCTGATCTGACACATTTAGAATGCTCCAATACATGATGGGCCCCATGGATGATGCTCCAGTGTCTTATGGGCCAAAAGAAGGCTCCATATATAATGGGCCCCATTATTAGTGCACAAGTGTATAATGGGCCCCGGAAATGCTGCTACTGTGTCTGATGTCCTCCATTTACAATACTCCAGTATATGATGGGCCCCATGGATGATGCTCCAGTGTGTTTTGGGCCAAAAGAAAGCTCCATATATAATGGGCCCCATTATTAGTGCACCAATGTATAATGGGCCCCGGAAATGCTGCTACTGTGTCTGATGTCCTCCATTTACAATACTCTAGTATATGATGGGCCCCATGGATGATGCTCCAGTGTGTGATGGGCCAAAATCATGCTCCATATATTAATTTGCACCATTATTAATGATTCCGTGTATAATGGGCCCCGTAAATGCTGCTCCAGTGTCTGATCTGCCACATTTAGAATGCTCCAATACATGATGGGCCCCATGGATGATGCTCAAGTGTCTTATGGGCCAAAAGAAAGCTCCATATATAATAGGCCTAATTATTAATGAGCCAGTGTGTAATGGGCCACGTAAATGCTGCTCCAGTGTCTGATCTGCCACATTTAGAATGCTCCAATACATGATGGGCCCCATGGATGATGCTCCAGTGTCTTATGGGCCCAAAGAATGCTCCATATATAATGGGCCCCATTATTAATGTACCAGTGTATAATGGGCCCCGGAAATGCTGATACTGTGTTTGATATCCTCCATTTACAATACTCCAGTATATGATGGGCCCCATGGATGATGCTCCAGTGTGTTATGGGCCAAATGAAAGCTCCATATATAATGGGCCCAATTATTAATGTTCCAGTGTGTGATGAGCCCCGTAAATGCTGCTCGAGTGTCTGATCTGCCCTATTTAGAATCCTCCAATACATGATGGGCCCCATGGATGATGCTCCAGTGTTTTATGGGCCAAAAGAAAGCTCCATATATAATGGGCCCCATTATTAATGTACCAGTGTATAATGGGCCCTGGAAATGCTGCTACTGTGTCTGATGTCCTCCATTTAAAATGCTCCAGTATATGATGGGCCCCATGGATGATGCTCCAGTGTGTTTTGGGCCAAAAGAAAGCTCCATATATAATGGGCCCAATTATTAATGTTCCAGTGTGTAATGGGCCATGTAAATGCTGCTTCAGTGTCTGATCTGCCATATTTAGAATAGTTCAATACATGATGGGCCCCATGGATGATGCTCCAGTGTGTTATGGGCCAAAAGAAAGCTCCATATATAATGGACCCAATTATTAATGTTCCAGTGTGTAATGGGCCAAGTAAATGCTGCTCCAGTGTCTGATCTGCCCTATTTAGAATACTCCAATACATGATGGGCCCCATGGATGATGCTCCAGTGTCTTATGGGCCAAAAGAAAGCTCCATATATAATGGGCCCCATTATTAATGTACCAGTGTTTAATGGGCCCTGGAAATGCTGCTACTGTGTCTGATGTGCTCCATTTACAATACTCCAGTATATGATGGGCCCCATGGATGATGCTTCAGTGTGTTATGGGCCAAATGAAAGCTCCATATATAATGGGCCCAATTATTAATGTTCCAGTGTGTAATGTGCCACGTAAATGCTGCTCCAGTGTCTGATCTGCCACATTTAGAATGCTCCAATACATGATGGGCCCCATGGATGATGCTCCAGTGTCTCATGGGCCAAAAGAATGCTCCATATATAATGGGCCACATTATTAATGATCCAGTGTAAAAAGCTAACCATATATTCCTCCAAAGATTACAAAAAATGAAATGCCTCTCCTCGCTGTGCACTGCTCTACTCTGGACTCCTCAGCATCGCCATCTTACAGCTCTCTGTACTTGCACTGTTTAGGCAAAGGGAGTACAGACGTGACATCATTGCGCTCTGTAACCTGAATATTACTGTCAGGAAATGCGGAAGACATCACAGCGGTGGAGCATGGAGAGGTAAGTATTGCAAGTGCTGGGGCCCTTAGCAACCCGGGGGGGCCGACTCGTGGGCGACGTCAGTGGCACAGGGCCCCTCATAGTATGCCAGTGTGTCTGACGGCGAGTGTGCCCATACCACCATCAGAGACAAATTTTTGTACTATGAGGGGCCCTGTGCCAGTGCCGTCGCCCACGAGTCGGCCCCCCCACCTGCTCAGGGAACCGGCATTTGAGCGGGTGCGCCAGGTGCTGAAGCCAGCCCAGGGGGGGATTTGTAGGTTTTGTAGTCTGTCCACGCTTGCAAGTGTGTGGCACCCCAGAAGTTTGGTTGCCACAGTGACTTTGCCTCCCTCCAGGGGGGAGTGATGTCATGCCTGAAAGCAAGGAAGGATCCCTTTAACAGGTAACACAGCATGCAACACCTTTCCTACTCAGGACCAGAAAGGGGGAGATCCAACACCTAATTTCAGAAGAGCTCCTCGAGAACATTCTGTTTGGGGGAGGAGTTACTGAGTGTGGCTGGAGGGACAAGAGAGGAGAGACGTGTGGAGACAAGCTGGTGAAAAGAGGGCTATAGAGAGCTCACCCCCAGGTCGGAGCGCAAGAAACCGGAACCCCCGGAGTCAGAGTCTGAGTGGGTAAACTAAAGTCCCAGCAGCAGAATCCGGAGAGCAGTAGACAGCAGGTTCTCTGCCCCAACTAATACTCTACTACACAGCAGCAGCACATGTTAGCCAGAGACTCCATAACTGAGTGATTCCTGAAGCAGGTTACAGCTGCCTGTTATGAGAGTGAAGTTCTACCTAGACAAGAGACAAGGTGAGGAACTTGGACGGAGCTTATAGCAGCCAGTGCCTCAGAGAATAGCGCTTGAAAGGAGACCTCACATCCCACCTGAACTAAGGGGATTCCAAATTGGTTTCAGGCCGACCAACTCCAGCACCATCTGTTCTCAGTGCCCTGGACACTTTACCTGCAAAAACTGCGAGGAAAGCTTTGGAAACTGCATCTGACTGTGTCTCCTCAAGTCCTTCCTGCAAAACACACTCCACTCTGCTACATCTTTCAGCACCATTACTTTCTATACCATCTCTCTGCCCTGGGACAACCTTCACTTGTGGGAAGCTGTTCCAACTCTACTGCATCACACCATCTGTCCCAGAGGATCTGCACTGCAGCGCTTGTCACCTCTGACCAGAAACCACAGGTGGCGTGACGAATACCTTACTACAAACTCTATCATTCCCTGTACATATTCCCTTTTTATTGGATGACCAGGGCCACAGCCCGGGTCACTGCCGCTGTGACACATCCCCTTTAAGACACCGGGCCGGTACCGAGTATCCCACTGCACTGGCGGGCGATCCAAGTGTATGTTCATGAAATGTCTAAGTATGCAACTGGTATTAACATTTCTGAGATTTTTCCCTCGGCTAAAGGTCCTTCTGCACTGTTTAGAGATAACCTTTGCCTCATCAATAGGATTTCGATCCAAAAAGTGGCACACTGGACTCTTCCTACTATGGTATCAATTTTCAGGGCTTGCCCGCTGTGCAAATTTGACCATCTGGCCAAGCTGTCCTGCAACTCTCTTTTTGCTTTTTAACACCTTTTTGGACCGCTACAGGCCTGCCAGATAACCGCTGATGCGATGTCGATGCCTGCTGCGGATCCTACTCCTCTTCTGAGCTATTGCCAGCGCCACCCCCTTCCCCAAATGGATGCCAATCCGTGTCAACAACTGGGTCATCCATCACCTCCTCTTCAATGTAATCTGGGGCACCTGAGTTTTATCAGGGTCAGATTCTGGATCAGTAGACTGCAAGGGAAATGTAGTGCTATGGGTGAATGTACCAGCAGAATCATCTAGCAGTGGCTGTGCATCATGATGTGCACTCCATCTCTGATTCATGTTGGACTGGGGAATTGAGGATTTCCCTTCATAACCCAGGCATGGTATGTGAAAAGTGCTCCATGGACTAATCTGAAGTGTCGGCTGACGGATCCTTCACTTTTGGTGGGGTTGAAGCACACAAGGAAAGGTGTTGTTCCTTACCAGGAGCCAGCACTGACGACTCAGTCCTTGCATTTTTTGAAAGTTCAGAAGAGGAGGCGATATACAAAATAATGGAAAGACCCAACGTTTTGGCATCATCATCTTGAAACATGTTATAAACCTGCAAACCGTGACATATAGTAATGTTTTGCAGTTGATTATTTGTGTTATGTCATATGTGTATGTATATTAACTGTTTGTTTTGCATAATTGTAAGAACATTGATGAGAAACTGATACCACTGGCAGACCTATCTGATTTTCAAAGAGGCAAAATTGTTGGTGCCTGGATGGCCAGTGCTAGTGTAACCAAAAGTGCCGAAATGCTTGGCGTGTCAAGAGGTACTAACTCCAAAGTAATGACTGCGTTAGAAAGAGAAGGAAAAAGGTCCGCAGTAAAGCACAGGTCTGGCCGAAAGTCGAAGTTGACTGAGAGAGACCGTCGGACTGTAAAGCGAATTATGAGAGAGGATCGCAAGACCACGGCTCCGAAAATCACTGCTGAGCTCAATGAACACCGACAGAACCCCGTTGTCATGTATAGTGTACAGTTCCTATAGCGTCTTGTGCTTGGGTGCGAGGAAAACACATGAGACATAGGTTGATATGAAATGACTTGTATTACTTCATGCAGAAAAGGTCACACAGTTTGCAGGAACAGAGGCAGGAGAACACAGCAGGCCAGAGTAACTTCAAGCTCTACAATAACTCTCCAAGCAGGTTCAGGATCTCTTCTCTGTACCGTAATTCCTCTGCAAACATGGATTCACCAGACAGCAGGTTTCCAAAGTCCAAAAGTGTTCCAAAGTTCCTCAGTAGGAAATAGCTGGAGTCCAAAATCCTAGGTTTCCAGGAGTCAGGTCACAGGCTGACTGAGGCTTGATTCAGGAGCACTGATTGTTCAGCTGAGGCTGCTTAAGAAGCAAGAGGTAGAGAATCAGGGCGGGAACATGAAAACTGGAAACTCCATATTAACTGAGGGCAAGAGCTGCAGAAAGACAGAAAGCAAAATGGTCGACGGAAAACTGAGTTTCAAGGAACATGTCAAAAGAGACAAAGAACCTTACACCCGTTTCCACGAAAACGCTTCGTCGGGAGCTGCACAAATCTGGATTTCACGAAAGAGCTGCAATTCGAAAACCGCTGCTCTCAATGACATATGTTTCCAGGCATTTAGAGTGATGTAGAAACCTCCAGAATTGTTCCCTCGACCAGTGGAAACATGTGATATTCTCAGGAGAATCATCGTTTACCTATTTCCTACCTCCGCCTGAGTGTACGTTTGTAGACAGCCGAAAGAAGCATTCCATCCAGACTGCCTTCTCCCAAAGGTTAAACATGGCGGAGGTTCTGTGATCATCTGGGGTGCTATTTCATGGAGATCCATGGGCCAATAATATCCCTTCATGGAAGAATTAACAGCCGCGATTATTTAGGCATTTTGGTCTACCAAGTGCATCCTTTGGTTTAAGCACTGTTGAGGCTGCTTAAGAAGCAAGAGGGAGAGAATCAGGGCGGGAACATGAAAACTGGAAACTCCATATTAACTGAGGGCAAGAGCTGCAGAAAGACAGAAAGCAAAATGGCCGACGGAAAACTGAGTTTCAAGGAACATGTCAAAAGAGACAAAGAACCTTACATTACTCCCCCCTTAAGGACAACCTCCGGTTGACCTCAGACCAGGCTTGTCAGGGTACCTCTGATGAAACTGGCGGAGCAGGCGAGGAGCATTTACATTATTGACTGGTTCCCATGAGTTGTCCTCCACTGGGTAGCCCTGCCATTTAATCAAATATTGCAACTGATTTCTGTACAACCTGGAATCTAGAATCCTTTCCACCATAAATTCTTCCTGACTATCGACCAGCACTGGGTCAGGGCAAGGAGAAGAGCGTCCAGGAAACGTATTGGGTGTTGCAGCCTTTAGTAGGGATACATGAAAGACAGGGTGGATTCTCATAGTTCTGGGCAGTTGAAGACGACAAGCAACAGCACTTATAATCTTACTGATCTTATAAGGTCCAATGTACTTATGTCCCAATTTAGACGATGGAATCTTTATTTTAAGATTTCTGGTTGACAGTCAGACCAAATCTCCTACCTTGAAAGCTGGTGCAGGTTTACGAAATTTATCTGCTGCTTTCTTGTACCTTTCCTGAGCCAATTCTAGATTTTCCTTTAGAAGATCCATATTCTTTTGTAAAGAAGTGATTCTTTCAGCCACTGCCGGCAAGGGCGTATCTATGGGAAATCGAGTAAGAATGTTAGGATGATAACCTAGATTGGAGTAAAAAGGAGACTGCTTAGTGGAGGCGCTCTGAGAGTTATTATAAGAGAACTCAGCCAGTGGAAGTAGATCCACCCAATCATCTTGTAGGTGGCAGATAAAGCAGCGGAGATACTGCTCCAGGGTCTGATTGGTTCGTTCTGTCTGTCCATTAGTCTGGGGATGAAAAGCAGAAGAAAGGTTTTTGCCAAAACCTTGAAGTGAATTGCACCCCTCGATCCGAAATGACCTCATCCGGTACTCCATGTAAGCGAAACACATTCTTAATCATCATGTCTGATGTCTGTTTTGCAGTGGGTAAGCCGACACAAGGGATAAAATGAGCTGCCTTTGTTAGACGATCAACCACCACTAGAATGGTGTTCTTCCCTTGAGAGGTTGGTAACTCCACAATGAAGTCCATAGAAATGGATCCCCACGGGCGGGACGGGGTGGGAAGAGGTTGTAACAGACCAGTTGGTGAGGAGCGAGGTGTTTTGCATCTTGCACAGACTTCACATGAAGTGACATAGTTTAAAACATCTTTCCTGTAAGTGGGCCACCAAAAGAAACGAGAAAGAAATTCTTGTGTCTTTAGAATTCCCCTATGCCCGGCTATCTTGGAATCGTGGATGAGTTGCAATACTCTCAATCTGACTGTTTCAGGTATATACAGACGTTGTCCCTGAATCCACACACCATTCTTAAAGACAAGACTTACGTCCCTTGGGGGTTGAGCCAACAAAGAATCCGCATGGTATGCTTCCTTGATGTCCTTAAGTAGGTCTTGATTATGAATCACTCCCAGGAATCTAGAGTCAGGAAGAATAGTCTTAGGAAGAGTAAGTGGACGTGTCTCTGCTGAATGAATCCTAGAGAGTGCATCAGCCTTTCCATTGCGCGATCCTGGTCTATAAGAAATTACAAAATTAAATTGGTTTAGGAAAAGATTCCAGCGAGCCTGGCGAGGAGTCAGGCACTTAGCCGACCTGATAAATTCAAGGTTACGATGGTCTGTCAGGACGACTATTTGCTGTGCAGCTCGCTGAAGAAGGTGTCTCCATTCCTTGAAGGTGGCAATAATGGCCAACAATTCTCTATTGCCCACATCGTAGTTCCTCTCAGCCGAAGACAACTGCTGGGAAAAGAAGGCACAGGGATGCAAGACATTCTTCTCACCTGTTCTCTGAGAGAGTATAGCTCCAACGGCACAGTCTGAAGCATCCACCTCTATTATGAAGGCAAGCTCGGGGTTGGGATGTACTAAGATAGGTGCGGTGGTAAATTTATCCTTTAAACAGGAAAATGCTTCCTGAGCTTTCGGGGTCCAGGAGAACCTAGACTGTTTCCGGGTAAGTTGGGTGATAGGTGACACTACCTCAGAGAAATTCCTAATGAAACGTCTATAGAAGTTGGCAAACCCGATGAAGCGCTGCACCTCCTTCACATTTCTAGGAATTGGCCAATCCTTGATGGCTTGGGTCTTGCTTCCATCCATACTAATCCCTTGCGTAGATAGTACATACCCCAGAAATTGAATTTCGGTCCTATGGAATTCACACTTTTCAAGTTTGATGTAGAGATGGTTTTGTCTTAGGCGTTCTAAGACCATTCTCACATGTCCATGATGTTCCTCTGTGGAGTTAGAAAAAATTAGAATATCATCCAGATAAATCACCACAAATGTATCTAGGAGATCCCTGAAGATGTCATTCACCAAGTGTTGGAAAGTGGCTGGGGCGGTACTCAGACCAAAAGGCATAACTAGATATTCAAAGTGTCCATAGCGTGACCTGAATGCAGTCTTCCATTCATCCCCAGGTCTAATACGGACCAAGTTATAGGCCCCACGGAGATCTAGTTTAGAGAAAATTTTGGCGTGCCGCACTCTCTCCAACAACTCAGGGATTAAAGGCAATGGATAACGGTTTCTAATAGTAACCTTATTGAGTTCCCTATAGTCTATGCAGGGTCTCAGAGATCCATCTTTCTTCTTCACAAAGAAGATGGGTGCACCTGCGGGAGATGAAGAGGGGCGTATGAAGCCTTTGGCTAGATTTTCATCTATGTAGTCCTTCAAAGCTTTTAGCTCGGGCCCCGCTAGGGGGTAGATCTTACCAAAAGGTATCTCGGCTCCAGGCAATAATTCGATTGGACAATCATATGGACGGTGAGGAGGAAGCTGATCAGTGTTCTTCTTGTCACATAAATCCACATAGTCCTGGTATACAGCTGGTAGTTCAGGGACTGACATGGTTCCTTTAGGAACAGAGCAAGCTGAAACTCCTTGACTCATCTGTTTCTCCGGAAAGTGTAATTCCTTGGTTTCCCAGTTAATCGTAGGATTCTGCGCCTGCAGCCATGGTAGCCCTAGAATAATGGGAAAGTGGGGAGAAGAGATAAGCATAAAATACATTTTCTCCTGATGATCTTTACCCATAAGGACCCTCAAAGGCTCTGTTTCCTGATCCACTGGTCCAGAGGTCAGCAGGGAGCCATCCACAGTCTCCATCTGTACTGGAGTAGCCTTCTTCACTGAACGTATCCCCTGTTTCAGAGCAAAGGAGATATCCATAAAATTTCCACTTGCTCCTGAGTCGATCATAGCAGAGCTAGACACCCAGACTGAGTCCACCCAGAGTTTGATGGAAAGGAAGCAATGAGAATTATTTCTTTTACAACTCAGCTGGGACACCGCTGAGGAAACTTGAAAAATTGCAGCGTTTATACCGTCATTGTCCCCAGAACTAACAGAGTTTAAGTCCGAGAAATCAAGATCTCTTGCAGCAGATCTCTCTGGAGTCTGAGGCTCGGACATGACAGAGCTCCTCTCGCAACACTCACAGTGAATGACTGCTGCAGTAGTCTTACGAGAACGGCTGGGGCAGTTTATAATGAAGTGCCCTGACTTACCACAGTAAAAACATAGATTTTCCTTTATACGATGTTCTTTGCGTGCATCACTAACCCATCTTTGTAAAGAGTCCACCTGCATGGGTTCAGGTTCTGGTTCCCTTGTGATCCTACTCAAAGGTTCCTTAGCTGAGGAGGGAGGTAGGAAAAGGTTAGTGCGATTATTTTCGAACCATCTCTCTTGTCTGCGTTCAGTCAGACGAGCATCAATACGGATACAATAGTTAATAAAGTCACCTAACGCAGTGGGAGGGTCGGCACGAGCAAGTTCATCCTTAATCAGTGGAGACAACCCTTTCCGAAAAATAGATTTTTTGGCGGAAGTGTCCCAAGTGGTATCAAGAGCCCATCTCCTGAAATCCAAGGCATATTCGGCTACTGAACGCTTACCTTGGCGCAAAGTTAACATGGCTGCTTCAGCTGTTGCACCTCGATTGGGGTCATCAAACACCTGCCCCATGGCTGAAATAAAAGCATCAAGGTGATTCAAACAATCATCCTCAGTCTCAATCAGAGGGTTTGTCCACATCAAAGCCTTATTGGTAAGCAACATGATTATAGTAAGCACTTTGGATTGTTCAGTGGGAAATTGTGAAGCATGTGCAGAGAAAAATAGATTGCATTGGTTAATAAATCCCCTGAATTTCTCACGTTCACCGCCAAAACGAAAAGGAGGTAACTTGGGGATCCCATAACTCGGGGTTATGGCAGGAGCCTGGACTCGTTCCTCTAGAGCCTCAATCCTGGCTCGTAATTCCTGAGTAGTTTGTCCAAACACTTGCAAATTATGATTAGTGAGGTCCTGTAGGATTGCAAAACGGGTCTTTATAGTCTGTATATCTGCAAGGATTGTATCAGTCACTCCGCAAAGCTCCTTTATGCGGGCCTCCATCTTCCAGATCTTTTAAGGCAGAAGTGCTGGAAGGAGAAGAGGAAAGAAAAAAAAAAAACAATAGTGTTTACCTGTGGTAACACTCCAGAGTAACATTTAAGGGAATGCACTCACCTGGAATGGTTGTGAGAAGTCACAACCACTGTCATCACAGAAGGTATTAAACGGACATCTGATATCCACAGCCACAGCAGACATGGCTTTCCCAGACCCAGCAGACACTAAACATTGGCTCCTGAATCTTGTCATGTATAGTGTACAGTTCCTATAGCGTCTTGTGCTTGGGTGCGAGGAAAACACATGAGACATAGGTTGATATGAAATGACTTGTATTACTTCATACAAGCATGCAGAAAAGGTCACACAGTTTGCAGGAACAGAGGCAGGAGAACACAGCAGGCCAGAGTAACTTCAAGCTCTACAATAACTCTCCAAGCAGGTTCAGGATCTCTTCTCTGTACCGTAATTCCTCTGCAAACATGGATTCACCAGACAGCAGGTTTCCAAAGTCCAAAAGTGTTCCAAAGTTCCTCAGTAGGAAATAGCTGGAGTCCAAAATCCTAGGTTTCCAGGAGTCAGGTCACAGGCTGACTGAGGCTTGATTCAGGAGCACTGATTGTTCAGCTGAGGCTGCTTAAGAGCAAGAGGTAGAGAATCAGGGCGGGAACATGAAAACTGGAAACTCCATATTAACTGAGGGCAAGAGCTGCAGAAAGACAGAAAGCAAAATGGCCGACGGAAAACTGAGTTTCAAGGAACATGTCAACAGAGACAAAGAACCTTACACCCGTTTCCACGAAAACGCTTCGTCGGGAGCTGCACAAATCTGGATTTCACGGAAGAGCTGCAATTCGAAAACCGCTGCTCTCAATGACATATGTTTCCAGGCGTTTAGAGTGATGTAGAAACCTCCAGAATTGTTCCCTCGACCAGTGGAAACATGTGATATTCTCAGGAGAATCATAGTTTACCTATTTCCTACCTCCGCCTGAGTGTACGTTTGTAGACAGCCGAAAGAAGCATTCCATCCAGACTGCCTTCTCCCAAAGGTTAAACATGGCGGAGGTTCTGTGATCATCTGGGGTGCTATTTCATGGAGATCCGTGGGGCCAATAATATCCCTTCATGGAAGAATTAACAGCCGCGATTATTTAGGCATTTTGATCTACCAAGTGCATCCTTTGGTTTAAGCACTGTTCCCGGAGGGGAACGCCATTTTTCAGGATGATAATGCACCAATTCATACAGCTACAATCGTGAAATCATGCCAAGAGGAACATTCTAATGAAGTTGAGCATCTCATCTGGCTCCCACAATCCCCAGACCTCAACATTAAAAAGCATTTATGTTCGATTTTAGAGATTCAAGTTAGACGTCGATTTCCGCCGCCATCGTCGCTCAAAGAATTGGAGGGTGTTTTAACTGAAGAATGGGCTAAAATTCCTTTGGAAACAATTCACACCTTGTATGAATCCATAACTCGGAGAATTGAGGCTGTAATCGCCGACAAAGGTGGACCTACACCATATTAAACTAACTTTTGTTGATGTTTCCAGGTGTTAACTTTACATTATTTTCTCCAACCCCTGTAGATGGAGGGTTTTTTTGGCAATGTAAGCCAAAATCTGTTCCTGATGCCCAGGCTTTAAAAGCTGTTTACCTATTCCCAGTAAAGGGAGCCTTCCAGCCCTTCTTCAGCCCGAAGACTCTTTATGATAGCACACTATTTTCAGGGCAAGCGAGCTCCTGTATAGTCCAAAAAATTTTATAAATGTCCGTATATATTTCAGGAGGCAGACACTGACGCTCTCAGGCTCAGTCTGGATTACCCAATAATCTAACAAGATAAAAAATGGGTACTGTATCACCATATAGAAGGTATATATAGTATAGTGAAAATAAAACAAATCTCCATATATATTTCAGGAGGCAGACTCGTCCGCTTACAGGCTCAGTCTGTATTACACAATAATATAAAAATCTGAAAAAGGGTACTGTTTCACCAGATACAAGGTATATATAGTATAGTGAAAATATTCTAAATCGCAGTATATATTTCAGAAGGCAGACTCGGACGCTCACAGGCTCAGTCTGGATTACACCAGAATATAATAAGAAAAAGGGGTACTGAATCAACAGATAGCAGGTATATATAGTATAGTGAAAATATTCTTAATCTCCATATATATTTCATGAGTCAGACAAAGACGCTCACAAGCTCAGTATGGATTACACAAGTATATAAAAAGCAGATCCGCAAGAAATAATCACACATGTGGCCCAATGTTCCCGGTGTCAATGATGCACTTAAAGTGGTGGGTGGAGGAGGACTTTATGGCTAAAAGGGTACTGTATCACAAGCATCCAGCTGTATACAGTCTAGGAGTCATTGTAAATCTCCGTATATATTTCCGGTGTAACAGACAGACTCTCACAGGCTCAGTATGGATTACACCAGAATACAATAAGAAGAAAAAGGCATACCGTATTTTTCGGACCATAAGACGCACTTTTTTTCCTCCAAATTTGGGAGGAAAGTGTGCGTGCGTCTTATGGTCGGAATGTAACATGTGGGGAGGGGGGCAGGGGGCAGCGGTGGAGTGAGATGGCAGGAGGCAGGAAAATATCCCCTCTGCTGCAGGAATCCGGCGCTGGGGAAACCACTGGTCCCGATACTTAAGTGCAGTGAATATTAATTAGCCGCTTCCCCGCCCACCTATCAGCTGAGCAGTGAGCGGGGAGCAGCAAATGACAGAGCCACATGGTTCCCCAGTACCTGATTCCTGCAGCAGCTGGGGAGATGTGTGTTGGAAGGAGAAGGAGGCAGCAGGAGCAGAGTGCAGCAGGAGGCATCGCATACCTGACAGCCTGGGGGCTGTGCTGATGCGATGCTGAATGCTCCTGTGGAGGACCTGTGATGAGGTCATGAAGAGGGCGGGCTGGAGCATCACATGACCAAAGCCCTGCCTCTTCATGTCCTTCAGACACACTGTACAACAGAGAATTAATTAAAAGGTTAGGCTACTTTCACACTTGCGTTTTTTTGCGCAGCGCATCGTGCGCACATGAAACGCATAAAAAAACGCATGCAAACGCTTACAAACGCTGCGATTTTTAGTCGCATCAGCGTGCGCATTACGACCAAAAATCGCAGCGTTTGTATGCGATTTCAAGCGTTTTTGCATGTGCTTGCATTTTTTCGGCGCATGGGTTGTCTACGTGTCACATTTCTATCATCTCTGTCTCTATTATCTCAGTCTCTATCATCTGTCTCTATCATCTCTGTCTCTATTATCTCTGTCTCTATCATCTGTCTCTATCATCTATGTCTCTATCATCTGTCTCTATCATCTCTGTCTCTATCATCTCTGTCTCTATCATCTGTCTCTATCATCTGTCTCTATCATCTGTCTCTATCAACTCTGTCTCTATCATCTGTCTCTATCATCTCTGTCTCTATCATCTGTCTCTATCATCTGTGTCTCTATCATCTCTGTCTCTATCATCTCTCTCTATCATCTGTCTCTATCATCTCTGTCTCTATCATATCTGTCTCTATCATCTCTGTCTCTATCATCTCTGTCTCTATCATTTCTGTCTCTATCATCTCTGTCTCTATTATCTCTGTCTCTATCATCTGTCTCTATCATCTCTGTCTCGATCATCTGTCTCTATCATCTCTGTCTCTATCATCTCTGTCTCTATTATCTCTATCATCTGTCTCTATCATCTCTGTCTCTATCATCTGTCTCTATCATCTCTGTCTCTATCATCTCTGTCTCTATCATCTCTCTCTATCATCTGTCTCTATCATCTGTCTCTATCAACTCTGTCTCTATCATCTCTGTCTCTATCATCTGTCTCTATCATCTGTCTCTATCAACTCTGTCTCTATCATCTGTCTCTATCATCTCTGTCTCTATCATCTGTCTCTATCATCTGTGTCTCTATCATCTCTGTCTCTATCATCTGTCTCTATCATCTCTGTCTCTATCATCTCTATCATCTCTGTCTCTATCATCTCTATCATCTCTGTCTCTATTATCTCTGTCTCTATCATCTGTCTCTATCAACTCTGTCTTTATCATCTGTCTCTATCATCTGTCTCTATCATCTCTGTCTCTATCATCTGTCTCTATTATCTCTGTCTCTATCATCTGTCTCTATCAACTCTGTCTCTATCATCTGTCTCTATCATCTCTATCATCTCTGTCTCTATCATCTGTCTCTATCATCTCTGTCTCTATCATCTGTCTCTATCATCTGTCTCTATTTCTATGCAGCATGTATTTCTATGCAGCCGCACGCTCCAGTCCGAGTGCCGGCGGCAGTGCCGGTTGTTCATGCGAGAGACTCTCACAAAATCGTGCAAGTTTCTCACATGTGTGACCCCGGCCTTATACTCACCCTCCAGAGTCTTCACATAGTAGTTTACAGACACCACACTGGTCCCGCAGCACCATCTCCTACCTGTAGCTTCCAACATAATAACATACTATTATATATAATAACACCACATATAATAGTATGTTATTTATGTTATTAAATATTTTACCACATTTTTTGCTTCAAATATATTTTTCCCTATTTTCCACCTCTAAAACCTGGGTGCGTCTTATAGTCCGGTGCGTCTTATAGTCCGAAAAATACGGTACTGTATCCTCAGATCCCAGGTATATATAGTATAGTGAAAATATTCTAAATCTCCGTATATTTTTCAAGAGGCAGACAGATGCTCAAAGGCTCAGTATGGATTACACAAGAATCTAAACAATATGTGGGTGTAGGAGGGTGGTTTTGGCATCCCAGATAGGGAGGTGGCAAAAGTGCCATAAGTTGAGGTGTCTAATGGACGTAAAGCAGCTGCAATTGTATGAATTGGAGAAGTACGAGGAAGAGGAGGCCAAAAAAAGGGGTACTGTATCACCAAATACAAGGTAGTATAGTGAAAATATTCAAAATCTCCGTATATATTTCAGGAGGCAGACACTGACGGTCACCGGCTCAGTATGGATTACACAATAATATTAAAAGATGAAAAAGGGGTACTGTTTCAGCAGATGCAAGGTACAGGGGCGTATCCAGGGGGGCGCAGTCGGGCCACCTAATGCGGCGTTCCACAGTGTCTCCCCCACGGCTGTGTTCTGCCGCCCCCGGCATGGGAGTCGGCAGTTCCCTGTTCAAGCTGACAGCCGGCGCAGAGAAGCTGCTGTGTGCCGGCTCCCAGGGATCAATTGCACTGGTGTCTATACAGACACCAGTACAATTGAAGCTCTGACCGCTGGGTCAGAGCGACATCTGCAGCGTGATCAGGTCATGTGATCACGCTGCTGACGTCACTCACCGGCGGCGCCCAGAAGGGTGAAGACTGGTGGTGAGTGTGCTCCACTATGGAGCTGAAGATACCACCGAAGATAAATGGGGTGTTATGATTTGGTACATGAGGAGAGCAGGCAAAAAAGGAAATACACAAGAGAGGTTGGAATCTATGGGATTGCAGTACCCTGACTAACCACCACAACTAAAAGCAGCCGTGGAGCGTACCTACGTTGGTCCTAGACGCCTCGTCACAGCCTGAGAAGCTAACTACACCTAAAGACAGAAAGAGGAAAACTATCTGCCCCGGAGCAGATCCCCAAAGAACATAGAAAGCCCCCAAACATGTAATGGCGGTTAGACAAGAGGAAAATACAGACACAGACAGAAAATAGTATGAGCAAACGTTGGGGCCCAAACTTCCTAAATAGAAAAGGATAGGAAGGACACTTACTGCAATCCCAAAAAACCCTGAAAAGTACCAACTCTACTAATTACAAAAACACCTGAGATCACACGACCTCTACCACCTAAATTAGTTCTCTGGTGTAACAAAACTAAACAGCAGCCACTGAAAAAAACTGGAAAAGGCAAATGAACAAACAACAGTGGCTGAACTAAACTGAGAGGAGCACAAACCCCCGGAGGGGACCCGGCAGACCCCCACAGAAGTGCTGGACAAAATGCAAAAAGCAAGCACAAAAAACTAAAAGAAGAAAATGTCTTATCTGTTAGCAGAAGATGCAGGCACGAAACAGCAAGCTACAAAGTGAACAGGAATCAAAGATGAGACCAGAACAATTGATCACCGGCAACCCGGCAATTGATCACCGGGGAGAAAATGGCTAGAAGGTTGGAGGAGTCTTTAAACTAGGAACTGGGGGGGAGGGTATTCATTTTATAGGAGGGGAAGGCAGTACAGATAGAGACCTGGGCACAAATAATGAAATTGGGGGTGGGGGTGGCATGGGGGGTGGGGTTAGAACAGTTAATTTAAGAAAGAATAGAGGTTCAGAGAGATACATAAAGTGCATGTATACTAATGCTAGAAGCCTCACCAACAAAATGGCGGAATTAGAATTAATTTTGTTGGAACATAATTATGACATGGTGGGGATATCTGAGACTTGGCTGGATGAGAGCCACGACTGGGCGGTTAATTTACAGGGCTATAGTCTGTTTAGAAATGACCGTAAAAATAAGCGAGGTGGGGGTGTGTGTTTATATGTAAAATCATCCTTAAAACCCATCCTGCGTGATATCTGTGAATCTAATGCAGATGTAGAGTCTCTGTGGGTGGAGATTAGGGGAGGGGGGAAAAATAATAAATTATTGATAGGGGTTTGTTATAAGTCTCCTAAAATAATGGAAGCAACAGAGAATATCCTCGTAAAGCAAATAGATGAAGCAGCAACTCAAGGAGAAGTCATTATTATGGGGGACTTCAACTACCCTGAAATACATTGGGGAACAGAAACCTGCAGTTCCAGCAAAGGTAATAAGTTTTTGGCAACTATGAGAGACAATTACCTTTCACAACTAGTTCAGGACCCAACAAGAGGGGGGGCACTGCTAGACCTAATATTATCCAACAGGCCAGACCGCATATCAAATATAAGGGTTGGGGGTCACTTGGGTAATAGTGATCACAAAATAATAAGCTTTCATGTATCCTTTAATAAGACGTGTAGTCGAGGGGTTACAAGGACACTAAACTTCAGGAAGGCAAATTTCCAACGGATGAGAGATGATCTTGGTGCAATAAACTGGGACGATATCCTGAGACATAAAAATACACAAAGAAAATGGGAGACGTTTATTAGTATCCTGAATAGGACCTGTGCACAGTATATACCCTATGGGAATAAACATGCTAGAATTAGGAGGAAACCACTATGGCTAAATAGAGCTGGGACAAAAAGAAAGCGTTTAGGGAATTAAAGCAAGTAGGTAGTGAAGAGGCATTAAATAAATACAGAAGACTGAATAAATTCTGTAAAAAGCAAATCAAGACAGCAAAGATTGAGGCAGAGAGACTCATTGCCAGAGAAAGTAAAAATAATCCCAAAATATTCTTTAACTACATAAATAGCAAGAAACTAAAAAATGATAGTGTTGGTCCCCTTAAAAATAGTCTGGGTGAAATGGTGGATGAGGATGAGGAAAAAGCCAATATGCTAAATGACTTTTTTTCAACTGTATTTACACAAGAAAATCCCATGACAGATAACATGATCAGAGATAAAAAAATTTCTCCATTAAATGTCACATGCTTAACCCAGCAGGAAGTACGGAGGCGTCTAAAAATCACTAAAGTTGACAAATCCCCGGGCCCGGATGGGATACACCCCCGAGTACTGCAGGAATTAAGTACAGTTATAGATAGACCATTATTTTTAATCTTTAAAGATTCCATAATAACTGGGTCTGTACCACAGGACTGGCGTATAGCAAATGTGGTGCCAATATTCAAAAAGGGGGCAAAAACTGAACCTGGAAATTATAGGCCAGTGAGCTTAACATCTACTGTGGGTAAAATCCTGGAGGGTTTTTTAAGGGATACTATATTGGAGTATCTGAAGCTGAATAACCTCATGACACAGTATTAGCATGGGTTTACGAGGGACCGTTCTTGTCAGACTAATCTGATAAGCTTTTATGAAGGGGTAAGTTCAGGACTGGACCAAGGGAATGCAGTGGACGTGGTGTTCATGGACTTCTCAAAAGCTTTTGATACAGTGCCACACAAAAGGTTGATACATAAAATGAGAACAATGGGGATAGGGGAAAATATGTGTAAGTGGGTTAAGAACTGGCTCATGGATAGGAAACAAAGGGTGGTTATTAATGGAGCACACTCGGACTGGCTCACGGTTAGCAGTGGGGTACCACAGGGGTCAGTATTGGGGCCGCTTCTCTTTAACATATTTATTAATGACCTTGTAGGGGCATACAGAGTAGTATTTCAATATTTGCAGATGACACTAAACTCTGCAGGGTAATAAATACAGAGGAGGATAATTTTTATATTACAGGAGGATTTATGTAAACTAGAAGCTTGGGCTGATAAATGGCAAATGAGCTTTAATGGGGATAAATGTAAGGTCATGCACTTGGGTAGAACAAATAAGATGTATAATTATGTGCTTAATTGTAAAACACTGGGCAAAACTGTCACTGAAAAAGACTTGGGTGTATGAGTGGACGACAAACTCACATTTAGTGGCCAATGTCAGGCAGCTGCTGCCAAGGCAAATAAAATAATGGGATGCATTAGACGAGGCATAGATGCTCATGAGGAGAACATAATTTTACCTCTATACAAGTCACTGGTGCGACCACACTTAAATACTGTGTGCAGTTCTGGTCTCCGGTGTATAAGAAAGACATAGCTGAACTGGAGCGGGTGCAGAGAAGAGCGACCAAGGTTATTAGAGAACTGGGGGGTCTGCAATACCAAGACAGGTTATTACACTTGGGATTATTTAGTTTGGAAAAACGAAGGCTTAGGGGTGATCTTATTACAATGTACAAATATATGAGGGGACAGTACAAAGACCTTTCTAATGATCTTTTTACTCTTAGACCTGTGACGGGGACGAGGGGGCATCCTCTACGTCTGGAGGAAAGAAGGTTTAGCCATAATCACAGATGCAGATTCTTTACTGTAAGAGCAGTGAGACTATGGAACTCTCTGCCGTCTAATGTTGTAATGAGAGATTCCTTACTAAAATTTAAGAGGGGACTGGATGCCTTTCTTGAAAAGTATAATATTACAGGCTATATTCACTAGTTTCCTAGATACAGCGTTGATCCAGGGAGCTAGTCTGATTGCCGTATGTGGAGTCGGGAAGGAATTTTTTTCCCCAATGTGAAGCTTACTGTTTGCCACTTGGGTTTTTTTTGCCTTCCTCTGGATCAACATGTTAGGGCAGGTTAGGATAGGATATGGGTTGAACTAGATGGACTTAAAGTCTTCCTTCAACCTTAATAACTATGTAACCCTGATGGGAGGGAACCTCCCATATATAAGACCAGTCAGTAACACCTGATCGCCAATCTTCACAATCTTCATTGGATAGTTCAATACTGTTTGTAACCACCAGAGGGAGCTTCTGCTCAGAATTCATTTCTAGCACATTCACAACAGTACCCCCTCCTTGAGGAGGGGTCACCGAACCCTCATTTGAGCAACCAGGTCGGTCAGGATGAGCTCTGTGATACGCACGGATGAGTCTCCTAGCATGGATGTCCGAAGCAAACACCCAAGAATTGTGCTCCTGACCATAACCTCTCCACTTAACCAAATACTGGAGTTTCCGTCTCGAAAAACGAGAATTCATATTTTCTCAACCACATACTCCAGATTGCCCTCAACCAAAACAGGGTCAGGAGGCACAGCCATAGGAACCACTGGCTCGACAAACCTCTTCAATAAGGACTTGTGGAACACATTATGGATCTTAAATGTCCCTGGAAGAAGTAAACGAAAGGAAACAGGATTAAGAATCTCCATGATCTTATAAGGTCCAATGAACCTAGGCTTAAACCTAGGAGATGCAACTCTCATAGGGATATTTCTTGAGGACAACCAGACCAAGTCCCCCACTTCAAACCGAGGACCATCAGTCCTATGCCGGTTGGCAAACCGCTGGGTCCTCTCCTGAGAGAGGGACAACCTCTCCACTACCTGGTCCCAAATCTGCTGCATACGCTCCACAACAGAGTCAACACCTGGACAGACAGAAGCCTCCGACTGTCCTGAAGAAAATCGAGGGTGAAACCCAAAATTGCAGAAAAATGGAGACATCAAAGTGGCAGAGCTAGCCCTATTATTAAGAGCAAACTCAGCCAAAGGCAAAAAAGAGACCCAGTCATCCTGATCAGCAGACACAAAGCATCTCAGATAAGTCTCCAATGTCTGGTTTGTTCTCTCGGTTTGTCCATTGGTCTGAGGATGAAAAGCCGAGGAGAAAGACAATTGAACACCAAGTTTAGAACAAAAAGTCCTCCAAAATCTGGAAACAAACTGGACTCCTCTGTCAGACACAATGTTCTCAGGAATGCCGTGTAACCGAACCACGTGCTGAAGGAACAAAGGCACCAATTCAGAGGAGGAAGGCAACTTAGGTAATGGCACAAGATGTATCATTTTGGAAAACCTATCACAAATCACCCAGATAACGGTCATTCTCTGAGAAACAGGGAGGTCGGAAATGAAATCCATAGAGATATGGGTCCATAGTCTCTTGGGCACAGGCAATGGCATCAACAAACCACTAGAGCGAGAGCAAGACTTGGAGCGAGAGCAAGTCCCGCAGGACTGCACAAATTCCCTGACGTCACGAGACAAAGTAGGCCACCAAAAGGACCGACTAACCAAGTCTCTGGTACCAAAAATTCCGGGATGACCGGCCAACGTGGAACAATGATTCTCAGACATCACACTCTTTTTCCACCGGTCTGGGACAAACAATTTCCCAATAGGGCAGCGCTCGGGTTTATTCTCCTGACACCCTTCCAGAGCCAGTCTCAAATTGGGCGAGATGGCGGAAAGAACTACACCCTCTTTCAAAATAACAGTAGGATCAGATAACTCAGGAGAGTCCGCAAGGAAACTCCTCAAGAGGGCATCCGCCTTAACATTCTTAGTGCCAGGAAGAAAGTAAACCATGAAATTAAAACGTGTGAAAAACAAGGCCCACCTGGCCTGTCTAGGATTAAGTCGCTTGGCTGATTCCAGATAAACCAGATTCTTATGGTCCGTGAGGACCATCACCTGATGTTTGGCTCCCTCCAGCCAATGTCTCCACTCTTCAAAAGCCCACTTCATGGCCAATAACTCCCGATTACCCACGTCATAATTACATTCAGTTGGAGAAAATTTTCAAGAGAAAAAGGCACAAGGGTTACTTTTAGAGGTCTCTGCATCTCTTTGGGACAAAACAGCACCTGCCCCAATTTCAGAGGCATCAACCTCCACCTGAAATGGCAGAGAAACATCAGGCTGCCGTAGAACAGGAGCAGAAGTGAATCTCTGCTTAAGTTCCTGAAACGCAGAGACTGCCTCAGGAGGCCAATTCACCACATCAGAACCCTTTTTGGTCAAATAAGTCAATGGTTTAACAATAACAGAGAAATTACCAATAAATTTACGATAAAAATTGGCAAAACCCAAGAATCTTTGAAGAGCCTTTAATGAAGTAGGTTGGACCCAATCACAGATGGCCTGAACCTTGACCGGGTCCATTTCAATAACAGATGGGGACAAAATGAATCCCAGAAATGAGATCCTCTGTACGCCAAAAAGACACTTTGATCCCTTCACAAACAGAGCATTCTCTCTCAAAATCTGGAACACAGTCCGAACATGTTTCACATGAGAGTCCCAGTCATTGGAAAAAATCAAGATATCATCCAAATAAACAATCAGAAATTTATCCACAAAATCCCTGAAAATGTCATTCATGAAGGACTGGAAGACAGAAGGAGCATTAGTGAGCCCAAAGGGCATCACTAGGTACTCAAAATGCCCCTCTGGGGTATTAAATGCCGTCTTCCATTCATCCCCGTGCTTAATGCGAATAAGGTTATTTGCCCCCCTGAGGTCAAGCTTGGTAAACCAAGTAGCACTTTTCACCCTGGAAAACAGGTCAGAAATCAAGGGTAACGGATATTGATATTTCACAGTGATATTGTTCAAGAGACGATAATCAATACACGGCCTTAATGAACCATCCTTTTTGGCCACAAAGAAAAAACCGGCACCCAAGGGTGAAGAGGATGGTCTGATATGACCCTTCTCCAATGACTCCTTGATATAAGACCGCATAGCGTCATGTTCAGGTACAGACAAGTTAAAAAGGCGACCTTTAGGGAATTTACTACCAGGCACTAATTCAATAGCGCAGTCATAGCTCCTATAGGGGGGCAAGGATGCAGATTTACTTTCGCTAAACACATCAGAAAAATAAGTCAAAAAGTCAGGAACATCCTGAGCCTGGGGCGAGGCAGAAAAAACAGGAGTGTTGGTATTAACACATTGGCAGTCCCAACTGGTTACAGAGACAGATTTCCAATCCAAAACAGGATTATGAGACTGTAACCAAGGGAAACCCAGTACGATAATGTCATGCAGATTATACAGCACCAAAAATTTGCAACACTCCTGATGATCAGGTTCAACCCTCATTATCACCTGATTAGAGAACTGAGGTTTATTCTCAGCCAAAGGGGTAGAATCGATCCCCAGTAGGGGAATAGACTTCCGTAGGGGTATCAAGGGAAACCCACAACGTTTAGCAAAATCAAAATCCATCAGGTTAATAGCTGCTCCCGAATCAACGAAAGCCTGAGCAGAAAATGTGGACAGGGAGCAAATCAGGGTAACAGTCAACAAAAATTTAGTCTGAACACTACCCAAGACAACTGAGCGTGCAAAACGTCTTCCCCGCTTAGGGCAGACTGAAATAGCATGAGAGGCATCACCACAGCAGAAACATAACCCACTGCGCTTTCGAAGCTCATGACGCTGTGCCCCAGAAGCCACTCTATCACACTGCATGGATTCAGAAGCTGGTTCACAAGGCAACACTATTCCACGCATACCTCTACGCTCACGCAAACGTCTGTCAATTTGAATCACTAATGACATAGAATCATTGAGACCAGAGGGGACAGGGAATCCCACCATAACATCCTTTACATTCTCTGACAGACCCTTCCGAAAAAGGGCTGCCAAAGCATCGTCATTCCATTTGGTCAGGACTGCCCACCTTCGGAATCTCTGACAGTATAACTCAGCATCCTCAAGCCCCTGATTTAATGCCAACAAGGCTTTTTCAGCTTGATCAGTGACATTAGGCTCATCGTACAATAACCCCAGAGCCCGAAAAAATGCATCAACATTACTCAAAACAGGATCCCCAGGTGTCAGGGAAAAAGCCCAATCCTGAGGATCGCCGCACAGGAGAGAGATGACAATTTGAACCTGCTGTGCTGCGTTCCCTGAGGACTTAGATTTCAAGGCAAAAAACAACTTACAGTTATTTTTGAAATTCAGAAATTTAGCTCAATTCCCTAAAAACAAATCTGGCATGGGAATCCTAGGTTCCACAACAGGCAACCCTGCAAGATAGGTAGCAATACTCCGAACTTCAGTGGCAAGCTGATCCACACGGCCAGACATCTGTGCAAACTCCATTGAGAGAAAAAAAAATCCTCCTCAGCATTCAGAGAAACAGAGGGAAAAAAAAATAAAATCTCTGACAACTCTGACAATCTTCTTTCTTTAACACTATTTTTCCCTTCTGTGAGTAAAATCATCAAATTAAGTCCTATAAGCAATACTTTATTATAAAATACCTCAATAGGTAACACCTCAAGAAAAACTTTTATTGACACTCAAAAAGAACAAAACAAAACAGTGTGTACTATCTAAAAACTCCGGGGGTATCTAGGAGTCCCTAGTGACAGTCTATGCTGTTACCTGCCTAACAGCGGAGGTTGGCACCCTAGGGGGGAGCGTTGTGGCGCCCCCGCTCCACGATGGCTATCCCTGGTGCCCCTGTACAACCCTGATATCTTAGTTGGTCCCTCTACCCAAATGATAGGGTGACCCCTGACAATATAACAGAGACCAACTCAAACTAAAGGTGACCCTAAGTCCCCAGAGTAGATTAAAATCAATTAGCAAACACACAGTATGGTGGGTGATTTAGTATCTGATGGCACTATTTGTTGTGCGTTTAAATTAGGCAATTAGGCACAACCATCTTCTGTAACAGGTAGGGAGTAATGATGCATATATCTATTGTGGTGCCACAACTTAAAGAACAGTGAATGAACCGTAACCAGTTTTGTTCAAACACTAATATGAAACTCTCAAATGTAATAATGTGTCTAATCCTGAGGATAGATCAGAGCCTTCCCTAATCGGTGAATAACCTACACCAGATATGTGTCCTATTAAATTGGATCAGACATATAAGTATAGGCAGAACTCATCAAGTAATGAAAAAGGGGTTCATAGGGTATAGGGACCCCAAAGAGAAATAGGTAACCGGACCTCAAAAAAATGCTAATAGTATAATTTGGTCCCTAAAGCATCCCTATCTCATGTGCCGATATGTTGGATGATGAAAAAGTGAAAATACCATAAATGAGGAACTTGATTCTCTTGGATACAAGGTATTCACAGTACGCAACATATATGTAGTACTTATAGATGACTATGTCATAAAGTTAATGCAGATGAAAATACCATATAGGGAGCCTAATCCTCTTGGATACAAGGTACTCACTTTAAGCCACATATATGCAACACCTAAAAGTACCTATAAGTACCTATATCATGAAAGCATGACAATACTATATTCATATTGCCCAGGCACTAACGATAATCAGTATACATAGAGAGATTTCATAATCATGGGGAGACAGGTAAACCAGATGAATGTCAATACTCATCTCCCAACGTAATCACTCCACCAAAATCAAGGTACCGCCTCAACGTGTTTCGCCCCGTGGGCTCATCAGGAGGCCAGATGTCCAGATAACGGATGTCAAATTGTCATGGTGTGTAGACTAGCCGATGCTGCTTGACTCTCTCAAATTTATAACTGCCGCCTTTTGGTACGTCCAGTAGCCCCGCCCCACTTCCTGGGATCGCCCTTGCCCCATAGACTCCTCCCCCTTGACATCACATCCGCCTCTCCGTATGTTGAGAGGCCTCTGACGTACTGTTGGGAGGTGTGTGTGTTCAGGGCGCTGCGTCACAGCGATCCTCAGTCCTCTATCGCCTGAAAGCTAGGGGGAGTGGTCAGGCCGTGATACCTACAATGTAAGGCAGTATATGATGTCTGTGTGTGTAGCGGCTCTGTCAGAACATGACATTCGACTCACCACAAGCCAAAACGACAAAAGGTTACCGGTTCTATTTACCCCTTCGCCCAAAAAAACAAAACGTGGTCAGTATACATATACTTGAGCCACAGCGAAGAGACATGTACTAATTCTATTCCTATTTCTACATGACATTGTGTATACAACAATCACCACTGTCAATTATGCTGTATTTCTACTATTCAGCCTTACTATTAACTCTTTAACGGGGTATAGAATAACCATTAGAAAATTTAAGAGAATCATTTTGATATATAGAATAAGTAAGTATATATCTGTCATTGTAGAGAGAAAGAAAACATGGTATTGCAGGTCCAGCTTCATACAGTGGTCCAAAACAAAATCCTGGCTACAGGAAACAGGCATATGACATTTGCTCGTTCAAACCGTGGGGTTCCAAAGACTCTAGTCTGAAAATCCATTCGCATTCTCGTCTGAGAATGACCTTGTCCACATCTCCTCCTCTCGGGTTCACCTTCACCACCTCTAAGATCATGAAACTCACTAATCTCATCCTCCCACCATGTTGATTATTAATATGTCTCGCTAGGGGGGTATCTCTGTTGTTCCTAATGTCCCCCATATGTTCGCCTACTCATCTTCTAAATTCTCTTTTAGTCTTGCCCACATAATCCTTAGGACAAGTGCAAGTCCCTTGTATACCGCAGCCGTGGTCTTACAATTAGCAAAATCCCTTAGGTAGAATCTTCTACCCATGTGGGCACTCTCAAAGAATTTCATAGGCGACATCCATTTACAGAGACTGCAATCACCACACGTAAAAAAAACAATCGGTTTCCTATCCAGCCAGGTGCCTGCTTTCTGAGGTCTTTTGTACTGGCTATGTACCAGGCGGTCTCTGATGGATCTACCCTTCCTATATGTGACACTGGGCCGCTCACCGACTATGTCTCTCAGGTCTGGATCCATTTTTAATATGTCCCAATGTTTCATAAGGATCCTCTTAATTTCGACATGTTCTGAGTCAAAGGTCCCAATGATTCTCATAATATCTGCCACCTCATTCATTGCTTTCTTACGTAGGAGCTGCTGTCTATCCGTTTTCCTAGCGTGTTCAAAAGCTGTATTAATCACATGATGGGGATAGCCCCTCTCTCTGAATCTCCAGTGCATGTCTCCTGCTTGTGAGAGAAATGTATCCTCCCCTGAGCAGTTCCTTCTGAGCCTGAGGAACTGCCCCTTAGGGATCCCTCTTTTAAGGGGGACAGGATGGTGGCTTTGCCAATGGAGTAAACTGTTGGTACTCGTTGGCTTACGGTAAAGTTTCGTGGACAAATTTCCTTGTGTCTCCCTTCTAATGCTGATATCTAGAAATGACAATTCCCTCCTTTGTATTTCAAAGGTAAACCTAAGATTCAACTCGTTCTGGTTCAGCTCATATATGAATCTCTCAAAGTTCTCTTTCGTGCCAGCCCAAATGATGAATACATCATCGATGTATCTATACCATAATGATACCATCTCCTGCCACCAGGTATCCTCACAAAACACCACGGTTTCCTCCCACCAGCCCAGGAACAGGTTCGCATAGGATGGGGCACAAGGACTCCCCATCGCTGTGCCCCTGAGCTGGTGGAGGTGCATCCCATCGAAGGTGAAGGCATTGTGGGTCAAGACAAAATTAAGTAGCCTCGTCACGAACTCATTGTGTTCCCCACAGCCTACAGATCTCTGTTTCAAGAAAAATTCTACACCCTTGATGCCCAAATTGTGAGGTATACTACTATATATGGCTTCAATATCAATGGAGGCCAACCAAGCTTCCTCCTCTAAATGGATACCTTCTAATTTCAGTATCAAGTCTGATGTATCTCTCAGGTATGAAGGTAATGACGTCACGAACGGGCGGAGAATCTCATCTATATATAACCCACAATTTTGGGTGAGAGAATTCACTCCAGACACGATAGGTCTACCCTTGAGAGGGACAAGTCCCTTATGGACCTTCGGTAGTGCATAGAAGGTGGCCACCACCGGAAACTTAGGGAGAAGGAAATCAAATTCTGTTTTGGATATAACCTTAGACCCCAGACCACTAAGAAGCAAGTCACTCAGTATTTCTTTGTAATTGTCAACAGGATTCTTATTCAGAACCTCATATGTCTTCCTGTCGAGCAGTATGTCTAGGCACATTTTACGATAGTCACAATGATCCATAATGACCAGGTTCCCCCCTTTGTCTGAGGGTTTCACTATGATCTGGTCATTCCTGCTCAACCTATCGAGTGCTTCTCGCTCCCTATTGGTCAAGTTATCTCCTTCATCAACACCGGAACCCCTTAGCCTTTTAAGATCCCTTTCCACTAGTGACAGAAATATGTCTAAGTGGGGCGGGACTACTGGACGCACCAAAAGGCGGCAGTTATAAATTTGAGAGAGTCAAGCAGCATCGGTTAGTCTACACAACATGACAATTTGACATCCGTTATCTGGACATCTGGCCTCCTGATGAGCCCACGTGGCGAAACGCGTTGAGGCGGTACCTTGATTTTGGTGGAGTGATTACGTTGGGAGATGAGTATTGACATTCATCTGGTTTACCTGTCTCCCCATGATTATGAAATCTCTCTATGTATACTGATTATCGTTAGTGCCTGGGCAATATGAATATAGTATTGTCATGCTTTCATGATATAGGTACTTATAGGTACTTTTAGGTGTTGCATATAGGTGGCTTAAAGTGAGTACCTTGTATCCAAGAGGATTAGGCTCCCTATATGGTATTTTCATCTGCATTAACTTTATGACATAGTCATCTATAAGTACTACAGAAAGCGAGTACCTTGTATCCAAGAGGATTAGGCTCCCTATATGGTATTTTCATCTGCATTAACTTTATGACATAGTCATCTATAAGTACTACATATATGTTGCGTACTGTGAATACCTTGTATCCAAGAGAATCAAGTTCCTCATTTATGGTATTTTCACTTTTTCATCATCCAACATATCGGCACATGAGATAGGGATGCTTTAGGGACCAAATTATACTATTAGCATTTTTTTGAGGTCCGGTTACCTATTTCTCTTTGGGGTCCCTATACCCTATGAACCCCTTTTTCATTACTTGATGAGTTCTGCCTATACTTATATGTCTGATCCAATTTAATAGGACACATATCTGGTATAGGTTATTCACCGATTAGGGAAGGCTCTGATCCATCCTCAGGATTAGACACATTATTACATTTGAGAGTTTCATATTAGTGTTTGAACAAAACTGGTTACGGTTCATTCACTGTTCTTTAAGTTGTGGCACCACAATAGATATATGCATCATTACTCCCTACCTGTTACAGGAGATGGTTGTGCCTAATTTCCTAATTTAAACGCACAACAAATAGTGCCATTAGATACTAAATCACCCACCATACTGTGTGTTTGCTAATTGATTTTAATCTACTCTGGGGACTTAGGGTCACCTTTAGTTTGAGTTGGTCTCTGTTATATTGTCAGGGGTCACCCTATCATTTGGGTAGAGGGACCAACTAAGATATCAGGGTTGTACAGGGGCACCAGGGATAGCCATCGTGGAGCGGGGGCGCCACAACGCTCCCCCCTAGGGTGCCAACCTCCGGTGTTAGGCAGGTAACAGCATAGACTGTCACTAGGGACTCCTAGATACCCCCGGAGTTTTTAGATAGTATACACTGTTTTGTTTTGTTCTTTTTGAGTGTCAATAAAAGTTTTTCTTGAGGTGTTACCTATTGAGGTGTTTTATAATAAAGTATTGCTTATAGGACGTAATTTGATGATTTTGCTTTTGAAGCCCTTTGATAATCTATTGGTTGTTTACCCTTCTGTGAGTACCATACAAATATCAGTTTTAGGGCCGGTGATACAGTTATGATTTGGTAGCTGAGGAGAGCAGGCAAAAAAGGAAATACACCAGAGAGGTTGGAATCTATGGGATTGCAGTACTCTGACTAACCACCACAACTAAAGGCAGCCGTGGAGCGTACCTACGTTGGTCCTAGACGCCTCGTCACAGCCTGAGAAGCTAGTTACACCTAAAGACAGAAAGAGGAAAACTATCTGCCCCGGAGCAGATCCCCAAAGAACATAGAAAGCCCCCAAACATGTAATGGCGGTCAGACAAGAGGAAAATACAGACACAGACAGAAAATAGTATGAGCAAACGTTGGGGCCCAAACTTCCTAAATAGAAAAGGATAGGAAGGACACTTACTGCAATCCCAAAAAACCCTGAAAAGTATCAACTCTACTAATTACAAAAACACCTGAGATCACACGACCTCTACCACCTAAATTAGTTCTCTGGTGTAACAAAACTAAACAGCAGACACTGAAAAAAACTGGAAAAGGCAAATGAACAAACAACAGTGGCTGAACTAAACTGAGAGGAGCACAAGCCCCCGGAGGGGACCCGGCAGACCCCCACAGAAGTGCAGGACAAAATGCAAAAAGCAAGCACAAAAAACTAAAAGAAGAAAATGTCTTATCTGTTAGCAGAAGATGCAGGCACGAAACAGCAAGCTACAAAGTGAACAGGAATCAAAGATGAGACCAGAACAATTGATCACCGGCAACCCTGATGGGAGGGAACCTCCCTTATATAAGACCAGTCAGTAACACCTGATCGCAAATCTTCACAATCTTCATTGGATAGTTCAGTACTGTTTGTAACCACCAGAGGGAGCTTCTGCTCAGAATTCATTTCTAGCACATTCACAACATGGGGGGCATAATGTGTGAGTGTGTGTGTATGGGGGTGAATTTAGAGTAGGGATGGGGGGTTCTTTTATGTGGGGGATTTGGAGTGGGGATGGGGGGTTCTTTTATGAGTGGGGGATTTGGAGTGGGGATGGGTGGTTATTTTATGTGTGGGGGATTTGGAGTGGGGATGGGGTTCTTTTATGTGTGGGGGATTTGGAGTGGGGATGGGGGGTTCTTCTATGTGTGGGGGGGATTTGGAGTGGGGATGGGGGGTTATTTTATGTGTGGGGGATTTGGAGTGGGGATGGGGGTTCTTTTATGTGTGAAGGGATTTGGAGTGGGGATGGGGGGTTATTTTATGTGTGGAGGGATTTGGAGTGGGGATGGGGTTTCTTTTATGTGTGGAGGGATTTGGAGTGGGGTGGGGGATTATTTTATGTGTGGGGGGATTTGGAGTGGGGATGGGGGTACTTAATGTGTGTGGGGGATTTGGAGTGGAGATGGGGGATTTAATGTATGTGTGAGAGATTTGGAGTGGGGATGGGGGCATTTAATATGTGTGGGGGGATTTGAGGGTACTGAAGAGTATGTATGTATGAGTGCATGTATGAGGAAACAGTATGGGGGTGGGTGCAGACATTATGGGGAGCGAACGGGTGAATGTATGTGGACACGGTATGGGGAGTGAGGGGTATGTGTGAGCAGACAGAATAGAGAGTGAGGGGGTAAATATATGAGGAGACAGTATGGTGAACAGGGGGGATGTGAGAGGAGACAATATGAGGAGGGAGGGGAATAGTGTGAGGCGACAGTATATTGCAGATATTTTTTATTTAGGTGCATTATAATGACTCTTCTGTCTTTAAGGGCATCGTGTGGAGAGTTGGTGCAGAAGAGCGGAGAAGATGGAGGTCTGCAGAGAAGGCTGTGGATGAGAAAACTCATCATTTCATCTGTACAAGATGAAGAAAAGGAGAACGACTCCAGAGATAACGTCATCTATAAGGTACCTGGATGTAAATATTAATTGTGAAATTCACTAATTCTCATGTCTTTATTTGTTAGGAGCATTAAAGGGGTTGTCCAGGTCTGTGCTGAGTCTGCAGTCACATAGAATGACTGCAGACTCATCACAAACCTGTACAAACACTTTAATGCTCCTAACATAAATAAAAACATGAGAATTAGTCAATTTCAGAATTCTCATAGTGCACACTGCACGCTGTTAGGATTCTCTCATGCCGGTGATTTACATACATGTGGTCACATGCTGACTAGATATGTGTGGCCTGACTCAATGAAAATGAACGGAGCGAGGCTGGGCACGTCTAGTCGGAATGTGACCAGAAGTATATAAATCACATTCTTGTGCTGACATGGCCGTGCACTGTCGCCACCGGTAAGGGAGAACCCTAAGTGTGCAGTGCATTCGTTGTGAGAATTCAAAAGCTGCAATGTCAGGATTCAGCTCTGCAGGTTCCAGCAGTCATCACATGGACACTTCACTCATATGCAATTTTCATACTTATGGTCCTGTGACAACGAGCTTCTCTTCCTGCTTCTCTCAGTTTTTCACTGAACATTGAGAGCATTAGGGAGAGCAGCTCGTCGGTACATGACTAAGTGTGCAAATCGCATGTGTGCTTGGGGGGGGCGCCAAACCGAATTCTTGCCCGGGGTGCCAGAAAGCCTAGATACACCTCTGACAAGGTATATATAGTATAGTCAAAATATTCAAAATCTCCGTATATATTTCTGGAGACAGCAACTCATGCTCTCAGGCTCAGTATGTGTTAGACAATAATATAAAAAGCTGAAAAAGGGTATTGTTTCACCAGATACAAGGTATATATAGTATAGTGAAAATATACTAAATCTCCATATATATTTCAGAAGGCAGACTCCGATGCTCACAGGCTCAGTGTGGATTACACCAGAATATAATAAGAAAAAGGGGTACTCAATCAACAGATAGCAGGTATATATAGTATAGTGAAAATATTCTTAATCTCCATATATATTTCAGGAGTCAGACATAGACGTTCACAAGCTCAGTATGGATTACACAAGAATATAAAAAGCAGATCCGCAAGAAATAATCACACATGTGGCCCAATGTTCCCGGTGTCAATGATGCACTTAGAGTGGTGGGTGGAGGAGGACTTTATGGCAAAAAGGGTACTGTATCACAAACGTCCAGCTGTATACAGTCTAGGGGGTAATTGTAAATCTCCCTATTTATTTATTGAGTAACAGACAGAGGCTCACAGCAGGGTGGATTGATTTAAATCACGCCGATTTAAATCAACGATTTAAATCAAATGATTTTTTTCTATTTAAATCAGATCGATTTAAATCGTGATTTTAATCATGATTTAAATCACTGATTTAAATCAAAAGATTTTTTTAATATAAATCACGATTAAAATCTAAAACTTTCAATCATTGTTCAATTAACTCCACACTTCTAGCTTGGTTTCACTTTCTGTAGCTTGGTTTCAGTTTCTTTTTCCATTCAGTTGACATGCCCAAACTTGTTGGATAGTCAGTCAGCAGTACTTGGCTGTAGTAACAATCAAACTTCAGAAGTGATCTGCGTGAACCATGGCAGGTCGTAAGAGAGACCCTATTTGGGTTCATTTTGTTGAGATGCCAGCAGAGCTTGTAAAGAAAGGTGGGAGAGCAAAGTGCAAATACTGTCAAAAGGATATCCAAGGACTTGTTTGCCGTTTGAAATCACATTATGAAAACTGCAACCAGAAGGGAAATGAAGATGTTGATAGTGATACAACTAATGTCAAGGAACCCCCACAGCTTCTTATGCACCAGGACCCTAGCACTAGTGGTAAGTCTGGCAATTACAATCTATTTTAACAGACGTTTTACTGGGATGGTTAAAGTCTATGAAAAGAAAAATTTCTAGCACTAGTTCTGGAGTAAAGAATTTAAATTTATGTTAAGGCAATATTTCACAGAAGATTAACGTTAAGTAAAAATAAAAGAGTGTGTGTTAGGGTTCGATTTCCCGCTGCTGCACAAGGGGAGTCTCGAACCCGTCCCGCTGCGGTCTCCCATTCATCTCTGGCCGCAGTGGAGCCTGCTCAGCAGAGACGTCGGTCCAGGCGTCTTGCCCACTCCTCTACTGTGCAGTGCAGTGACTTGCTGCTGCCTTTCCTGGATCTGCTATTATAGCCAGTGCTGGAGCAGTCGTCTTTGGAACAAAGTCCTGCGTTTTCCCATCTGAGCGTGCCCAGGGTGAGATCTCTCATTGGAGATCAGGGGTCACGTGTTCAGGTGCTGCAGCGGCTCCTATTGGTCCGCCAGGAAGGTCATGTAGCTACGTGTGTTTGTAACAGCTTCTCATTGGTCCTTGTTCCTGGAAGGTCCTGTAGCTGTTGCTATAAAAGGGTAGCATGGCTGGGCCGCCATGTGCTAATATCAATCATTGTATGCTATGCGCCAGTGTGGTCATGTGTATGTGTGGATAGGGACCCGGCTGAAATAAGCCACTAGAATACCGACTTAATCGGTGAGGAGTTTGGTATGGTAGCTGGTCAGGGTCGGTGTCCTAGATGCCCTAAATTACCAGCATAACCGGTGAGGAGTTTAGTTGCCGTATTCAGGGCCTGGCGTTCAGACGCCATAGATTGCAGGTGACTCCCGCGAGGACATTAGCGCATGATCACGCTTTATGTACGCTTAGCACTTAACTGTGTATCTGAGAGCCTTACAGGACACAGTGCTTTTTCTCAAGCGGCCCTGTGACGTAACAGGGTTCGCTTTCAACGCTAGTCAGCGCCCTAGCGTGTTTTCTTTGCCACTCAGTTGTGTCTAGTGAGTGCGCACACATCGCCATATAGCGTTGCGGCTCCTCTTCTAGCGGCTCTGTGGAGTAACAGAGTTCGCACTCATTGCCACAGCGCATTACGGCATTTATGTTGGCAGCTCTGCGGGATAACAGAGTTTGCTTCTTGCGCCTTTTTGCCAGCAGCGGGCTTCGCCTGCACGGTGGACCCCGGGCTGCGAACGCACTTATTATTTATATTATTTTGTGCTTTCCGCCAGCCTTAACATAATATTAGCGCCAGGGTCTGGCTGGCAAAATGGCGGACGACCAGCGTCTGCAGCGGTATATCCAGCAGCTGGAGGGTAGGTTGGCGACTCTAGAGCGCACAACCTCAGCAGTGGATGTTACTGCAGTCGCGGTTCAGGCTGCTAGTGTGGCCGCCGCCAGTTTGTCCTCTACTACCCCTGCTCCGACTATTTCCCGCCTCCCACTTCCAGACAAGTTTACCGGTGACAGTAAACAATGTCGGGGTTTCGTCAGTCAGTGCTCCATACATCTAGAGCTTCTGGCTGCACGTTATCCCACGGAGCGGGCGAAAGTGGGTTTTATCATATCCCTTTTGTCGAGCAGGGCGTTGGAGTGGGCAACGCCGTTTGGGAGCGCGATGATCGTGTGGTGCAGAGTGCTCCTCTCTTCTTGGACACTCTTAAACAGGTCTTTTTAGGACCTCGTGTCACCCACGATACGGCTCTTCAATTGTTGGCTATCACCCATGGTCAGCCAGTTTGCCGTCCAATTTCGGACTCTGGTCTCTGAGCTGGATTGGCCAGATAAAGTCCTTATACCCGTGTACTGGAGGGGACTGGCAGACCATGTGAAGGACGCCTTGTCCACCAGGGAGATTCCTGCCACACTGGAGGAGCTCATTACCTTATCTACCCGCATCGACCTTCGTTTTAACGAGCGGAGGTTGGAGCGGGCCCAGTGTAGGCGGAGGTTCCGGCTGGCGCCCACCTTAGCCAGACCTCTGGAATCTTCCATTCAGGCGTCCGATTCCCCTGAGGCCATGGAGATTTCTCGAGTGAGACCTAAGTCTCGGGCTGCTCGAGTATCTGTGACCTGTAATGCCTGCCAACAAATAGGGCATTATGCTAACAAATGTCCACGGCGGTCGGGAAACGACCGCGTCTAGTAACCATTGGAGGGGTTTCACTAGACACAGCAGTACATGCCTCCAAGTTGTCCTTTAGGGGGACAATCAATTTTGGCTCATCCACTTTAACAGTCACGCTTTGTGTGGATTCTGGAGCCGAAGGAAATTTCATGTCTTCTACCTTCGCTCTCCGCCACTCTATACCTCTGGTGATGCTCGCCAAACCCGTGACTGTTCGAGTAGTGAATGGGTCGACACTGCCTTCACCAATCACACATCAGACCATCCCTTTCACGTTGTCAATGTCACCTTCCCATCAAGAGATTATCTCACTTTTAGTCATTCCCGAGGGAATAGACGAGATCTTGTTAGGGATGCCCTGGCTCCATTTCCATTCCCGACACATTGAGTGGAACTCTGGGAGGATATTGGGTTGGGGTGAGTCATGTAAAGGCAGATGTATGAGGGAATGCATTCAGGTGGCCACTACAGAGATGCCCGCAGATTTTACTTCTCTTCCTAATTACTATTGGTCATATGCAGACGTATTCTCCAAAAAGGCTGCAGAAGTCCTTCCACCTCACCGTCCCTATGACTGTCCTATTGACCTCTTGCCTGGAGCAGAACCTCCTCGGGACAGGTCTATCCCCTTTCTCTCCCGGAGACGGAGGCTATGTCCCAATATATCCAGGAGAACCTGGCGAGAGGATTCATTAGGAAGTCAGTGTCACCTGCAGGGGCGGGGTTCTTCTTCGTGCAGAAGAAGAACGGAGAATTACGTCCATGCATCGATTACAGGGGTCTTAATGCCATCACTGTTAAGAATAAATACCCGTTGCCACTGATTTCTGAGCTATTTCATAGGCTACGAGGGCAAGGATATTTACGAAATTAGATCTGCGGGGTGCCTATAACCTGATTCGCATCCGTGAGGGGGACGAATGGAAGACGGCTTTTAATACCAGGGACGGGCACTATGAATATCTGGTGATGCCCTTCGGACTCTGTAACGCCCCAGCCGTCTTCCAAGACTTTGTTAATGACATCTTCCGGGATATGCTCTCCACCTCAGTCGTAGTCTATCTGGATGATATTCTCATCTTTTCCCCAGATATTGACTCCCATCGTAGAGATGTTTGCAGAGTCTTCGACCTCCTACGGGCAAATTCCCTCTACGCAAAGTTGGAGAAATGTGTGTTTGAACAGGAGTCCTTACCTTTCCTGGGCTATATCATCTCCGCCCAGGGATTGGCTATGGATCCTGCCAAACTACAGGCGGTGATGGACTGGCAAGAACCCCATTCTCTAAAGGCGGTGCAGCGCTTTATGGGTTCATTAATTACTATCGCCAGTTTATCCCTCACTTCTCAACTTTGGTAGCTCCCGTGGTTGCCCTCACCAAAAAGGGAGCTAATCCCAAATTGTGGTCTGAAGAGGTCTCCAAGGCCTTCACGTCTATTAAGTCCCATTTGCTAGAGCTCCCATCCTACATCGCCCCGATGTTGATAAGCCATTTATATTGGAGGTGGATGCCTCGTCCGTTGGAGCTGGAGCAGTCCTTTTCCAAAAGGATGCTCAAGGTCGGAAGCATCCATGCTTCTTTTTCTCCAAGACCTTCACACCAGCGGAGAGGAATTATTCCATCGGGACAGGGAGTTGCTAGCAATGAAGTTGGCCTTCTCGGAGTGGAGACATCTGTTGGAGGTAGCTCGTTTTCCCTTCCAGGTCTTCACGGATCACAAAAACCTGGTATATCTTCAGACAGCCCAGCGGCTTAATTCTCGCCAAGCCAGATGGTCCTTGTTCTTCTTTCATTTCACACTGCATTTCCTCTCGGGAGAGAAGAACATTCGTGCCGACGCTCTCTCTCGCTCTGTGGTGTCCTTGGAGGAGGAGGGGGAAGAGCCTCGGCTAATCGTCCCCACAGAGAGCCTGAGAACAGTGGCCCCGGTTTCGCTAGAGTCTGTGCCCCCGGGCAAGACTTTCGTGCCTACTAATTTGCGACCGGAGGTACTCTCTTGGGCACATTCGTCCAGGGTGGGTGGACACTTTGGGGCAAAGAGGACATCTGAATTGTTGGCAAGGACATACTGGTGGCCGCATATGGTCCGTGACGTTGGGGACTATGTTCGGGCGTGTGTCTCCTGCGCCAAGAATAAGTCTCCACGACAACGGCCAGCTGGGTTACTTCACCCTTTGCCGGTGGCAGACAGGCCCTGGGAGATGGTTGGGATGGACTTTGTGGTGGGCTTGCCCAAGTCTCGAGGTTGCACCATCATTTGGGTAATCACCGACCATTTTTCCAAAATGGTGCATTTGGTGCCGCTTCCACGGTTACCTTCTGCACGGGCTCTGGCAGCGTTGTTCGTTAGGCATATCTTTCGTCTACACGGCATGCCGGACAAAATTGTCAGTGACCGAGGTCCCCAGTTTGCGTCTCGGTTCTGGAGAGAGCTTTGTCGTCTACTCAGTATTGAGTTAAATCTCTCTTCAGCGTACCATCCTTGAACGAATGGGTTGGTAGAGAGGGCCAACCAGACCTTGGTCACCTATCTACGACATTTTGTCTCGGTCAGGCAGGATGACTGGGTATCCTTGCTACCATGGGCTGAGTTTGCACTAAACAATGCTGTGGCTGATTCCACCGGACAAACTCCATTTCTCCTAAACTACGGTCAGCATCCGCGGGTTCCGGTGCCCATGCCTGTGTCTTCCGCCGACTCCAGGGTGGCAGACTGGGCTGTGGAGGCACGGGACATTTGGGACCGTACCCAGGATGCCATTCAGGCATCCAAGGAGAGGATGAGGTCCTCCGCCGACGCACATCGGCGCCCCGCTCCAACATTTGCTCCTGGGGACATGGTGTGGCTCTCCGCCCGTAACATCAGGCTGCGAGTTGAGTCCACTAAGTTGGCACCCCGCTACCTGGGTCCTTTCAAGGTCCTCGAGCAGGTTAACCCTGTGGTATACCGTTTGGCTCTTCCACCACGCCTGGTATCTCCGACACCTTTCACGTATCCCTCCTGAAACCCGTGCTCATGTCCCGGTTTTTGAGTCATCTGCCGGGACATCGGGTTCATCTACGGATGACCATGAGGTGAACGCCATCGTAGGGTGTAAGGTGGTACGGGGCAAAAAGTTTTATTTGGTGGACTGGAGGGGCTATGGGCCTGAGGATAGATCTTGGGAGCCTGCCGAGCATGTTCACGCTCCGCAGCTCATCGCTGCCTTTGAGCGCAGCGAGGCCCAAAGAAGGGGGGCCCTAGGAGGGGGGGTAATGTTAGGGTTCGATTTCCCGCTGCTGCACAAGGGGAGTCTCGAACCCATCCCGCTGCAGTCTCCCATTCATCTCCGGCCGCAGTGGAGCCTGCTCAGCAGAGACGTCGGTCCAGGTGTCTTGCCCACTCCTCTACTGTGCAGTGACTTGCTGCTGCCTTTCCTGGATCTGCTATTATAGCCAGTGCTGGAGCAGTCGTCTTTGGAACAAAGTCCTGCGTTTTCCCATCTGAGCGTGCCCAGGGTGAGATCTCTCATTGGAGATCAGGGGTCACGTGTTCAGGTGCTGTAGCGGCTCCTATTGGTCCGCCAGGAAGGTCATGTAGCTACGTGTGTTTGTAACAGCTTCTCATTGGTCCTTGTTCCTGGAAGGTCCTGTAGCTGTTGCTATAAAAGGGTAGCATGGCTGGGCCGCCATGCGCTAATATCAATCATTGTATGCTATGCGCCAGTGTGGTCATGTGTATGTGTGGATAGGGACCCGGCTGAAATAAGCCACTAGAATACCGACTTAATCGGTGAGGAGTTTGGTATGGTAGCTGGTCAGGGTCGGTGTCCTAGATGCCCTAGATTACCGGCATAACCGGTGAGGAGTTTGATTGCCGTATTCAGGGCCTGGCGTTCAGACGCCATAGATTGCGGGTGACTCCCGCGAGGACATTAGCGCATGATCACGCTTTATGTACGCTTAGCACTTAACTGTGTATCTGAGAGCCTTACAGGACACAGTGCTTTTTCTCAAGCGGCCCTGTGACGTAACAGGGTTCGCTTTCAACGCTAGTCAGCGCCCTAGCGTGTTTTCTTTGCCACTCAGTTGTGTCTAGTGAGTGCGCACACATCGCCATATAGCATTGCGGCTCCTCTTCTAGCGGCTCTGTGGAGTAACAGAGTTCGCACTCATTGCCACAGCGCATTACGGCGTTTATGTTGGCAGCTCTGCGGGATAACAGAGTTTGCTTCTTGCGCCTTTTTGCCAGCAGCGGGCTTCGCCTGCACGGTGGACCCCGGGCTGCAAACGCACTTATTATTTATATTATTTTGTGCGTTCCGCCAGCCTTAACAGTGTGTATACGCCTATTTTTTTTTTATTGTAGGCTACAATTCACTTTTGAAGTCTGCCAAATTGACCATTTTTTTAAAAAAAACATTTTAAAACTTTTGTGACATAATTTTTTTCAGTTGCTCTGATATTACTAGTATTACAGCAACTTCACCGGAAACTTGAGTAGCATAACTTTTGAGACAGCCCTTATAGGACGAGGACCATTACATTGTTCAAAAAGTTTGTTTCAAAATATTTTCGTTATATTTCTTCAAATACGCAGTCGAATTATATTTTTAATTACTGTGCTTTCAGGGTCAAATATGGCTTGTGCTGCACGTGACAATCAATATCTGGGTACAACTTCAACAAAGCAGCCCAACAAAAAACTTTGCGTGCAAAGTGTAGAAAAATTCCTCTTAAAGACTACGACGAGCCAGAAAGAACATTTTGATGAATTAATTGCTAAATTCATATTTGCAACCAATTCTTCTTTCCGACTAGTTGAACACCCATTGTTTGTACAAATGATCGAAGGAATAAGACCAGGCTACAAACCACCAAGTAGATTTGATATCTCAGGAAAACATCTTCAGGCTGTATATGACAAAGAAAGAGCGGCTTGTACAAAATATTTGAAAGACAAAGTTGTTAACATGAGCTTGGATGGTTGGAGCAACATCCACAACGACCCCATAATTTGCACTTGTGTCACAACAGAAGATGGTGAAACTTACCTTACAGACACAATCGACACATCTGGAAATTCACATACTGCTGAATATTTACTTGAAATTGCTAAGAACTCAATTCACCAATGCCAAGAACAGTTTGGATGTAAAGTAAGGAGCTTAGTTACTGATAACGCAAGCAATGTGGCAAAAATGCGAGCGGAACTGGCACATGAGGATGACACAAATGCATTACATACGGTTGTTCTGCCCATTTGTTGCATCTTTTGGCAAAAGACCTGCATATTATTTCGGGTGTCAAGGAACATGTTGTAGAAATTGTTAAATATTTCCGCAATAATAATTTTGCACATGCAACCTACAAGGAAATGGGAGGACTGAAGTTGGTTCTACCACAAGATGTTAGATGGAATACCTTGGCTGAATGCTTGGAACTGTTTATTAACAACTGGTCAAAATTAGTGTCCATTTGCGAAACACATCGGGATAAAATTGATGCTAATATACGAAGCAAAGTATTAAATCTTGGTGTGAAGAGAAATGCCGAGGCCTTTTGGAAAGGTTAAAGCCAATATCTATTGCGTTGGATAAAATGCAGAAAGATACTGCAACCATAGCTGATGCCACAGAAGTTTGGAAAGATTTAGAAGGTTCGCTAGATCGCTTGAACCTCTCAAACAATGTAAAGGTTGCAATACACCACCGCAAGGACCAAGCATTAAAAGAAGAACACTATTTAGCCAATATCTTGCATCCCATCTACAGAGGGAAAAAACTATCTGAGGCGGAAATCAACTCTGCAATGGAGTGGCTCGCCAATACTAACCATGACATTGTGGCAACTGTGCTGAAATTGAAGTGTGAATCTGCACCATTTCAAAAATACATGTTTGCAGATAACGTCGTTAATGAACTAAAACCACTGGACTGGTGGAAGTCGCAATCACTTGTTCTTCCAGCGAAGATAATAAATGTAGCTACTCAGCTACTGACTGCATCGGCTTCATCGGCAGGAGTAGAGAGATTGTTTTCTTCATTTGGTTTTGTGCACACAACAGTCCGAAACCGCTTAGGAACTGCTAAAGCAGGACAACTAGTTTTCCTATTAAAAGTCCTAAATAAACAGTAGGCTAAAAGGACTGATGTATTCACTGAAGATGTTTGCTTACTTCAAACGTTAGAGATAGGCTATTGTTAAAAAGTACTTACTCTCTGTAGTTCAATTCTGATTGTTTAATAGTGCAAATAAAAATTATTAGGTTTCATAATCATCAACTGTTTTAATATTTTTATTTGTGTAAAATAATTTGATTTGCAAAAAGACAAAGTTTTGCTTGTGTACAACTTGATTAAAAAATCCTATTTAAATAAAAAAAATCCGATTTAAATAAAAAAAAATCCGATTTTTTTGATTTTTTTTAAAAAATCATGATTTTTATCCACCCTGGCTCACAGGCTCTGTATGGATCACACCAGAATATAATAAGAAGAAAAAGCGGTACTGTATCACCAGATACAAGGTAGTGTAGCGAAAATATTCTAAATATCTGTATATATTTCAGTAGGCAGACAATGACGCTCACAGGCTCAGTATGGATTACCCAAGAATATAATAAGAAGAAAAAGGGTTACTGAATCACCAGATAGCAGGTATATATATATATTGAAAATCTTCTTTATCTCCATATAAGCAGTTTACCTACTCCCAGTAAAGTGAGCCTTCTAGGCCTTCTTGAGCCAGAAGACTCTTTGTAATAGCACACTAATTTCAGGGCAAGCGAGCTCCTGTTTAGTGAAATTATTCTAAATCTCCATATATATTTCAGGAGGCAGACACTGATGCTCACAGGCTCAGTATGGATTACACAAGAATCTAATAAGAAAAATGGGTACTGCATCACCAGATACAAGGTATATATAGTATAGTGAAAATATTCTAAATATCCGTATATATTTCATGAGGCAGACTCTGACGCTCTCAGGCTCAGTATGTATTACAGAATAATATAAACAGATGAAAAAGGGTACTGTTTCACCAGATACAAGGTATACATAGTATAGTGAAAATATTCTACATCTATGTATATATTTCAGGAGGTAGACTCTCATGCTCACAGGCTCAGTGTGGATTACACACGAATATAAGAAGAAGAAAAAGGGTTATGTATCACCAGATACAAGGTATATATAGTATAGTCAAAATATTCTAAATCTCCGTATATATTTCAGGAGGCAGCCAATGACGCTCTCAGTGGCAAAGTATGTATTACACAATAATATAAAAAGGGTACTGTTTAACCAGAACAAGGTATATATAGTATAGTGAAAATATTATAAATCTCCGTATATAATTCAGGAGGAACACACACAGTCAGAGGCCCAGTCTGGCTAACAACAAAATATGCAAATCAGAAAAGTGTACTGTATCAGTAGCGTCCAGCAGTATACAGTGTTGTGGAAATTGTAAATGTCCATATATATTTCAGGAGGAACACACACAGTCAGAGTCCCAGTCTGGCTAACACCAAAATATGAAAATCAGAAAAGTTTACTCAATCAGTAGAGTACAGATGCATACAGTGTTTGGGAGGAATTGTAAATCTCCTTATATATTTCAGGAGGAACACCCACAGTCAGAGGCCCAGGCTGGCTAACACCCGAATATGAAAATCAGAAAATCAGAAAAGTTTACTCTATCAGTAGAGTACAGCTGTATACAGTGTTGGGGGAATTGTAAATCTCCGTATATATTTCCAGAGTCACACACAGATAGTATTTGTCCGTGATACCACACGGTACTGTGAGGAGCGTACAGCTCTATACGGTGTGGGAAAAAATGAACACTCGGTAACTGAAAGAAATTTCCCCCTTGTCACTGACAGGCAGCCTATTAATCAGCTCTGCTGCTCCACACAAGCAATTTCTACACTGTCACTGGCAGGCAGCCTAGTAATCAGCTCTGCTGCTCCACCAAATAAATTTCCCTCTTATCACTGCCAGGCAGCCTACTAATCAGCTCTGCTGCTCCACACAAGCAATTTCTACAGTGTCACTGGCAGGCAGCCTAAGAACCAGCATTGCTTCATACACCAAAATCCTCCCCTCTCACTGCACAGTCACTGTACAGCTAATCGCTATCAGCACAAGGTAATTTTTTTTTTAGGCCCTGCCTAATGCTCTCCCTGCTGAGAAGCAGCGGCAGCAACCTGTTCCTACACTGAGATCGGAAGAAGTAAAATGGCGGTCAGTGCTGAGGGATTTTATATGCACTGTGAAGCCACACAATGTCAGCCAATCGCTGCAATGCCCTTCTCTAAGATGGTGCTGGCCGCTGCCCATGTCATCGCGTTGCCCACAGCCTGCGTCCTTGCTCATTGGCCGAGAAAAGGCCATTAAAGTAGTGGGGGAAAACTGACTTTGGTAAAATGGTCGCCGAACACATGACCGACCTCACGCCACGGTCGGGTTTCGTTTCATGAAACCTGACTTTGCAGAAAGTCGGTGTTTTTGAAAATCATCGACCTGTTTCGCTGAACCCTATAAATGACACATTCGCCCTTCTGTTTCTCCCGTGGCGGCGGGGTTCTATTTCGTAAAAAACATAGATGGTGCTTTACACCCATGGATCGATTTTCGCAAGTTAAATAAGATAACTGAGAAATATGTACCAACTCCCTCTTATTCCTGATTCATACAACCAACTGACTGAGGCCAAATGGTTTTCCAAGCTGGATCTCCGTGGACATATAACCTTATCCGGATACGGGAGGGGGATGAGTGGAAAACTGCGTGTCTCACATCTGAGGGGCTCTTTGAGAATTTAGTTATGCCTTTTGGTCTGACTGATGCGCCGGCAGTTTTCCAGTACTTCATTAACCATGTCTTTGCTGACTTTATTGGGCATTTTATGGTGGTTTATCTAGACAATATTTTAATTTACTCGCTGGATAAACAGACAGGGTCACCTTCTCCAGAGAATCCCGGAGTAGTCATTATTTGCTAAACTAGAAAAGTGTTCATTTTTTGTTCAGGAACTGGCCTTCCTGAGGTTCAAATATATAACTCCGGCACACAAAACAATGAATATTTATAGAGTTTATTCAACAAATGTAACAGGTGATCACCAAAAATATTATAAAGACAAAGGACTCTTCAGACAAAAATATACATCAACGTTTCGGCTGGTTAGCCTTTATCAAGAATAATGTCTGTAAATGTATATAGTGTCCTTTTCAGATCAAACGAAAGCAGAATATCAGAGTCTCACACTTAAGTGAACCGGAGCAGACACAGACAATTCAGGTGTAGAACACCGATGGGAGGGAAACGTCCGGTAGCAGAGAGACGTCTTACCAGTACTGCAGTATTTCGGCCAGGTTCCAACAATGTCAAGGCTGATGCCTTATCTCGTAGTCTGAACCCAACATCTCCCCCTGAACCTCCTTTCTCCATTCTTCAACATGGGGTGGTTGTGGCTGGGATTTCTACTGTACTGAAGCAGGAGATTTGTGAGGTTCAGTCTCTTGCTCCTCCATCTAGGCCTGTTAATAAGCTTTTTGTGCCAGTCCAGTTTCACCTCAGGGTGCTCGGGAGTTCCACGACTCGGCCCTGAGTGGGCATCCTGGAATCTCAGCCACCCGTACAGCCATCACAAGGTCATTTTGGTGGTCTTCCTTGTCCTCGGATGTTGTGAGGTTTGTGTCTGCCAGTGAGGTATGTGCTTGTGCCAAAAGCTCCCGTAACTGGCCGGCCGGGGAATTGGTGCCTTTGTCAATTGCCAAGTCCATTAACTTTATCACCGATCTTCCTCCTTCTAGTGGTAACACTGTCATCTGGGAAGTTGTGGACAGATTTAGCAAGCAGGCACATTTTGTGCCTTTGACAGCCTTGCCCAAAGCTGAAACGTTATCTAGACTGTTTGTGGAACATATGGTATGGTTGGATTGGGTGCCTTCGAATGTGGTCTCGGATAGGTGGGTACAGTTTGTTTCCAAGTTTTGGAGTGTGTTTTGTAAAAGGTTGGGTATTTATTTGACCTTTTCGTTTGCTTACCATTCAGGGACTAATGGACAAACTAAGAGGACCAATCAGTCTCTGGAACTAATTTTGCGATGTCTGACCGCTGCCTGGCAAGATGATTGGTGCTCTTCTTTACCTTTGCCGGAATTTGCTGTCCCGGGGCAGATTTGGCTATTCGGCGGTTGGGGAAGTGTGGAAGGAGGTTCAGAAGAAAATTGGGGAGGCGCAGGAAAAATATAAATTTTTGCTGACAAAAGACGGTCTGTGGGGCCTCTATTCCAGGTGGGGGATATGGTTTGGTTATCTACCAGGAATATTAGACTTAAGGTTCCTTCTGCTAAATTGGGGCCTAAGTTTATTGGTCCTTATGAGATTATGGAAGAGGTCAATCCGGTGGCTTTCCGTTTGCGTCTTCCACCGTCTCTACGGATACCCAACGTGTTCCGTAAATCCTTTTGTAAACCCACTGGTCTCCGTGGATGGTCAAAGTGCGTATGAACTGGAATGGATTGTGGACTCTCGGATGGTCCGTCGCTCTCTTCAATATCTTGACCATTGGAGGGGTTACAGTCCTGAGGACCGGTCATGGCTGCTGGTGCATTCAGTCCATGCAGATCGGTTGCTCCGGACCTTTCATGCTCGCTATCCAGCTAAACTTGGGGTCCGGTGCCCCCCATTGAGAGAGGGGTACAGTCATGATCCAGGCCGGGGTTTGTTTCATGTTATTCTCTCCCCAGTCTGGTCATGCGAGGGTTATCCTTCTCTGCCTCGTTTTGGGTTCTGTGGGGCTATTTCAGTCTGCTGTGGCCTGCAGACCAATGTCAGTGATACTTCATGCTTCCAGGCTAGAGCAGCTGACCCCTTGATACCGTGTTTTGTCCTCTGCCCGCTTACTCTGTTCCCGTGACCTCCCTTTCCTGCCACCCAATTTGTCTTAGTGTTCGATCCCTGTACTTTGACCCTTGGTATGTGACCCAGCTTGTCTTTTGACCTGATCTATTGTCTCTCATCTCGGTTATATCTGCTCCCATCTGGCTCTGACTTTTGGCTTGTATTTCACCGCTTGAATTGCTGTGACCTCTGGTACTTCTTAACCTGACTGTTGGTGATTCGCCTCGTCTGACCACTCTTTCGCCACCGTGTGGCGCTTGTGCTGCTGCTCTGTGATATCACGCTGTGTGTGCAACCTCTCTTCCCTCACCAGCATCCCCTGGAGGAGGTTGCACTATACTGCCCTGCAGCAGCATTACAGTCATGGCCAAAAGTTTTGAGAATGACACAAATATTATATTTTCACATGATCTGCTGCCCTCTGGTTTTTATGTGTGTTTGACAGATGTTTTTATCACAGACAGAAATATAATAATTGCAAACATATGAGTAACAAAAGCTTATATTGACAGTTAGAATGAGTTAATGCAGCAAGTCAATATTTGCAGTGTTGACCCTTCTTCTTCAGGACCTCTGCAATTCTCAATGGCATGCTCTCAATCAACTTCTGGACCAAATCCTGACTGATAGCAGTCCATTCTTGCACAATCAATGCTTTCATTTTGTCAGAATTTTTAGGTTTTTGTTTGTCCACCCGTCTCTTGATGATTGACCACAAGTTCTCAATGGGATTAAGATCTGGGGAGTTTACAGGCCATGGACCCAAAATCTCTATGTTTTGTTCCCTGAGCCATTTAGTTATCACCTTTGCTTTATGGCAAGGTGCTCCATCATGCTGGAAAAGGCATTGTTGATCGCCAAACTGCTCTTGGAGGGTTGGGAGAAGTTGCTATTGGAGGACATTCTGGTACCATTCTTTTTCATGGCTGTGTTTTTAGGCAAGACTGTGAGAGAGCCGATTCCCTTGGCTGAGAAGCAACCCCCCACATGAATGGTTTCAGGATGCTTAACAGTTGGCATGAGACAAGACTGGTGGTAGCGCTCACCTTGTCTTCTCCGAATGAGGCGTTTTCCTGATGTCCCAAACAATCGAAAAGGGGATTCATCAGAGAAAATAACTTTACCCCAGTCCTCAGCAGTCCACTGCCTGTACCTTTTGCAGAATATCAGTCTGTCCATGATGTTTTTTCTGGAGAGAAGTGGCTTCTTTGCTGCCCTCCTTGAGACCAGGCCTTGCTCCAAGAGTCTCCGCCTCACAGTGCGTGCAGATGCACTCACACCTGCCTGCTGCCATTCCTGAGCAAGCTCTGCACTGCTGGTAGCCCGATCCCACAGCTTAAACACTTTTAAGAGACGGTCCTCGTGCTTGCTGGTCATTCTTGGGCGCTCTGGAGCCTTTTTGGCAACAATGGAACCTCTCTCCTTGAAGTTCTTGATGATGCGATAGATTGTTGACTGAGGTGCAATCTTTCTAGCTGCGATACTCTTCCCTGTTAGGCCATTTTTGTGCATTGCAATGATGACTGCACGTGTTTCTTTAGAGATAACCATGGTTAACAGAAGAGAAACAATGATGCCAAGCACCAGCCTCCTTTTAAAGTGTCCAGTGGTGTCATTCTTACTTAATCATGACAGATTGATCTCCAGCCATGTCCTCATCAACACCCACACCTGTGTTAATGGAGCAATCACTGAAAAGAGGTTAGCTGGTCCTTTTAAGGCAGGGCTGCAATGATGTTGAAATGTGTTTTGGGGATAAAGTTCATTTTCTAGCCAAATATTGACTTTGCAAGTAATTGCTGTTAAGCTGATCACTCTTTATAACATTCTGGAGTATATGCAAATTACCATTAGAAAAAGTGAAGCAGTAGACTTTGTAAAAATTAATATTTGTGTCATTCTCAAAACTTTTGGCCATGACTGTACAGTGTAGATGTCAGAATACTTTTGTTCTCATCTCAGTGTACCTTAGTTACATAAGTTTATGTCTTTTTCACCCTTGCTTGTCTGCTAGCCTGGTTCAACCAATTTCTCTGCAGTGTTTATCCAGAATAAGCCATTATAACCAATATAAATACATTTCTCTCATTAGTAGAACAAAAAATCTTTCCAAACCGCAGATGAAGCAGCAGGGCTGGTGTCACCACTTGGCGCACCCGGGCAAAAGCTGGGTCCCTGGACAGATGGGTGCCCACTCGCCACCAGGGACACTATGGGGTCCGTGAGTTGGGGGTGCCCAGTGCCCAGGGCTGGTACCACCCCCAAGCCCTGCACCTTAAACTATTTCCAATACTCACCTCTCCCCATTCTCTGCTGCTCCAGTCTCCACTGCTCCGATCTCCCTAGCACCTTCTGACTATCTGAGTTCTCAGTACAGAGGGCACAATGTTGTCACTACAAGAGATGAGCGAACTTGTTCAGAAAACATTCTTCAATCTCAAATTCTACACAAACGTAGCACATTTGGATTCATGTTCTGATTCCCGAGGATTTTCCATCACAGTTGGCAAAATTTGGGCACAGTTCAGAAAATGATTACGTTTCCACTAATGCTCCTGTTAGTACTTGGGCTAGGATAGTGGTGCTCTATGAAGAGTGGGGGGAGGATGTGTTTTATGAGGGGAGGTGGTGGGTAGAGGTCAGAGGAGGGGCAGTGTGTTTTTTTAATTAACTTAATGTGTTGAGGTTCTGGCAGCAAAGTAGAGTGTGGAAACCATCCACAACGTCCAGACACAAGGGCTTGTTTGATTGGCTTGCAAAGACACATGTCCCTCTCCATAAAAAAAGCTGACATGTTTTGCTGGTGCCATTTTGCCTGTGTAACAGTGCAGAGAGGCTGCTCCTACTGCTGCTACAAGTTGTCATATAGTTAGATAGGATCCTGTGTGAAATCGACCTTCCAGCATTTAACTAGTTTCTGCTAATAGTGTTATGCAGGCAGGAGTCCATATTTCCTAATCAAAATAGTTTGGGCTAATACTGAATTGCATTCAGGAGGTCACATTTCCTAATTAAAATCAATCAAGCTAATAATGTTGTGCAGGCATCAAGCATCATTTCCTAAGCCAAATTGGGCTAATATTGTTGAGCAAGCACCAAACCCCAATTGATAATCAAAATCATTTGGGCTAACATTGGAGTGCAGGCACCAGGCCCCCTTTTCTAATCAAAATCAATCAGGCTAATATTGTTGTGCAGGCACCATGCACCGTTTCCAAATCCAAATTTTTGGGCGAATATTGTTGACACCAACCAGACCCCACTTCCAAATCAAAATTTTTTGGGCTAATATTAAGGTGCAGGCACCAGGCCCCAATTCATAATCAAAATGGTATGGGCTAATATTATTGTACATACACCAGTCCCCATTTCCTAATCAAAATCGTTTGGAATAATATTGTTGTGCAGACACCAGGTCATATTTCCCAATCAAAATCGTTTGGGCTAATATTGTGCAGACTTCAGGCCCTATTTCCTAATCAAAATGGTCTGAGCCAATATTGGTGTCCAGACACCAGGCCCCATTTCCTTTGTAAAATTAGTTTGGTCTTATATTGTTCTGCAGGCACCAGGCCCCATTTCCTAACCAAACTTGTTTCGGCTAATAATGTGCAGGCACTAAGCAAAATTTCCTAATAAAAATTGTTTGGGCTAATATTGGGGTGCAGGCACCAGGCCCCATTTCCTAACCAAACTTGTTTCGGCTAATATTGTGCAGGCACCAAGCAAAATTTCCTAATGAAAATTATTTGAGCTAATATTGTGGTGCAGGCAGGAGTTCACATTTCCTAATCGAAATTGTTTGGGCTAATATTGTTGTGCAGGCACAAGTGTTGTGAATGTGCTAGAGATGGTTTCTGAGCAGAGGCTTCCTCTGGTGGTTACAGACAGTACTGAACCTTCCAACGAGGAATGGCAATCTGGGATCACTGACTGGACTGATATAAGGGAGGTTCCCTCCCATGATTGTTGCCGATGATCAATTGTTCTTGTCTCAATTGTGGCTCCTGGTTCATTTGGAAGTTTGCTGGAGTCTTGCCTGCATCTGCTGCTTTCAGATAAGATATTTTTGCTTTTCTTTTTGTGTTTGCTTTTTGCATAGTTTTCTGCACTTTTGGAGTTCAGCCGGGTCCCCTCCTGGGGCCTGTGCTCCTCTCAGTTTATCTGTAGCCACTGTTATTTGTTCATTTGCTTTTTCCTGTTTTTTCAGTGGCTGCGGCTTGGTTTTGTTACACCAGAGATCTGATTTAGGTGGATGAGATCGTGTGATCTCAGGCTTTTTGGCAATCAGAAGTGTTGGTATTTTTTAGGTTTTTTTTGATTGCAGTCAGAATTCTTTCCTGTACTTTTCTGTCTAGACAGATTGGGCCCCAGCGTTTGCTCATTCTATTTTCTGTCTGTGTCCGTGCTTTCTTCTTGTCTAACCGCCATTACATGTTTGGGGGCTTCCTATTTTCTTTGGTGATCTGCTCCAGGGCAGATAGCTTTCATCTTTCTGCCTTTAGGTGTAGTTATCTCTCAGGCTGTGACGAGGCATCTAGGATCAACGTAGGAACGCTCCATGGCTACCTCTAGTTGTGTGGTTAGTTCAGGTTACTGCAATCCAATAGGTTCCAGCCTCTCTGGTGTATTACCGTTTTTGCTATTTCTCCTCAGCTACCTAAATATTACACACAAGGCCACATTTCCTAATCAAAATAGTGTGGGCTAATAGTGGTGTGCAGGCCCCATGCAAAATTTACTAATCAAAATCGTTTGGGCTAATCTTGGGATGTAGGCACCAGGCCCTATTTCCCAGTCAAAAAGTTTGTGCTAATAATGTTGTGCAGGCACGGGGCAAAATTTCCTCATCAAAATCTTTGGGTTAATATTGGGGTGCAGGCACAAGGCCACATTTCCTAATCAAAATAGTTTGGGCTAATATTGTTGTGCAGGCACCAGGTCGCATTTCCTATTCAAAATCATTTGGGCTAATGTTGTGCAGGCACCATGCAAAATTTCCTTATCAAAATCGTTTGGGATAATATTGGGGTACAGGCCCCATGCCCCATTTTCTAATAAAAATTCTTTGGGTTAATATTGTGGTGCAGGCACCAGGCCCTATTACCTAGACAAAATTGTTTGGGCTAACTGTTAGGGTTCGAGTTCCCGCTCCTGCACAAGGGGAGTCTCGAACCTGTCCCGCTGCGGTCCCCCATCCATCTCCGGCCGCAGTGGAGCCTGCTCATCAAAGACATCGGTCCCAGCGTCTCGCCCGGTTTAATACTGTACAGAGACTTTCTGCTGCCTCTTCAGGTTCTGCTATTGCAGCCAGTACTGGTCAGCGGCGAGCAGACGTCTTTAGGACTAAGTCCTTTGTTGCTTCATCTGAGCGTGCCCAGAGAAAGATCTCCCATTGGAGATCAGGGGTCATATGCTCTGATACAGCTGCCACTCCTATTGGTCCTTCAGGAAGGTCCTGTAGCTGTTGATGTTCTGAAGCAGCTTCCCATTGGTCCTTCCTGGAAGGTCTTTTTCTCGTGGCTGCTGTAAAAGGCTGTCCTTACCGCACGGCCGTGCGCTAGTATCAAATCTGTTACGCGCTTGTGCCAGTGTGGTCATGTATGCATGTGGTTAGGTCTGGCTGAAATAAGCCCCTAGAATACCGGCACCTCCGGTGAGGAGATTGTATGCACGTGTTCAGGGCTTGGCTGAAAACGCCATTAGAATACCGGCTACTCTGGTGAGGAGATTACAGCTTGGGTTCTGATTGCATGACCACAGACTGCAATCCGCTTAGCAGTCATCTGTGTTCCCTGTCAGTCTAAAAGGACACAGTCTTTCTTACAGCGGCTCTGTGAGTTAACAGAGACCACTTATTCCGCCATATAGTGCTACGGCGTTTACATCTGCGACTCTGCGGGATAACAGAGTTCGCTTATACAGCCTATTTACGCCATCTTACTAGCAGCAGGCTCTGCCTGCACGGTGGACCCCGGCTGCGAACGCACCTCTCATTAATATCTATTATTAGGTGCGTTCCGCAGGCCCTTAACATAATACTAGCACCAGGGTCTGGCTAGCAAAATGGCGGACGACCAGCGTCTACAGCAGTACATCCAGCAGCTGGAGGGTAGGTTGGCGGTCCTTGAGCGCACAACCTCAGCTGTGGATGTTACCGCAGTCGCTGTTCAGGCTGCTAGCGTAGCTGCAGCCAGTTTGTCCACCGCTACCTCTGCTCCGACATTATCCCACCTCTCACTTCCAGACAAGTTTACGGGTGACAGTAAACATTGTCGGGGATTCGTGAGTCAGTGCTCTATACAGCTTGAGCTTCTGGCAACACGTTTCCCCACGGAACGGGCACAAGTGGCTTTTATTGTGTCTCTTCTGTCGGGCAGAACATTGGAGTGGGCAACGCCGCTGTGGGAGCGTGACGATCGTGTGGTGCGGAGTGCTCCTCGGTTTTTGGAGGCTCTGAAAAAGTTCTTTTAGGACCTCAGGTCATGCACGATACGGCACTCCAACTGCTGGCAATGTCACAGGGCTTGTCCATGGTCAGCCAGTTCTCAGTCCAATTTTGGACTTTGGCCTCTGAATTAGAGTGGCCAGATAAAGTTCTTATTCCAGTATTCTGGAGAGGACTGGCAGACCATGTAAAGGACGCTTTGGCTACCAGGGAGATTCCTGCCACACTGGAGAAACTCATTTCTATATCTACCCTCATCGACCTCCGTTTTCACGAGCGGAGGTTAGAGCGCACCCAGTGTAGGCAGAGATTTCGGCTGGCACCCACCTTTGCCAAACCTCTTGAATTTCCCGTTCGGGCGTCCGACTCCCCAGAGACCGTGGAGACTACTCGAGTGGGATATAAGTCTCGGCCCACTCGAGTATCCGTGGTCTGTAGAGTGTGTCAGCAGCCAGGACATAATGCCAACCGATGTCCCCAGCGAATGAGTAAACGGTCATGTTCCGTGACCATGGGTGCAGGGTCATTAGACACGAGGGATTTTGCTCCGAAAGTGCTCCTTAAAGGGTTAATCTCTCTAGGTTCATCCACTCTTCCCGCCAAGCTTTGTATGGACTCTGGGGCAGAGGGGAATTTTATGTCCTCCTCCTTTGCCTCTCGCCATTCCATACCGCTGGTGGGAACAATCCTGCCCTCACAAATCACCCTCCAGACTGTCTCTCTACCTCTGTCTATGTCCCCTTATCATCAGGAGAATATATCCCTTTTTGTTCTTCCTGAGGGAATAGATGAGGTTTTGTTGGGATTACCCTGGCTTCGCCACCACTCTCCCCATATTGAGTGGTCCTCTCGGAGAATACTGGGTTGGGGTGATCATTGCAGAGACAGATGTCTCAGAGAGGACGTTCAGGTTTCCACCACGGAGATACCCATAGACCTTGCTTCTCTCCCCAAGGTTTATCGGTCATACGCGGATGTATTCTCCAAAAAGGCAGCGGAGACTCTTCCGCCTCATCTACCCTATGACTGTCCTATAGATCTCTTGCCTCTTGCTGGAACGGAGCCCCCTCGGGGAAGAGTGTATCCTCTCTCTCTTCCTGAGATGGAGGCCATGTCACAATACATCCAGGAAAATCTGGCAAGAGGGTTTATTAGGAAGTCAGTGTCACCAGCAGGGGCAGGATTTTTCTTCGTGCAGAAGAAGAATGGAAAATTACGACCGTGTATAGACTATAGGGGTCTTAACGCCATTACCGTTAAGAACAAATATCCTTTGCCCCTAATATCTGAGCTCTTTGATAGGCACCGGGGAGCAAGGGTATTAACTAAGCTGGATCTTTGTTGTGCCTGTAACCTGATCCGCATTCGTGAGGGGGACGAATGGAAGATGGCATTCAATACCAGAGATGAACATTACGAATGTCTTGTGATGCCCTTCGAGCTCTGTAATGCTCCAGCCGTCTTCCAAGATTTCGTAAATGACATCTTCCGGGACATGCTTGCCACCTCTGTGGTAGTCTATCTGGATGACATTCTCATCTTTTCTCCAGATATGGACACCCACCGGAGAGATGTTTGCAGGGTCTTCGACCTATTGCGGGCAAATTCCTTATATGCGAAGTTGGAGAAGTGTGTGTTTGAGCAGGAGTCTCTGCCATTCCTGGGCTATATTATCTCCACTCAGGGATTGGCTATGGATCCTGCCAAACTACAGGCTGTAATGGATCGGCAAGAACCCCACTCTCTTAAAGCGGTGCAGCGCTTTGTGGGGTTCATTAATTACTATCGCCAATTCATTCCCCACTTCTCTACTTTGGTTGCTCCCTTGGTAGCCCCCAGCAAGAAGGGAGCCAATCCCAAATTGTGGTCAGAGGAGGTCTCCAAGGCCTTTAATTCAATCAAGTCCCATTTTGCTAGCGCTCCTATCCTACATCGTCCCGAGGTTGATGAGCCTTTTATATTGGAGGTAGATGCCTCATCCGTTGGTGCTTGAGCAATCCTTTTTCAAAAGGATGCTCAAGGTCGGAAACATCCTTGCTTCGTCTTCTCCAAGATCTTCACACCAGAGGAGAGGAATTGTTCCATTGGGGATAGGGAGTTGCTAGCCATGAAGTTGGCCTTTTCCGAGTGGAGACATCTCCTGGAGGGGGCTCACTTTCCCTTTCAAGTGTTCACTGACCACAAAAATTTGGTCTATATACAGACCGCCCAGCGGCTAAATTCCCGTCAGGCCAGATGGTCCCTGTTCTTTTCCTGGTTCCATTTCACCCTCCATTTTCTCTCCGGGGAGAAGAACATTCGTGCCGATGCTCTGTCTCGCTCCGTGGTGTCCTGTGAGGAGGTGGAGGAGGAGCCTCGGCTTATTTCCCCACAAAGAGCCTAAGAACTGTGGCCCCGGTTTCGCTTGAGTCTGTGCCTCCGGGCAAGACTTTTGTGCCCATCAATTTGCGACCGGAGGTACTCTCTTGGGCACACTCGTCCAGGGTGGGTGGACATTTTGGGGCAAAGAGGACATCTGAGTTGCTGGCGAGGACATACTGGTGGCCACATATGGTACGTGACGTCAGGGAATACGTTTAGACGTACGTCTCCTGCTCCAAGAATAAGTCCCCTCGACAACGACCAGCTGGGTTACTTTTCCCTTTACCGGTGGCAGACAGGCCCTAGGAGATGGTTGGGATGGATTTTGTGGTGGGCTTACCCAAGTCTCGGGGCTGCACCATCATCTGGGTGATAACCGACCACTTCTCCAAAATGGTGCACTTGGTGCCGTTACCACGGTTACCGTCTGCACGGGCCTTGGCAGCATTGTTCATTAGGCATATTTTCCGCCTACACGGTTTGCCAGACAAAATTGTCAGTGATCGAGGTCCCCAGTTTGCGTCTCGGTTCTGGAGAGAGCTGTGTCGTTTACTCAGCATTGAGTAGAATCTCTCCTCTGCATACCATCCCGAGACTAATGGGTTGGTAGAAAGGGCCAACCAGACCTTGGTCACATACTTGCGACATTTTGTCTCTGTCAGGCAGGATGACTGGGCATCCTTGCTACCGTGGGCTGAGTTCGCTCTAAATAATGCTGTGGCTGACTCCACTGGACAGACCCCATTCCTCCTGAACTACGGTCAGCATCCGCGGGTATCTGTGCCCATGCCGTGTCTTCCACCGATTCCAGGGTGGCAGACTGGGCAGTGGAGGCACGGGACATTTGGGACCGCACCCAGGATGCCATTCAGGCCTCCAAAGAGAGGATGAGGTCTTTGGCCGATGCCCATCGGCACCCTGCTCCTACATTTGCTCCGGGTGACCTAGTGTGGCTCTCTGCCCGAAACATCAGTCTACGTGTAGAGTCCACCAAGTTGGCACCTCGCTTTTTGGGTCCCTTTAAAGTTCTTGAGCAGGTGAACCCGGTGGTTTATTGCCTAGCCCTTCCGCCTCGCCTTGGTATCACCGACACCTTTCAAGTGTCCCTCCTGAAACCCGTGGCCATTTCCCGGTTTTCCGAGTCATCTGCCGGGACGTCGGGTTCATCTACCGACGATCATGAGGAGAACGCCATTGTTGGGTGCAAGGTGGTACGAGGAAAAAAATTTTATTTGGTGGATTGGAGGGGTTATGGGCCTGAGGATAGGTCCTGGGAGCCTGCCGTGCATGTTCACACTCCGCAGCTCATCGCTGCCTTTGAGCGCAGCGAGGCCCAAAGAAGGGGGAGCCCTAGGAGGGGGGTAATGTTAGGGTTCAAGTTCCCGCTGCTGCACAAGGGGAGTCTCGAACCAGTTCCTCTGTGGTCCCCCATCCATCTCCGGCCACAGTGGAGCCTGCTCAGCAAAGACATCGGTCCCAGCATCTCACCTGGTCTAATACTGTGCAGAGACTCGCTGCTGCCTCTTCAGGTTCTGCTATTGTAGCCAGTACTGGTCAGCTTCGAGCAGATGTCTTTAGGACTAAGTCCTTTGTTGCTTCATCTGAGCGTGGTCAGAGCAAGATCTCCCATTGGAGATCAGGGGTCACATGCTCAGATACAGCTGCCACTCCTATTGGTCCTTCAGGAAGGTCCTATGGCTGTTGATGTTCTGAAGCAGCTTCCCATTGGTCCTTCCTGGAAGGTCTTTTTCTCGTGGCTGCTATAAAAGGCTGTCCTTATCGCACGGCCGTGCGCTAGTATCAAATCTGTTACGTGCTTGCTCCAGTGTGGTCATGTATGCGTGTGGTTAGGTCTGGCTGAAATAAGCCCCTAGAATACCGGCAACTCCGGTGAGGAAATTGTATGCACGTGTTCAGGGCTCGGCTGAAAACGCCATTAGAATACCGGCTACTCCGGTGAGGAGATTACTGCTTGGGTTCTGATTGCATGACCACAGACTGCAATCCGCTTAGCAGTCATCTGTGTTCCCTGTGAGTCTAACAGGACACAGTCTTTGTTACAGCGGCTCTGTGAATTAACAGAGACCACTTATTCCGCCATATAGTGCTACGGCGTTTATATCTGCGACTCTGCGGGATAACAGAGTTCGCTTATACTGCCTATTTACGCCATCTTACTAGCAGCAGGCTCTGCCTGCACGGTGGACCCCGGGCTGCGAACGCACCTCTCATTAATATCTATTAGGTGCGTTCCGCCGGCCCTTAACACTACCATTGTTATTCAGGCACCAGGCCCCAATTTCCCAACCAAAAGAATTTGTGCTAATAATGTTGCGCAGGCACCAAGCTAAATTTCCTCATCAAAATCTTTGGGCTAATATGGGTGTGCAGTCACCAGGCCACATTTCCTATTCAAAATCATTTCAGCTAATATTAGGGTGCAGGCAGAAATCCAATTTCATAAATGTTTGGGCTAATGTTGTTGTGCAGGCATCAGGCCATATTTCCTAATCAAAATTGGGCTAATATTCTTGTCAAGGCAGGAAGCCACATTTCATAATTAATATTGTTTGGTCTAATATTGTGGTGCAGGCACCAGGCCATATTTCCTAATCAAAATTCCTGTGTAACAATTATGTGGGTACTATGGAATCTGATTGCGTGGGATAAAACCAATCTGAGACCAAAGCTGAAGGCAAACAAGTGTGTTTAACAATTGTAACGAAGTGCACAGCACAAATAGCAAGATACAGGAAACTGAATAGCGTGGCACAACCGCTAATACGAACCAGTCCAGCAAAAATATGATGCAGGAGTGCACACGGCATTTAAACGTGGAAGTCCAGTAATAATATTTGTGAAAATACACACAGTACTTAAACGTGGAAGTCCAGCATTAATATTTTTGGGAATGCACACAGTACTTAAACGTGGAAGTTCAGAAATACGCAGGTGGAGCGTTAACAGGAGAAGGTCTCTAAAGTACCTTTTAGGGCTGAAAAGTCCTGCTCAAGTCCAGCACCGCAGCCCAGCAGACACAGTCCAAGAGGAGATAATGAAGTCAGAACTTTTACTGACCACAGCAGTTCCAGAGGCGAGCAGCTCCACACTAGTAGTCCAGACAATAGGTAACCCTGGTCAGGATCAAGGAGCACACAGAGGACAAAAGACAGCTGAACTTGGAGAGGTAGATCACTGAGTAATAAGCAGCAGCAGGGAGTCCACTAGCAGACAGGCAGAAGCTCAGGAGCCAACAGCAACAGAATACTCAGGCAAGGAGGATTTCCTGACCCGGATTTAAATAGCAGAACAGACAGGAAGTTCAGGGGCAGGGAGAAGTACCAAACTCCATCTTGGACAAGGGCAATACTGGCTCCAAGGAATATCTGGAATACTTACATTAGATGACTGACAGATCTGGACCAAGGGTTGTGAAACAGCTGGTTAAAACAGGTAAGAGTACATTCAACATGAGTGGGAAAAAGTGAGGTTGTGGTGGAAGGGGGAATAGGCTTGGTGTTCGACGTATACGTGAGTTAAGTGGTAATGATACTGAAATCTCTACTGAACAAACAATGTCTCGTCATATCCAGTGACAGCTGACAACATCTGTTACAGGATGGGAAACTTGACTCAATTTCTTTGGCAGCAGCACTGCTGTACGCCTTGCAGATGAGTTCCAGAAAGATCATGTAATCCAGTGGATGGCAAGTATTGAATCAAGTGGCCTCTTCTCATCTTCCTCCACCTTAACATCACACACAATACAATCCTCAGAGGTGGCACCCCAATTAACCTTGTTCCCTCTGTCTCTCAAGTCTTTACCCAGCCAACTGACTCTGGGTAACCACAGATGGGCTAGTCTGCCGAGCTGTTCAAAAATTCTAGTCTATGGGCATCAGTGGTCTGCTCCAAAAATTCACAGAATCCAGAGGAGGAAAGCATCTGCTCCGATGCCAAAAATTTTTCCTGGTGGATCCGGGGCCAGACGAAATAGGAGCTGAGCAGAATCCAGACCCTCATCACCATGTTCACCTCCACCCCTGGAGGTGGAGGTGAACCTTATGAAACTCAGATACCTGAGGCGCATGAGAACTGTACTGTGCTGTAAGGGCAGGAAAAGGAGGAGGATGACTCTCAGGGAGAGGAGTGGGAGGACAGAGAGAATGATGATGAGGTTGTAGATCTCACTTGGTGTGAACCCAGAGGCATGCAGCTAAATAGCTCTGCAGAGGAGGAGGAGGACAAGGAGGTTACGTTGTGGCTTGCCACACAGAAATGGAGTGATGCAACCACGACAAGCACTGCATCTTCAGCCACAACTCTGGATTTGGCCAGTAGCGGTCATAAATCTGCATTTCGCAGGGGCTGCAATAATTTGACTACTACATGCATGAACCATCACATGCAGGATCAACATGTGTTAGTCTGGGAATTTCACTGTGCAAAGATTCAGACTAGAGGGCCTCGCCAACCATTGGTTATCCCATCAACCACATCTGCTGCTTCTTCCTCCTCCATCACCGTAGCAAGCATTCTCACACAGGTCTCCAGCAGCAGAACCTCCACTTGTTTACCCCCTACAGTTGAGATGAGTGAGAACCCATCAGCTGGAAATGCCTGCTTTTTTTTCACCGAGCGCACCACATCTTTCCTATTCCATCATAATAACTCCACCTGCACCGCAGTCATAGTCCATCAGTTTGTCGTGTTCACCCTACTCCACCCTCTCTCGACACAGCAGCCAGCCCTTAACCCACAGTTGTAGTCACATAAAAGTATGTTTTCTCTCACACATGCCAAAGCTAGGAGCTTGAGTTCCACCATCTCCAATGTGTTGGCCATGGAATTGCTGCCTTTCCGCCTGGTGGATATACAAGGTTTCCAAAAGCTAACGGTCATCTCAGTCCCCCAGCACCAGTTGCCCAGTCGCAATTACTAAGAAAGCTGTGCCTGAGCTACACCAGCATGTCACACACAACATTCCTTGAAAAATACTATTTCTTCATGCTGTATTTCACAACTTATTCCTGGATGAGCAAACATGGGAAGGGACATTGCTTCTCACTGACTGGACATTGAGTGACTCTGGTGGCTGTGGGGGGCAGGCTGGCAATGGGCTGCTCCACAAGTCTTGGAATACCCAAGGTTTGCACGACTAACCTCAATATCTAACACTTCCTCCACTGTTTCTGCCTCCTCCATCTCCTCTAGAACCTTCACCAGTGCCCTCAACCTGCTATTTAATGAGACACGCATTCCAATAGTACAGAGAGAATGCACTCCACCTTCACACTTTGCAGCCAGGGCTCACCGCAATCTGGCAGTGTGTAAATTAATATGCCATGGAGATCGCAGTCACACAGTTCAAGAATTGTGGACAGATATCCAGGCAGAGTTGAACAATGGCTGTTTCCACTGAATCTGGGCCAGAGAAAGCCATGTCTGATAACGGTGAGAACCTGGTGGCAGCCCTATGCTGTGACATATGCCTTGTATAGCTTATTATTATTATTATTATTATAGATTTTTATAGCGCCATTTATTCCATGGCGCTTTACATGTGAAGAGGGGCAAATATAGACAAGTACAGCTTATGTCCTCAATCTGATGATACAGCAATTTCTTCTCCACTATCCCGGCCTTGATGAGCTGCTGCAGAAAGCACGGTTGCGGTGTGATCACTTCTATTGTTCTCACCCAGCAGGACATCGACTTGCATCGCTACAGAGGTCTTTCGGCCTACCGATAAACTGTTTGATATGCAATGTGCCGAAACGGAATTCCAATCTCCACATGTTGCAGTGACTGTGGCAGCAGCAATGAGCCCTGGTGCAGTATGTCCTTTTGCATAGCCTGGTCCAATGTAGTATGGACATGGTTCAAATCACGCTTGCAGAGTGGGCACAGATGATGGACCTCTGCACCCTTCTGCACAGTTTTGTAATGCCTGGTAAGATGGTCAGCTCTGACGATGCTATCATCAGCATCAATATTCCGATCATCTACAGGCTGGGGCACACTTTGAATAGTTTGCATGAGGAGGTGTTGTTATCAGAGGAAGAGGTGGAAGCTGAGGAAGATGCAGAAGGGATAAAAGAATCTCCAAGTTCCAGACAGTCATTACACAGGCAGTTGCCATGGGAGGGTGAATTACAGTGATTGATGGGGGTTCATGGTACCAGACAAATTGTTAGCGAAGGTGCAAGAGCCAAGTACCAAATGAAGAAAGATGAGGGGGAATACGTCATGGGTGCGCAATAGTCAGGAGATGAAGAGGTTAATTATCCCCTCTCTATTGTCCGTGGTTGTTAAGAGGGGACAGAGGAAGCAAGCGTGAGTGTAACCCTGCAACCAATAGACCATGGACTTGGACCTCATGGGAGCACCTTAGACATGAGCGTCTTCTTTCTGCAACATGATGCCTGTCTTATTAGGATTAGGAATAATGCTGTCTACTGGGTTTGTTATGGAAATTTAATTAGGATGAATTTATCCTTCCGTGTTTGCTGCTTGCTTTTCCAAATCTCTATTTAATGTATTTTTGAGCGCTCAGAACGAAATGAGACTGTCCACACGAAAGTGTCAGTATAGCAGTTCGTCAAAGACATACATTTATTATTCATTCAAGGTTTATACGTTTACAAAAAGGGGCTGGTTAGTCAATTAACATACAATTAAAAGCTGCTAGATTATTGGCTGTTCTAGTGTAAGTATGATAATTATGATAATCATGGCAAAAGAGCTGAAGTTGCAGAATTATTGTTTTATATTCTTTTGACCTAGTTGTCTTGCATGACTATAAGGTAAAGAACAGATATCTAATAAGACTCCATGTACTTGTTCCTTATGAAGGCCTTATGAAGGCCAGATTAGTTTAAAATGACTGATTATAGCTGGCATGAGCACAGGATTTTTAGCAAGTGAGATCTATCTAACTGTGAACTGTGAATACATATATGTGAATATACTTTGAATATATGGAATACATATATATTTCCATGACAGTCCCCCTTAGACCACTTGCCCTAAAAACCTGCTCCTGGCCTAAAGCGCTGCAACTCTTTTGTGCTGCCGGCGAGTTGAGACACCCCTAGTACATGCCTCCCCCACCGAATACAGACTTTTCGCAAATGGGCGGTCAGGAGGACTGTCCCTGTCGGGGGTTTATGTGTTTGCAATCATAATCTCATAGTTGATAGGATGTTTCATCAAGGATGTGTATTCTCAGTCTGGAGGTAGTTCGGAGATCTGGTCAAGCCAGGCAGTTCCATCTGGACTGGTGCGAGGTCCAAGATGGTGAGTGGCATCAAATTGGTTGTCTCTTGAACAGTTTTTTCCATTTTCCTGCGGATACAAGGAATTACACAGCAACCAGTAATTAATGCAAAAATGAGAACCCCCATAATGGCTGTCCCAACCTGTGCCAACATTTTCTGCCACCCACTCATCCACCCAAAGTATCGATCCCATGGGTCAGTGACACCTGAGTTCTGTTTCAGTTCCTCTGATAACTCAGTAAGTTTCTGTATTGCCATTGTGACTTTACCATTTGGGCCAGTGTTGTCTGGGATGTGGGTGCAACAGGTGTCTTTGATCATTTTGCAAACACCTCCTTTCTCAGCTAGAATCATATCCAAAGCCATTCTATTCCGGAATGCCATAATGGAAGTGGGGCCTAACTGTGCTGCCAAACCTTTTACAGCATCTATGGTGAAGTTAACAAATCTCTGCTGGTTATAATAGATGTAATTTATCCAATCAACATTTTTGTTTATAGTTACTAGTGGCAATAGTGACTCAAATCCTGCTTTAACTTGGTCTCTGGCCTTGAACTCATCAAGTAGGTCATCTGTCTGGTCAGTCAGAGCATCCACGACATCCTTCATGGCTTAGGTGTCTCTCCTGGTACGGGAGCTTCCTTGCAAAGCAATACGTGGATCCAAACAGGCTTTCCCTCTAGTTACACAGAGGTTGGTGTCATCTGGGGCTCTTGGACAGGATCATCAAATCTGGCAGTGAAGAAAAAACTCGAGAATGGACATTAGTTTTTGATCAATTCAATTACATAAGAGTTATGATTTGGTAGCTGAGGAGAGCAGGCAAAAAAAGGCAATACACCAGAGAGGTTGGAATCTATGGGATTGCAGTACCCTGACTAACCACCACAACAAAAGGCAGCCGTGGAGCGTTCCTACGTTGGTCCTAGAAGCCTCGTCACAGCCTGAGAAGCTAACTACACCTAAAGATAGAAAAAGGAAAGCTATCTGCCCCGGAGCAGATCCCCAAAGAACATAGAAAGCCCCCAAACATGTAATGGCGGTTAGACAAGAGGAAATACAGACACAGACAGAAAATAGTATGAGCAAACGTTGGGGCCCAAACTTCCTAAATAGAAAAGGATAGGAAAGGCACTTACTGCAACCCCAAAAAACCCTGAAAAGTACCAACTCTACTAATTACAAAAACACCTGAGATCACACGACCTCTACCACCTAAATTAGTTCTCTGGTGTAACAAAAACTAAACAGCAACCACTGAAAAAACTGGAAAAGGCAAATGAACAAACAACAGTGGCTGAACTAAACTGCAAGCACCAAAAAAACTAAAAGAAGAAAATGTCTTATCTGTTAGCAGAAGATGCAGGCACGAAACAGCTTTTCTGGGTCTCTGGGAGTGTGCCTTACGCTAAACAGTGCAATTAGGAGTGTGTCATGCCATGGTTTGCGTGTCTCTTGGGCAATTTTTCAGCATTCTATTTTTAAGTGTTTCGTTCAGTTTTTCTACCTTCCTGCTGCTCTGGGGGTGGTAAGGAGTGTGTAGGCCTAGGTCTGACCCTACTGCTAATCGGGTCTCGTGTGTCAGATTTGCTGTGAATGCGGGTCCCTGATCACTTTCTATCATTTCTGGAGCCCCGTATCTGCACACTATTTTCCGAAAGTAGCTTCGTTGCAGTAGTCTTTGCTGACTTGGAAGGCTTCTGTTCATCTTGAAAATACTTCTTTTGACCACAATGGCGTATTTGAATCCTTCACTTGGCGATATCTGGATGTGGTCTATCTGGATCCTTTGAAGCTGGTAGAGTGGTCTTTCCAGATGAGGTGAGGGGGACTTTCTTCCATACGTCCAGGCTTGCATTTGCCGCAGGTCAGACAGCTGCTGGTGAATTTGGCTGTTAGGGTGGAGATCCCTGAAGCGAACCAGTAAGCACCAATCAGATCATTCATCTGTGTCTTTGATATGTGGATGTGGGTCCATGTACCCATTGGACCACCATAGGGTGCATACTTTGTGGTAGGCAGAGTTTGAAGTCTATTATTGATAGCCTTCCTTCTTCACGTTTTGCTTTTTTCCCATTCAGCTCTTCTTCTCCTTTTGGAGCTTGGTCTTGTAACTTCTTGAGCAGATTCCAGGACGTCTCTTTGTCAGGTTTCTTGTCTTCAGTCGTCATGTAGTAGCCGTCCGGCTCTACGACCTCTCCCACTTCTCCATGTTGTCTTCCTTTGGCTGCTTCTTTGGCTGCCATGTCCGCCATGTTATTGCCTCACGCCTCTTCTGTTCTCAGTTTTCCATGCACTTTGATTTTTCAAATTGCCACCATTTTGGAAGTTGGAGTATACCCAGTAGGTCCCTGAAGGCTCCATGATGCTTCACGGTTGTCCCGTTTGCTGTGATGAAGTCGGTTGTGGCCCAGATGGGTCTAAAGTCGTGTGCTATGCCATGCGAGTACCTGTAGTCCGTGTAGATGTTTGCAGTCTTGCCTTCTGCCATCTGGCAGGCCTTTGTCAGCGCTATCAATTCTGCTTCCTGGGCTGACAGGCTAGGTGACAGACTTCTGGACCACAGGATTTCTTGATTGCTGGTCACTGCACTTCCTGTGTTGAAACTTCTTCATCATCTGCAAATCTGGAGCCGTCCAAGTATCCCCCCTTGGGAGTGGGAGTAGAGTGGCCAGGCTGAGGACTGTAGGTCTGGAGATGGTGACATTATGAGACAAAGGCAATAGAAGCGCCACAAAGATGCCTGGCGGTGGGGAGATTACTGTTGGTTGAGCTTGATTGAAGATTGCCAAGATGTCATGTGGAGTGAGAGTTTCCAGTGGCTGTCCAAGAGTGATGTCAGCAACCTTGTCCAGGAGGGTGTGTGCTGCAGATACTGCCATCAGGCAGGAGGGTGCTCTTCTTGCAACTGGATCCAAGCAGGCTGAGAGGCAGCCTAAAAGTCTCTGTTTTCCCCCGTGAATCCGTGCCAGGACTCCAGTAGCATGACCTTCTTTCTTCCATCAGGTAGACGGAAAGACTTTTCATAGTCAGGTAGGCCTGGTATTGGCGCTGAGACTGTGGAGTTCTTCCAATCTCCTGAATGGGTTGAAGGCTGCGTCTGATAGAAGGAGCGGGGTTGCATTGATGCAAGCGTACAGAGGCTGCATTAGGACTGAGGCATCAGGGATCCAGGTTCTGCAATACGACACTAGACCAGGGAAGGTCTGCAGCATTCTTGGAGTTGTTGGGGGAGCCATCTTCTCCACAGTGGTCTTCCAGTCTTTTGACATGTGTTTCGTCTGGTGGGCAATACAGTGTCCCAGGGATGTAACTTGCTTCTGGCATCACTGGACTTTGTTCTTCCAGACCTTACGTTGCTGTTCTTCCAGGTAGAGTGGGAGAGACAAGGAATAGACTGTGCAGGTGTCGATGTCAACCACACAAAAGAGAAGGTCATCCACGTGTTGTAGAAGAGTGACTCTTGCATATTCTGCAATCCGGTTGACGAGGATGGAGGACATTGTCTTGGTGAAACTTAAAGGGCTTGTTTTGAGCACCTTGAGGCAACATTGTCCATATGCACTGCACTGGTGCGTGAAAGCAGGCCTCCAGGTGGAGGGGAAACACTGAAGAAGGTACTGGCCAGGTTGATCACCGTGAATACCGTTGCGGTGACTGGGACTCTTGAGAGCAGAGTGTGATGGTTCAGCACTGTTGGGGTTTCAAATACCGTAGCCTCTTTCGCGGCCTCCAGGCCTTGCACCATTCTGAACTCAGTGGGGTTTACAGTCTTTTTCTTCACTGTGGAAAGCTGGGATTGATTCCGATGGGCGAGGCAGCCCAGTTTGGCCTTGTCCTTCAGTATGCAGCAGGGGACTCCCATCTGCTGGTGCAGAGCTGGCGGGAAAACAAGCCGTCTACTAGGATCCACATCATGAGAGATGACGACCAGCTGGCTTTCTTGTTCTCCACCAAGACAGTCACTGTGTTAGCACCTGCTCTGGTCACAGGGGGTCTTCTTGTTGGGACGTCTCCTTAAACGGCTGCTTTTTTCTCAGCACGGGCCATCAGTAGTTTCTTTTTTTCCAGCTCGGTCTCAGGTCAGTATTTGTGCACAAGTTTGAAGAGCTGAGTGGCCTTTTTCCGGTCTAGGGCCTGGGTGAACTGGTTGATTGCAGGGGGCACCTCCTGGTGCTTGCAAAAGATGAACCTCTGGCGTTAGAGCTGGATGAGGTGTTGCCATTCCATGAAGCGAGTAGGGTCCTTCTTGAGTTGAATATCCTGACCAATGTCAAAGTTCTTAGGCCGTCTTCTTAGGCGAGTTCACTTAGACCTTCAGTTGGTCAGAGACATCTTGACTCTGGGTGATGGAGTGGCTTTTCTGGTACTATGTCCAGCACCTCCTGTGATAGGTCTGCAGTGTGGTTGTTCCTGTTTCTTCTTGGGTCAGGGGTGAAGAAAGTGTCATGGTCCCATTTTCCTGGAACACTCTGGTCGCTTTCAGCTTCTGCAGTAAGTCCACGCCCAATAGGTTGAGGGTGCAGGTCTTTGACACAACAAACTGGTACATGATGGAGTGTTCTGGCTGAGTCCACACGCTCAGGGGCTTCATAATCTGGAAATATCTGACTTGACCATCAATTCCCATGCAGGAAGCAGAAGATTCTGATAGATAGGTGAAGTTGCGGAGTTCCACAAGAAAAGATCTGACTACGCGATCCACTCTCAGGATATTGGTCCCACTGGTGGGGTTCCCTGTGGACTTGGTGTGCTCTTGTCCTATGGATGGGGTTCTTCACTGCTTTCTGTGTTTCTTCTTTTTCTGGGTGAAGTCAGTATTCTGCACCGGTTCCGGAAATGACCAAACTCGCCACAGTTGTAACACTTGACATCCCTTCTGTCACGGCGGGACTCAATCCTTTTTGCTACTGTGAGCAGGGTATCCATTGCTATTGACGTGTACTCAGGCCTGGCTGCTACCAGTGGTTTCCTGATTGGTTCTCTCAGTCCATGCTCAAAAGCCTGTGCCAACATCCGTCTGTGTGTCTGATCATGGGTAATGAGGCCCAAATCTTGAAACACTTGCATTACTCTGTCATGAAACTTCTCCACAGAGTCTGTCTTGTCTTGACTCGTGACATGTAGGCTAAGAGTTTGTCCTGTCAGTCTGCTTTTGGCCCATTCTCTGAGTTGCTCAATTAGCTTTGGTCCTGTCTCCCAGGCATACGCATCTAACTCTGTTGGAAGCTTAAAGTGTTCTCTCATAATTGGCCAGAATGCATCACCTGCTTTTATTTCCATTACGGTCCAGAGATCAATCCAGGCTGCTGCATACGTTCGCTGGATCTGCTGCATTTTTTGGCAAAATGGCATGGGGTGTATCCCTGGGTCTGGCAGCATACTGATCACCTGGCTTGGGATGAAGGGCTCATAGGATGGTGCCTCTACCTGTCCCTGCTCTATTGGTGCTTGTGTGTTTCCTTCCCTAGTATTGGGCAGCATGTGTGACGTTGCATCTTCATCTTCATCAGATAAGAAGTGACATGGTGTACTTGGTGCAGACACTGGGTGAGATTTGGGCTTTAAAGTTGTCTTGCTGCATGGGGATTTCCCACTTCCTTGCTGAGGCTGCGGTGGATCAGTGTCATGGTTCCATGCTAGCAGCCCTGTAGCTATACCACCCCCAGTGAAGTCCTAGCTGTGGGCTGTTGTGTCTGGGGGCTACATGTAGCGTTTTGGGTAGGGACATTTGCACTTTCTTCTCCTGATATAATGACTGACAATGTTTGTACTGTGCTTGGGATAGACAGGGTGCCCTGTGCTGGAGACACTGAATACAGGGACACCACATCGCTTGGATTGGGCGTTGACCCAGTTGATAACGAAGTAGAAAAAAGAGGAAGAGAAGGGAGGTGTGAGGGAGGAGCAAGAGAAAGAGGAGGGGAGAGAGATGGAGGGGAGGGTGAAGAAGAGGTGGAGTGTGCCTGAGAGGAGGAGGAAGGAGAAGAGCAAGCATGAGCAGGTGGGTGTGGTGTGGGAAGAGAAAGGGAGGAAAAGGAAAGAGGGGAGGGAGAGAAGAGTGAAAGGGGGAAAAGAGAGAAAGATGGAGGAGAGAGAGAGGAGAAAGATGGAGGGGAGAAGTAGAAGAAGATGAAGAAGAATATTTGAGAGTTGGAGAGGAAGAGATAGAAGAAGAGGAAGATGAAGAAAATGGATGTGTCAGAGATGTGAGGGAGGGGAAAGAAGGAATGAGAGGGATGGCAGAGAGGAAAGAGGAGAAAAGTCTGAAGAAGAAGGAGAAAGGGACTGAGAGAAGAAAAAGGAGAGGGTGTCCCCCCTGTGACTCTTGAGAGGGGATGGTTGAAACAAAAATGCCTTCTCCCTGTGGAGAGAGGCGGGGAGCGTTTTTCCCTGTACAAGGCTCCTTACTCAATGAGAGCAGCCTACACCTGTCCCGTGTCTCCACCTGATGGACATGTGATGTGTGTGACTCTGAATTCTGCTCTTGTGACTAGTGTTGAGCGATATTGCTCGATATCTAAAAATATCGTATCGAAATTGTATCGCCGATAGCACTAAATATCGTCGATATCCGATTTCGATACCGGAAGTCCCATGTAAGTCTATGGGAACAAAATATCGAAATTAAAAAAAAACATTCTTGCCTTGTTGGTTAATTGTACATGAAGGAAAACAACAAAGACTAATGTAGAATGTATTGGGGGAGGTTGAGGAGACATTAAAGGCATAGATGTTTAACCCAATCAAATGGAATAGCATTAATATTTTTTTTTTTAAAGATGTTCGGATTGACGAAGAACTTGACAATGTTGTTAACCTTTTTTCTATTTTGGCAAATATGTATGTTTCACAACTTCCATGCTCTTCACCTTTTTAACTTTTGCCAGTGCCACACTTTCTCCTTCATAATCTTCAGCAGCAGCATCATCTTTCTCATCAAATTATTCTTCATCTTCACCTTCTTAATCTTCTTCTTAAACTTCTTGCTATTCATGTTTTTGTTTACATTACTCATATTGTTATTATTAAACTAATTAATCTTCTTCATATTCAAATTCTTCATCTTCTTCCTCTTCATCTTCTTCATCATATTCTTATTTGTGACAGAGATTCCTGTACTTGTAATCTGTAAAAGTATGAATTGTTCATCCTTCCGTTCTTGCTGTCACAAAAGATTTAAATTACAACAGTATTTGTCCGTGTTCAGTTTAGCCTGCAGCAGCAGCAGGCATTTTCCGGGGGCACCACGAGGAGGAACGGACTCACCCCCATACACTGCTTAGTCTTCTTCTGCTTAGAATTTAGAGCATATATTTTGCTCTTCATTTTGGTCTTATACTTCATGTTCTTCTGCTTTTTGATCTTCTGCTTATTGTTCTTCTGTCTCTTGTTCTGTATCTTGTAGTTTGTCTTAACCTTCTTTGTCCTGTTGGTGATCTTCTTCTTGGTAATCTTTTATTTTTTCTTTGTGATGGTGTTCAGGCTGGTTGGCTTCATGCTCGTCGTCCTTGTTGTCGTCATCTTCTTCTGGGTGGTCTTTAATGTCGTCTAATTTCCGAGAAACAGCTGACGTTACTGGAACCCTGACGGGTATCAGATGGAGCAAGAGACAATGGAAGTAACAAGGACCAGCTGACTGTGCTGGACCCCGGACGGGTAGCAGAAGGAAAAGAGGCAATGTCACAACCGAGTACCAGCTGACGTTACTGTGACACGGTTACTAAGCAGGAGGTACCTGTGCTCCAAAGCACTACCAAGGACCAGCAGACGTTGCTGGAACTCGGATACGGAGATGGAGGCACCTAGGCCAAAGGCACTGGGGAGAACCACTTGACGGTACTGGACCCCAGACGGGTAGCAGAAGGAAAAGAGGCAATGTCACAACAGAGTACCAGCTGACGTTACTGTGACACGGTTACTAAGCAGGAGGTACCTGTGCTCCAAAGCACTACCAAGGACCAGCAGACGTTGCTGGAACTCGGATACGGAGATGGAGGCACCTAGGCCAAAGGCACTGGGGAGAACCACTTGACGGTACTGGACCCTGGACGGGTAGCAGAAGGAAAAGAGGCAATGTCACAACCGAGTACCAGCTGACGTTACTGTGACACGGTTACTAAGCAGGAGGTACCTGTGCTCCAAAGCACTACCAAGGACCAGCAGACGTTGCTGGAACTCGGATACGGAGATGGAGGCACCTAGGCCAAAGGCACTGGGGGAACCACTTGACGGTACTGGACCCCGGACGGGTAGAAGAACGCACCCATGAAAATGTAAGTTGACAGGACGCAAGCCGTCCGCAGTTACAGAATCACACAGTCCTACAGTGGGTGCTTATCCTATTGTCACAATGGAAACCGCCTTTATTTACATATCCCACAGCACACATAGGAATCACCTAAACTGCAGGCACCATAGAGTCGGCTAACCCAAATGCAACACGACAGCACAACTTATTGGAGGATAATTGACGTTCACACTGCCAGGAAACAGCTGTCGTGCTGTAACCAGGCTGGTCAGGAGTCAGTACCCCTGCCAATTACTTACGAGCAACAAATGGCGGTGTTGTAGCCCAGGGAGTAGAGTTCAGGTGGTAGAAAGATGAACATAACCGGAGACATGGAAAACGTTGCCAAACAGTTATTTAATCTGAAAACGGACAGGCAAATTCAGGTGAGATCCATGCCTTGTTCATTTTCAGAAAAGTAAGCCGGTCTACATTCTCTGAGGATAGTCGCATGCGACGGTCTGTTACTACACCACCTGCAGCACTAAAGACACGCTCAGATAATACACTGGCAGCAGGGCAAGCCAGCACCTCCAATGCATACTGGCTAAGCTCTGGCCATGTATCCAACTTAGAGACCCAAAATTTGAAAGGGGAAGAGGCATCTGGGAGTACACTTAGAGGGAAAGCCAAGTAGTCTGTCACCATCTTACGGAAACGTTTCTTCCTGGTGACTGGAGCCGTCTCGGATGGTGTAGACCTTGCTGGCGCTGTCACAAAACTTTGCCACATTTGTAACATACAGTTCTTGCCCTGTGCAGAGGCGCTGCTTCTGCTCCCTCTTGTTGTAGAGGTGTCTACACTGCCTCGACGCACAGAGCTGCTTTGTAAAGCAGTAGCAGCAGCAGCAGCATCTCTCTCGGCTGGAATGTACAACAGTATGGATTGCACCAGTGTGTCTTGGTACTCCTGCATTTTACGGTCCCGGTTCACCGGTGTGATGAGGGTTTGTAAGTTGTCCTGGTAGCGAGGGTCTAGGAGGGTGTACACCCAATAATCTGACGTGCTGAGAATGTGGGCGATGCGGCGGTCGTTTCTTAGGCACTGAAGCATGAAATCAACCATGTGCTGCAGACTCCCAACTGGCCAACAAAGGCTGTCCTCTGGAAGAGGCGTCATCTCTGTCTCCTCTGCATCACCCCACCCTCGCTCTACATACTGACTACAGCGTTGTGTACCTTCCTCTGTAGGGATTTCTTCCTCCTCCATTGACTCCTCCTCCTCATCCTCCTCACAAAGTGAGCCCTGCCCAGCCCTTTGTGAGGAACCACGTTGCGCTGACTGTCCTGAAGGTAATTGAATTTGTGACTCCTCATCCTCCACCTGTTTCAAAACCTCTTCCTTTAGTGCTTTCAGTGATTTCTGAAGCAGGCAGATAAGGGGGACAGTCATGCTGACTAGTGCATCATCTGCACTCGCCATCCGCGTTGAGACATCAAACGCACGCAAAACGTCGCAGATGTCCTTCATAGAGGCCCACTCAGTAGTGGTGAAGTGTGAACGGCGCAAATTGCGAGTTGATTGCGCCTGTTGCAGCTGATGCTCCATTACTGCTGGCTGCTGCTCACACAACCGCTCCAACATATGTAACGTGGAATTCCACCTGGTGGGTACGTCACATATGATGCGATGTTCAGGAAGGCAAAATCTGACTTGCAGAGCTGCAATGCGCGATCTGGCCATGCTGGAACGTCGCAAGTGAGCGCACTCTAGGCGGACCTTGTGCAGCAGTGCATCAAGATCCGGATAGTCCCTCAAAAACCTCTGCACGACCAAGTTGAGCACATGTGCCAGACATGGTATGTGAGTGAGGTTGCCAAGGCCCAGAGCTGCCACCAGATTTCGGCCATTGTCACACACTACCAAGCCTGGCTGGAGATTAGCTGACAAAAACCACACGTCGCTCTCCTGCTTGATGGCATCCCAGAGCTCCTGCGCTGTGTGGCTTCGATTCCCCATGGGAATTAATTTCAGGACGGCCTGTTGACGTTTGGCCACGGCTGTGCTCATATCGGTCGCAACAGGTAAGCGTTCACGGGTCCATGTGGAGGTATACCGTGACGGCTCGTAGGAGGAGGAATCAATGTGCACAGACTGGATTCCTGCAATCCTTGGAGTTGGCAGAACACGTACAGCGCCACTGGCAAGATCTGTACCCGGCTCCACAACATTGACCCAATGGGCAGTGAGGGAAAGGTATCGTCCCTGGCCATGGGTACTGGTCCACGCATCGGTGGTCAGGTGGACCCTGCTACTGACGGCGTTTAGTAGCGCATGTTTAATGTTTCCCTCGACATGTTTTTGCAGAGCAGGGACAGCTTGCCTGCTGAAATAAAATCGGCTTGGCACATTATATTGTGGGACTGCCAATGCCATAAAGTTCCTGAAACTGTCAGTCTCCACCAGCCTGAATGACAGCATTTCAAGGGACAGGAGTTTTGCAAGGCCAGCATTCAGAGCCTGTGCTCGTGGATGGTTTGCCGAGTATGGCCGTCTTTTATCCCATGCCTGTGTTACCGATGGCTGTTTTTTGTACTGGGAGTGTGACGATGACTGTGAACTTGCTGCAGTGGGTGGAATAACAGTTTCTCTATGGACAACAGTGACCGAGGTTCTTCCATGGAGATCCTGTGAGGAAGCCAAAACAGGTGTGTGAGAGCTGGTGGTAGAGGCTCGAACATGACGTAAAGATGTAGGTGCTGCTGTAGGTTGGCCTACATCTCCAGTGTGTCTTTGGAACTCAGCTACGTGCTTTGTCCGTACATGTGTCCACATATTTGTGGTATTCAGGTTCCTGATATTTTTACCTCTTTTAACTTTTTGCTTACACAGCTTGCATTGAACATAGCAAATATCATCTACAAGTCTGTCAAAAAAGGACCACGCAGTGCAAGTAATGGGGGCGCCAATTTTGACATTTCTAAGAGAACTGCTCCCAACAGGTGCCAAACTGGAGGCTACAGGCAAGCGAGTCTGCAGCCTACCTCTACCTCCTCTTTGTACCGTTGGGACAATCTCTTCCTCAGAGCTGCTCCCACCACCTTGCTGTTGCTCACGCCATGTTGGGTCTCGGACTTCATCATCTCCACTACCCTCTTCCAACACCTGCTGCTGTTGGATGATCTGGGCAGCACCATGCTCCACAAAACCTGGCACCTGAGTCTCATCATCATCATAAGATGCGCTCTGCGGTGTGCTGTCCATCGGCACTGGCTCACCTGCCTCTTCAGATTGAGAGAGACACAGCTGTTGCGCATCACTGCATACTCCCTCTTCTTCAAATTGCAGAATGCTGCTTGCCTGTGCCCGTGTTTGCGAGCCAACAGATTCTGAGAACAGAAGCAGAGACTCAGCTGGCTCCTGTACAGAATTCTCTGACTGCCTTGGCAATTTGACAGGCGGTGAACAGACAGATGGTTGCTCAACAGTGTTGTGTTCCTGAGAGGAGGTGGAAGGAATTGAAGTCGATGCATTGGCTGCCATCCAACCAACAACGGCTTCAATTTGTTCTTCCCGCAGCAGGGGGGCACGCCGAGCTCCTACCAAAGTGCGCATAAAGGAACGCTCACGGGGATAAATGGTGGATGCTGTGTCACTGAGGGCGGCAGCAGACACAGAATCCCCACGTCCTCTCCCTGCTGAAACTCCACGGCCACGACCACGTGCCTTACTCACTGACTTCTTCATCTTGGTAGATTGATAAAGAAAGTCAGAAAAGTTATAAGGCCTAAGTGTGGTTATTACGCAGAGACTGAAGTGAACACTGAAACACAACTGTTCACAAATCACAATCTGTGAAAGGCTACTCCTTTGTCTACTTCTATAGTGTTTGCAACCAATGTATTGGATACGGATGGAAGCGCGTCACACTAATAGTTAAATTGCATGGAGCAGCAAGAATTACACTGAAGGAAAAAAAAGAGTCTGTGAGTGACAGGTGCAGATGCCTACAGACAGCGTTGCATGCAGAGCAAACTGCAGCGTCACCTGCACTCACACACACCTTGCAGAGCTGTTAAAACAACACTGCAGGCAAAAGGAAGCTTTACACAGCGGTTGGTGCTAGCCTGCCTACAGCACAGTACACTAAATCGCAATCTCTAACTGTCCCTCAGAGTCAGCACAGCAGCGTTCTGTCCCTTACTGAATTCACAGCACAGTGACGCTAAAATGGCGGCGGCGCCTTTTATACACTGAAAGAAAAAAAAAAAGAGTCTGTGAGTGACAGGTGCAGATGCCTACAGACAGCGTTGCATGCAGAGCAAACTGCAGCGTCACCTGCACTCACACACACCTTGCAGAGCTGTTAAAACAACACTGCAGGCAAAAGGAAGCTTTACACAGCGGTTGGTGCTAGCCTGCCTACAGCACAGTACACTAAATCGCAATCTCTAACTGTCCCTCAGAGTCAGCACAGCAGCGTTCTGTCCCTTACTGAATTCACAGCACAGTGACGCTAAAATGGCGGCGGCGCCTTTTATAGTGCATTCTGACATCATTTCAGCATCCAATCACAGCCATGCCATTAGTTAACATGACCGCAGCAGTACAGGATGTGCCCACACTTCTTAGGATTCCTTATTGGCTGAATAAAATCACATTGCCTCGCAAAGAATTATGGGAACTTCCGATTCCGGTATTCGATAAGACGAAAATATCGAAACGAATTATCGAAAGGCATATAGAGCTAATATCGGCCGATAGCCGATATTTGCATTATCGTATCGCTCAAAACTACTTGTGACATGTCAGTGATCTTTTTCTCACAGACGATTTAACACCTTTTCAAACTTATTCACATAAAAATCACTTCCTGGTCCGTTCAAATTAACTTGCTGTACCTTCTACACGATGCACCACTGCTCTTTTATAGCAGATGGTAATCTATTAACAAACTTTCCCGTTACCTTTCAAATAACCAAAAACAAGAAAAAAAACATTTCATTATGCAGCGTAAAGGCTGCCTGTCTATTTGCTTCTCACGTACTCTGACCTTCTATTCACATGCCTAGCCCTTCGATTCTCAAGTACTGTGTCTATTCCAAAAACCTATTCAACAAAGGTGATTTAAAAATCTGAAAACTGCTGCACTCTGATTCTTGTGCGTCCTCACCGAATGCCCGACGGAAGGGGCTAGTCAAACCGCTGCGCAGTTTGTGTGTGCTCTCTCCCTCAGCCTGTAATTCTCCTTATCTGTGGAGTGACCTTGGTCTAAAGCAGGCTGGTAAAGGAGAAAGGAAAAAAAAAAAAATGGTTGGAGAATAAAACTCTAAAATAAATTGCTTAACTCTCCAAAATTATTTAAATATGTACTTAAAAGAAAACTTTAAAAACAAAAGTTAGATTTAGTAAAAAACTCTAGAAAAAGAAAAAAATAAATTCACCAAAAAAGGGGAGAAAAGAAAAACCGTATTAATTATAAAACTCTGAAAAACAACCCTTGTTACTAAAACAGCTAATTAAAAAAACAGAAAAGAGGTGGAAAAAACTGATTGTAAAATGATAAAAAACAAAGGTTTTGTCTGGTAGCGTAGGCTTTTTTCCTACCGCCCTCTGGAATGTCAGCTGGCTGCTGCCAGCTCTTCCCCCCTCCCTTATATCTCTGCTTGCTGTCTCTCCAGACACTGAAATCACGTATCAAAAAAAAAAAAAAAAATTATTATTCCTCAGAATAGCAAAAAATTAATATAGTTCAGTCTGAAGCCTAAATTTCACGTTAAAACCTGTAACCCAAAAAAAAATCTAGCTTAAAAAAGATCAAAACCAAGAAACAGATGTAACCACGTGATTAGCAGAGGAGGGGGGGTCAAAGGGTTTTCTCGCTGCTACAGCCAGCAGTGAATGAGGTACTGACAGAGCGCACGGAGATGTGATTTAAAGCGACAGTACCTGATACAGACAGTTGACACGTACAATGAGACAGACACCCGGGAGAATACGAATCCCTCTTTTGATGATCTGTGACCCATACAAGCTGCTCTGGTAACTGATAACTCACCAATTGCACTGAGCGCGGTGAGGCTCGAGGTCTATCGCTCTCTGTACCGTACGCCCTGGCCGGTGCGCCGGTCACAGTAATCTGCAATAGCCTTAATCAAAATTCTCACTATCCACGTCTGATTTGACTGGGATGGCCTCCCGGTGCGTGGACGAATCCACATCTGATTTGACTGGGATGGCCTCCCGCTGCGTGGACGATTATTGTGAGAACTTTTCCAGCAATTTGTCTTTTGCTATACAGCCCCCAGAAAACAGCAAGCAAAAACACAGTCACCGTTCCAACTTTCTCCCGGTTCACATAAAACATGAAACATATACAGCACAGCAGCAAACAACTCGGCTTATATCCCAGGGCTTTTGGATAAGGGTATGGACTTTTTACACTACCTGGGAATGCGGTGATGACCACGTCCGACCGGCTAGAAGTGTAGGCTAGGACTAGGCACAGGGAACATTCAGGTAAGATGACAGAGTTTTCTTACCTTACTTATGGAGCTGCAGTCTCCGTCCCGTGTGCCAAGGCCAGGGCCAACACCCCCATCTCTCCGGTTGGCCGGGTCCTCGTGCGTTTCGTCCAATGCCCCGCGTGCAGGCGCCAACTGTTATGGAAATTTAATTAGGATGAATTTATCCTTCCGTGTTTGCTACTTGCTTTTCCAAATCTCTATTTAATGTCTTTTTGAGCGCTCAGAACGAAATGAGACTGTCCACACGAAAGTGTCAGTATAGCAGTTCGTCAAAGACATACATTTATTATTCATTCAAGTTTTATACGTTTACAAAAAGGGGCTGGTTAGTCAATTAACATACAATTAAAAGCTGCTAGATTATTGGCTGTTCTAGTGTAAGTATGATAATTATGATAATCATGGCAAAAGAGCTGAAGTTGCAGAATTATTGTTTTATATTCTTTTGACCTAGTTGTCTTGCATGACTATAAGGTAAACAACAGATATCTAATAAGACTCCATGTACTTGTTCCTTATGAAGGCCTTATGAAGGCCAGATTCGTTTAAAATGACTGATTATAGCTGGCATGAGCACATGATTTTTAGCAAGTGAGATCTATCTAACTGTGAACTGTGAATACATATATGTGAATATACTTTAAATATATGGAATACATATATATTTCCATGACAGGTTGCCACTCTGGTAAGATCCACGGTACAAGAGTAAATTTTCCCAGTTACTTCCTCCCTTGGAAAGGGATGCGTGCAAGTTGGAGTATCGAAACACGCTTGTTGATAATCTTAAGACTGTTTTTCCCCAAGACAGCAGTGAGGCACACAGTGTGCATTGCATTTTGGACTTCTAACCCCCAGAACTTTGAGTTGTCAATGCCAAAATATTAGCAGCAGTGTAAGAGGCAGAAGTAATTTCTGTGAGTCGGTTGACACATTTTTAAGACCAGCCCATGCACCAGCAGATTAGAGTTCAAGTCTTACATATAGTGAACGACTGGAGAGGATGGTGCAGGAGTATCTCAAGCTCAATATCAATGCCATCAGGGGGAGGAGGTTGGGACCCTTTTGCATTTTGGTCTTCAAAAATGGAAGAGTGGCTTGAGCTCGCCTGTCATGTCTTGGAGGTTTTGTCATGCCCGGCAGCCAGAGTTCTGTCAGAACGTGTCTTCAACTCTGCTAGTTGTGTCCTGATGAATAAGCACATCCAGCTGTCCTCTGAAAGTGTAGAACACCTAACTTTCATCAAGATGAACAAGTAATGGATCTCCAGTGACTTTTGAACCCTAGTTGCAATGGCAACTAGGTGATGGTTTTGATTTTAGTATGATGCATTGATCTAGCATTATTGCAGTCTGTGACGCCTTTGCCATAGCTTCTGTGCCTGATGTTGCTACTGCTGCTGATGTTGGCATAGCATAGAGAGTGGAGGGACAATATGTTTCTCTAGCACAGCACTCAGCACTTTATCTCATTTACAAGCTGGTCCCCTGATGATTGGTCTTGGATGAAACACACCGGGAAACTCTTGAGGGAGAGTGCAGGGCATGTTTATTATAGGGGTAGCTGTGGACTGCCCTTGTCAGGGCGGGAGTCTTTTGGGGTTAGAATATTGTTAGCTCCATAGGTACTGACAGGGTATTGTCTGTTCCGTGAATTTTCTGATGACCCACTGGGACACAAGAATTTCCTCCCCTCTCCACACAGTCATCTGATCTGGTGAGATTGTTCCTTTTTTTATTCTTACCTTGTGGCCTGACTATTGATTGTCTATGGTGATGACATTATTGCCACCTCAGATGCTCATTGTTTGTATTGATTGACAGCTGTGAATTTTTGCCTTAGATGCTATGTTACACTTACATGCAGATAAGCTGCACTGTGATTAATTTTATATTTTTCTACATTTAGCCACATGTTTGCTTGTACTTATAGAGATTACACCTAGTTACTGTGGGAATAATCTGATTTGTCCAGGGAGAGACGGTAACTGTTGTGTTTTGGTAGCTGAGGAGGACAGGAACAACAGCAGGACAGAAGAACACCTGAGATGTTGGTAACTGATGGGTTGCAGATTCCTAAACTAACGACACAACTAGAGGTAGCCGTGGAGCGTTCCTACGCTGATGCTAGACGCCTCGTCACAGCCTGAGGGATAACTACACCTAAAGGCAGAAAGATGAAAGCTATCTGCCCGGAGCAGATCCCCAAAGAAAATAGGAAGCCCCCAAACATATAATGGCGGTTAGACAAGATGAAAACAGAAACATAGACAGAAAATAGATTGAGCAAACGCTGGGGCCACAAGCTGACTAAATAGGATAGGAAAGGAGAGATTACTTTCTGCAACCCAGAAAACCCTACAAAAATCCAACAATTCTGATTACAAAAATACTGAGATCACACGATCTCGCCACCCGCTAAATCAGATCTCATTGTGAACAAAACCAAGCTGCAGCCGCTGAAAAAACAGGAAAAAGCAAATGAGCAAATAACAGTGGCTGCAGATAAACTGTGAGGAGCTCAGGCCCCAGGAGGGGACCTGGCTGACCTCCACAAAAGTGCAGAAAACAATGGAAAAAGCAAGCACAAAAAGAAAAGCAAAAAATATCTTATCTGAAAGCAGGAGATGCAGGCAAGACTCTAGCAAACTTCCAAATGAATCAGGAACAACAATTGAGACAAGAACAATTGATCACTGGCAACCATCATGGGAGGGAACCTCCCTTATATCAGACCAGTCAGTGAACCCAGATTGCCATTCTTCGCTGAAAGGTTCAGTACTGTCTGTAACCACCAGCGGGAGCCTCTACTCAGAAACCATCTCTAGCACATTCATAACAGGTAACCTTCCGGTCTATACTCTTAATATTACGGTATCTTCTCTCCTAGATTGTGTTCTTTAACTTTAGTGGCACATTGTTTTCTTATTTTCTTTTAAATGTATTAAAAGTTACATTTTAATTCTCACTCCTTGCTGTACAGTCATGGCCAAAAGTTTTGAGAATGACACAAATATTATATTTTCACATGATCTGCTGCCCTCTGGTTTTTATGTGTGTTTGACAGATGTTTTTATCACAGACAGAAATATAATTATTGCAAACATATGAGTAACAAAAGCTTATATTGACAGTTAGAATGAGTTAATGCAGCAAGTCAATATTAGCAGTGTTGACCCTTCTTCTTCAGGACCTCTGCAATTCTCCCTGGCATGCTCTCAATCAACTTCTGGACCAAATCCTGACTGATAGCAGTCCATTCTTGCACAATCAATGCTTTCATTTTGTCAGAATTTTTAGTTTTTTGTTTGTCCACCCGTCTCTTGATGATTGACCACAAGTTCTCAATGGGATTAAGATCTGGGGAGTTTCCAGGCCATGGACCCAAAATCTCTATGTTTTGTCCCCTGAGCCATTTAGTTATCACCTTTGCTTTATGGCAAGGTGCTCCATCATGCTGGAAAAGGCATTGTTGATCGCCAAACTGCTCTTGGAGGGTTGGGAGAAGTTGCTCTTGGAGGACATTCTGGTACCATTCTTTATTCATGGCTGTGTTTTTAGGCAAGACTGTGAGAGAGCCGATTCCCTTGGCTGAGAAGCAACCCCACACATGAATGGTTTCAGGATGCTTAACAGTTGGCATGAGACAAGACTGGTGGTAGCGCTCACCTTGTCTTCTCCGAATGAGGTGTTTTCCTGATGTCCCAAACAATCGAAAAAGGGATTCATCAGAGAAAATAACTTTACCCCAGTCCTCAGCAGTCCACTGCCTGTACCTTTTGCAGAATATCAGTCTGTCCATGATGTTTTTTCTTGAGAGAAGTGGCTTCTTTGCTGCCCTCCTTGAGACCAGGCCTTGCTCCAAGAGTCTCCGCCTCACAGTGCGTGCAGATGCATTCACACCTGCCTGCTGCCATTCCTGAGCAAGCTCTGCACTGCTGGTAGCCCGATCCCGCAGCTGAAACACTTTTAAGACACGGTCCTGGCGCTTGCTGGTCTTTCTTGGGCGCCCTGAAGCCTTTTTGGCAACAATGGAACCTCTCTCCTTGAAGTTCTTGATGATGTGATAGATTGTTGACTGAGGTGCAATCTTTCTAGCTGCGATACTCTTCCCTGTTAGGCCATTTTTGTGCATTGCAATGATGACTGCACGTGTTTCTTTAGAGATAACCATGGTTAACAGAAGAGAAACAATGATGCCAAGCACCAGCCTCCTTTTAAAGTGTCCAGTGGTGTCACTCTTACTTAATCATGACAGATTGATCTCCAGCCATGTCCTCATTAACACCCACACCTGTGTTAATGGAGCAATCACTGAAAAGAGGTTAGCTGGTCCTTTTAAGGCAGGGCTGCAATGATGTTGAAATGTGTTTTTGGGGATAAAGTTCATTTTCTAGCCAAATATTGACTTTACAAGTAATTGCTGTTAAGCTGATCACTCTTTATAACATTCTGGAGTATATGCAAATTGCCATTAGAAAAAGTGAAGCAGTAGACTTTGTAAAAATTAATATTTGTGTCATTCTCAAAACTTTTGGCCATGACTGTATACCTGCTGATGTTACAAACAATTTTTTGATATGTGGAAACTCCAATTTGGGTCTCTATCTCGTGGGTTTCCTGCAGTGGAAGTGCTGTTAGAGGTCCACTATACCATTTCTACACTGGGGAAATAGATACCATTTTACTGGGGTGTGCCAATAATTTTTTGAATTGTGGAGACTCCAAGTTGGGTCTCCATCTGTTGGGTTGCCTGTAGTGGAAGGGATGTCAAAGGCCCGTTATACTATCTATCCTCTGGAGAAATTGATGCCACTTTACTAGTGTGTACTAATTGTTTTTTGAAATGTGGAGACTTCAAGTTGGGTCTCCATTTGGTGGGTTGCCTGTAGTGGAAAGGGTGTCAGAGGCGAATTTGATGCCATGTTAGTGGTTTATGGCAATATTTTTTTAAATGTTTGGACTCCCGGTTTCTACTGTGGGTCAATTAATGCCACTTTTCCTGTTGTCTGCTCTTATGTTTGACGAACTGTTCGGCGAACATGTTCAGCGAACATTGGGACATTTGCCAAACCGAACCAAACCTTGAAAGGTTTCCTCATCTATAGACACTACATTGTACCCTCTGCAAAGAGAGTCAGAAGACGCTGAGCATACCAGAGCAATGGAAATCAGAGCAGCGGGAACAGTGAGAGGTGAGTATGTGATTATTTATGTTTTTATGAATGTAGCAATATATTGCACCCATTATTCTCTATGGAGCAATATATGGGGGCACATTTTTTTGCATGAAGCACTATATGGGGCCCATTACCCTATGTGGACTAATATATGGGGCCATTATACTGTATGCAGCATCATGTGGGGCCATTATACTGTACGGAACAATATATGTGACTATTATCCAGTATGGAGCTATATATTGGGCCCATTATATTGTATGGAGTACTGTATGGGACCCATTATACTGTATTCAGCAGTATATGGTGCCATTATACTGTATGGAGCAATATAGGGGGTCCATTATACTGTATGGAGCAATATATGGGGCCCATTATACTGTATTGAAAACTATATGGGCTATATGGAGCCCATTACACTGTATGTAACAATATATGGTGCTATTATACTGTATGGAGCAATATATGTGGCCCATTATACTACATTGAGCAATATGTGGACCCATTATACAGTCATGGCCAAAAGTTTTGAGAATGACACAAATATTATATTTTCACATGATCTGCTGCCCTCTGGTTTTTATGTGTGTGTTTGACAGATGTTTTTATCGCAGACAGAAATATAATTCCAAACATATGAGTAACAAAAGCTTATATTGACAGTTAGAATGAGCTAATGCAGCAAGTCAATATTTGCAGTGTTGACCCTTCTTCTTCATGACCTCTGCAATTCTCCCTGGTATGCTCTCAATCAACTTCTGGACCAAATCCTGACTGATAGCAGTCCATTCTTGCACAATCCATGCTTTCATTTTGTCAGAATTTTTAGGTTTTTGTTTGTCCACCCGTCTCTTGATGATTGACCACAAGTTCTCAATGGGATTAAGATCTGCGATACTCTTCCCTGTTAGGCCATTTTTGTGCATTGCAATGATGACTGCACGTGTTTCTTTAGAGATAACCATGGTTAACAGAAGAGAAACAATGATGCCAAGAACCAGCCTCCTTTTAAAGTGTCCAGTGGTGTCATTCTTACTTAATCATGACAGATTGATCTCCATCCATGTCCTCATCAACACCCACACCTGTGTTAATGGAGCAATCACTGAAAAGAGGTTAGCTGGTCCTTTTAAGGCAGGGCTGCAATGATGTTGAAATGTGTTTTGGGGGATAAAGTTCATTTTCTAGCCAAATATTGACTTTGCAAGTAATCGCTGTTAAGCTGATCACTCTTTATAACATTCTGGAGTATATGCAAATTGCCATTAGAAAAATTGAAGCAGTAGACTTTGTAAAAATTAATATTTGTGTCATTCTCAAAACTTTTGGCCATGACTGTGCTGTATGGTGTATTATATGGGACCTATTATACTGTATGAAGCTGTATGTGGTGCCCATTATTCTGTATGGTGGACTATGTGGTGCCCATATTACTGTATAGAGGACTATGAGGTGCCCATAATACTGTATGGAGGAATACAGTGTAGAGTCTAAAATGAAAAGTCTGCTGTCAGTCTTTGTGACTGCAAAATTTTGAATCCCCCAGCGCACACACTGTGGAATGCGAGGAATCATCGGTTTCTGAGCTATTGTAGAATTTACAATAGGTTTCACTCATGTAATGTAAGGCATAAGTGAAATATTTGGCATTGTGCTACACCTATATTTTTCTGCGCATCATGAATAGTGGTATGTGTTAAAGGGGTCCACTGAGACTCTATTTCCCAGGGCCCACGAAAACCTGGAGCCGGCCGTGAGTAGCAGAATAAGCCCCTCCACAGAAACCCAAAGTTATAGGATTTTGTAGTAAAGTTTGATTTAATGGTTCATTATATTGGTTTTTAATATAGTTGTCCATAGACAATGATCTATAGGGGTTCATATTTGACCAGCCAAAAGTCACTAATAAAAGCAATAAAAACTTTAGGTGACCCATTAGTACTGGGTCATCATTTTATATGCAACCAAAATCTTCCATTATATTTATATTATAAATCCATGAGTAAAGGCTCGTGCCCACTTGACAAATTCAATTAGATCAAAAATCAGATTGAATGCGGACCCATGTTAACCCCTTAATGAACAGAGCTTTTTTCGGTTTTGCGTTTTCATTTTCCGCTCCCCTCCTTTCCAGAGCCATAACTTTTTATTTCTCTGTCAATATGGCCATATGAGGGCTTATTTTTTGCGGGACGAGTTGTGCTTCTGAAAGACATCATTGGTTTTAGCATGTCATGTACTCGAAAACAGGAAAAAAATTCCAAGTGATGTGAAATTGCAAAAAAAAGTGCTATCCCACACTTGTTTTTAGTTTGGCTTTTTTGCTAGATTCACTAAATGTTAAAACTGACCTGCCATTATGATTCTCCAGGTCATTACGTGTTCATA
>JARQOD010000001.1:746010548-746062966 GCA_033576555.1 Oophaga sylvatica
CCGCACGGCCATGCGCTAGTATTAATTCTGTTATGTGCTTTGCGCCAGTGTGTTCTAATGTGTTATGTTTCGGTAGCTGAGGAGGACAGGAACAACAGCAGGGCAGCCGAACACCTGAGATGTTGGTAACTAATGGGTTGCAGATTCCTAAACTAACGACACAACTAGAGGTAGCCGTGGAGCGTTCCTACGTTGATCCTAGACGCCTCGTCACAGCCTGAGAGATAACTACACCTAAAGGCAGAAAGATGAAAGCTATCTGCCCCGGAGCAGATCCCCAAAGAAAATAGGAAGCCCCCAAACATATAATGGCGGTTAGACAAGATGAAAATACAAACATAGACAGAAAATAGACTGAGCAAACGCTGGGGCTACAAGCTGACTAAATAGGATAGGACAGGAGAGATTACTATCTGCAACCCAGAAAACCCTACAAAAATCCAACAATTCTGATTACAAAAATACTGAGATCACACGATCTCGCCACCCGCTAAATCAGATCTCAGTGTGAACAAAAACCAAACCGCAGCCGCTGAAAAAACAGGAAAAAGCAAATGAGCAAATAACAGAGACTGCAGATAAACTGTGAGGAGCTCAGGCCCCAGGAGGGGACCTGGCTGACTTCCACAAAAGTGCAGAAAACAATGCAAAAAGCAAGCACAAAAAGAAAAGCAAAAAATATCTTATCTGAAAGCAGGAGATGCAGGCAAGACTCCAGCAAACTTCCAAAAGAACCAGGAACCACAATTGAGACAAGAACAATTGATCACGGCAACCATCATGGGAGGGAACCTCCCTTATATCAGACCAGTCAGTGAACCCAGATTGCCACTCCTCGCTGAAAGGTTCAGTACTGTCTGTAACCACCAGAGGGAGCCTCTGCTCAGAAACCATCTCTAACACATTCATAACAGTACCCCCCTTGAGGAGGGGTCACTGAACCCTCACCTGCGCAACCAGGCCGATCAGGATGAGCTCGGTGATAGGCACGGATCAGTCTCCTAGCATGGATGTCCGAAGCAAACACCCAAGAATTGTCCTCCTGACCATAACCTCTCCACTTAACCAAATACTGGAGTTTCTGTCTAGAAAAACGAGAATCCAATATTTTCTCGACCACATACTCCAGATTGCCCTCAACCAAAACAGGGTCAGGAGGCGCAGCCATAGGAACCACTGGCTCGACAAACCTCTTCAATAAGGACTTGTGGAACACTTTATGGATCTTAAATGTCCCTGGAAGAAGCAAACGGAAGGAAACAGGATTAAGAATCTCCATGATCTTATAAGGTCCAATGAACCTGGGCTTAAACTTTGGAGATGCAACCCTCATAGGGATATTTCTTGAGGACAACCAAACCAAGTCCCCCACTTTAAACCGAGGACCATTAGTCCTATGCCGGTTGGCAAACCGTTGGGCCTTCTCCTGAGAGAGAGACAACCTCTCCACTATCTGGTCCCAAATCTGCTGCATTCGTTCCACAACAGAGTCAACACCAGGACAGACAGAAGCCTCCGCCTGTCCCGAAGAAAATCGAGGGTGAAACCCAAAATTGCAGAAAAATGGAGACATCAAGGTGGCAGAGCTAGCCCTATTATTAAGAGCAAACTCAGCCAAAGGCAAAAAAGAGACCCAGTCATCTTGATCAGCAGACACAAAACATCTCAAATAAGTCTCCAAGGTCTGGTTTGTTCTCTTGGTTTGTCCATTGGTCTGAGGATGGAATGCAGAGGAGAAAGATAATTGAACACCAAGTTTAGAACAAAATGTCCTCCAAAATCTGGAAACAAACTGGACTCCTCTGTCAGACACAATGTTCTCCGGAATGCCATGTAACCGAACCACGAGCTGAAGAAACAAAGGCACCAATTCGGAGGAGGAAGGCAACTTAGGTAATGGCACAAGATGTATCATCTTGGAAAACCTATCACAGATTACCCAGATAACGGTCATTCTCTGAGAAACAGGGAGGTTGGAGATAAAATCTATAGAGATATGGGTCCATGGCCTCTTGGGCACAGGTAATGGCATTAATAAACCACTAGAGCGAGAGCAAGGCTTGGAGCGAGAGCAAGTCCCACAGTACTGCACAAATTCCCTGACGTCACGAGACAAAGTAGGCCACCAAAAGGACCGACTCACCAAGTCTCTGGTACCAAAAATCCCGGGATGACCAGCCAACGCGGAACAATGAATCTCAGACATCACACTCTTCTTCCACTGGTCTGGGACAAACAATTTCCCAACAGGGCAGTGCTCAGGTTTATCCTCCTGACACCCTTCCAAGGCCAGTCTCAAATTGGGCGAGATGGCAGAAAGAACTACACCCTCTTTCAAAATAACAGTAGGATCAGATAACTTAGGAGAGTCCGTAAAGAAACTCCTCGAGAGGGCATCCGCCTTAACATTCTTAGTGCCAGGAAGAAAAGAAACCACAAAATTAAAACGTGTCTAGGATTAAGTCGCTTGGCTGATTCGAGATAAACCAGATTCTTATGGTCCGTGAGGACCACCACCTGATGTTTGGCTCCTTCCAGCCAATGTCTCCACTCTTCATAGGCCCACTTCATGGCCAATAACTCCCGATTACCCACATCATAATTACATTCAGTTGGAGAAAATTTTCGAGAGAAAAAGGCCCAAGGGTTACTCTTAGAGATCTCTGGATCTCTTTGGGACAAAACGGCACCTGCCCCAATTTCAGAGGCATCAACCTCCACCTGAAACGGTCGAGAAACATCAGGCTGCCGTAGAACAAGAGCAGAAGTGAATCTCTGCTTAAGTTCCTGAAACGCAGAGACTGCCTCAGGAGGCCAATTCACCACATCAGAACCCTTTTTGGTCAAATCAGTCAATGGTTTAACAATACCGGAGAAATTACCAATAAATTTGCGATAAAAATTGGCAAAACCCAAAAATCTCTGAAGAGCCTTTAATGAAGTAGGTTGGACCCAATCACAGATGGCTTGAACCTTGACCGGGTCCATTTCAATAACAGACGGAGACAAATGAATCCCAGAAATGAGACCTTCTGTACGCCAAAAAGACACTTTGATCCCTTCACATACAGTGCATTCTCTCTCAAAATCTGGAACACAGTCCGATCATGTTTCACATGAGAGTCCCAGTCATTGGAAAAAATCAAGATATCATCCAAATAAACAATCAGAAATTTATCCACAAAATCCCTGAAAATATCATTCATGAAGGATTGGAGGACGGAAGGAGCATTAGTGAGCCCAAAGGGCATCACTAGGTACTCAAAATGCCCCTCTGGAGTATTAAACGCCGTCTTCGATTCATCCCCCTGCTTAATGCGAATAAGGTTATACGCCCCCCTGAGGTCAAGCTTGGTAAACCAACTCGCACTTTTCACCCTTTGGAAAACAGGTCAGAAATCAAGGGTAACGGATATTGATACTTCACAGTGATCTTATTCAAGAGACGATAATCAATACACGTCCTCAATGAACCATCCTTTTTGGCCACAAAGAAAAAACCGGCACCCAAGGGTGAAGAGGATGGTCTGATATGACCCTTCTCCAATGACTCCTTGATATAAGATCGCATAGCATCGTGTTCAGGTACAGACAAGTTAAAAAGGCGACCTTTAGGAAATTTACCACCAGGTACTAATTCAATAGCGCAATTGTAGCTCCTGTGAGGGGGCAAAGATGCAGATTTACTTTCACTAAATACATCTGAAAAATCAGTCAAAAAGTCAGGAACATCCTGAGACTTGGGAGAGGCAGAAAAAACAGGAGTGTCGGCATTAACACATTGGCAGCCCCAACTGGTCACAGACACAGATTTCCAATCCAAAACAGGATTATGAGACTGTAACCAAGGGAAACCTAGTACAATAATGTCATGCAGATTATACAGCACCAGAAATTTGCAACTCTCCTGATGATCTGGTTCAACCCTCATTATCACCTGAGTAGAAAACTGGGGTTTATTTTCCGCCAAAGGGGTGGAATCAATGCCCAGTAGGGGAATAGACTTCGTAGGGGTATCAAGGGAAACCCACAACGTTTAGCAAAATCAAAATCCATCAGGTTAATAGCTGCTCCCGAATCAACAAAAGCCTGAGCAGAAAATGTGGACAGGGAGAAAATCAGGGTAACAGTCAACAGAAATTTAGTCTGAACACTACCCAAGACAACTGAGCGTGCAAAACGTCTTCCCCGCTTAGGGCAGACTGAATAGCATGAGAGGCGTCACCACAGTAGAAACATAACCCATTGTGTTAGGGTTCGAGTTCCCGCTGCTGCACAAGGGGAGTCTCAAACCAGTCCCACTGCGGTCCCCCATTCATCTCCGGCCGCAGTGGAGCCTGCTCAGCAGAGTCGTTGGTCCCAGCGTCTTGCCCATTCCAGTACTGTGCAGAGACTTGCTGCTGCCTCTCCTGGATCTGCTATTATAGCCAGTGCTGGAGCAGACGTCTTTGGGACGAAGTCCTGCGTTTCCCCTTCTGAGCATGCCCAGGGTAAGATCTCTCATTGGAGATCAGGGGTCACATGTTCAGGTACTGCAGCAGCTCCTATTGGTCCACCAGGAAGGTCCTGAAACTACATGTGTTTGGAACAGTTTCTCATTGGTCCTTGTTTCTGGCAGGTCCTGTAGCTGCTGCTATAAAAGGGTGGCATGGCTGGGCCGCCATGCGCTAATATCAATCGCTATGTGCTTAGCACCAGTGTGGTCATGCGTGTGTGTGGTTAGGGCCCGGCTGAAATAAGCCCCTAGAATACCGACTTAATCGGTGAGGAGTTTGGTATGCTAGCTGGTCAGGGTCGGTGTCCTAGATGCCCTAGATTGCCGGCATAACCGGTGAGGAGTTTGATTGCCGTATTCAGGGCCTGGCGTTCAGACGCCATAGATTGCGGGTGACTCCCGCGAGGACATTAGCGCATGATCACGTTCTATGCTCGCTTAGCTGTTCACTGTGTACCTGGGTGCCTGACAGGACACAGAGGTGTGTCTCAGCGGCTCTGTGACGTAACAGGGTTCGCTTTCAACGCTAGACAACGCCCTAGCGTGTTTATTTTGCGACTCAGTTGTGTTAAGTGAGTTTGCACACATCGCCATATAGCGCTGCGGCACTCCTACTAGCGGCTCTGTGGATTAACAGAGTTCGCACATATTGCCACAGCGCGTTACGGTGTTTATTTTGGCGACTCTGCGGGATAACAGAGTTCGCTTCTTGCGCCATTTTACTAGCAGCAGGCTCTGCCTGCACGGTGGACCCCGGGCTGCGTACGCACCTCTCCACATCTTATATTTGGTGCGTTCCGCAGACCCTAACATAATATTAGCGCCAGGGTCTGGCTAGTAAAATGGCGGATGAACAGCGTTTACAGCTGTACATCCAGCAGCTGGAGGGTAGGTTGGCGGCTCTTGAGCGCACAACCTCAGCTGTGGATGTTACCGCAGTCGCTGTTCAGGCTGCTAGCGTAGCTGCAGGAAGTTTGTCCTCTGCCACCTCTGTCCCTACATTGTCCCACCTCCCGCTTCCAGACAAGTTTGCTGGTGACAGCAAGCAATGTCGGGGATTCGTAAGTCAGTGCTCCATACACCTCGAGCTTCTGGCTGCACGTTTCCCCACGGATCGGGCACAAGTGGGCTTTGTGATAGCTCTACTGTCAGGCAGAGCGTTGGAGTGGGCAACGCCGCTGTGGGAGCGCGACGACCGTGTGATGCAGAGCGCTTCTCGTTTTCTGGAGGCTCTGAAAAAGGTTTTTCTAGGACCTCAGGTCACCCACGATACGGTGCTCCAACTGCTGGTCAGCCATTTTGCTGTCCAATTTCGGACTCTGGCCTCGGAATTAGAGTGGCCAGATAAAGTCCTCATTCCCGTGTTCTGGAGAGGACTGGCGGGTCATGTGAAAGACGCCTTGGCTACCAGGGAGATTCCTGCCACACTGGAGAAGCTTATCGCTATTTCCACCCGCGTCGACATCCGTTTCCACGAGCGGAGGCTGGGACGTGCCCAGTGTAGGCAGAGTGTCTGGTTGGCTCCTACCTTCGCCACCCCTCTGGAGTCGCCTGTTCAGGCGCCCGACCTTCAGGAGGTTGCTCCTGCAGGATCTAAATCTCGGGTCACTCGTCCATCCCCGATTTATTATATTTGCCAGCAGCAGGGACATTTTGCCAACCGATGTCCACAGTGGCTGAATAAACGGTCGCGCCCAGTAACCGTAGGAACAGGGTCACTGGACGCCATGAGTTTTGCCCCTAAAGTGCTCCTCAAGGGGATAATTACCCACGGTTCTACCACCCTACCCGTCAAGCTGTGTGTGGATTCTGGGGCAGAGGGGAATTTTATGTCGTCCTCCTTTGCTTCTCGCCACACCATGCCTTTGGTGTTGCTGGCTGAACCAGTATCGGTACGGGTGTTGAACGGAGCAATTCTGCCCACACAAATCACCCATCAGTCTGTCCCACTCACCTTGTCTATGTCTCCTTCCCATCAGGAGAATATATCATTGTTTATCCTCCCTGAGGGTATAGATGAGGTTTTGTTGGGATTACCCTGGCTCCGCCACCACTGTCCCCATATTGAGTGGTCTTCAGGGAGAATTCTGGGTTGGGGTAATTTATGTAAAGGCAGATGCATTAGGGACAGCGTGCAGGTCAACACCACTGAGATACCCATAGACCTCTCTCCTCTTCCCAAGGTCTATTGGTCTTATGCCGACGTTTTCTCGAAGAAGGCTGCGGAGACTCTTCCACCTCATCGCCCCTATGACTGTCCTATCGACCTCTTGCCTGGAGCTGAGCCTCCTAGTGGAAGGGTTTATCCCCTCTCTCTTCCTGAGACAGAGGCCATGTCCCAATATATTCAGGAAAACTTGGCAAGGGGATTCATTAGGAAGTCGGTGTCACCAGCGGGAGCGGGGTTCTTCTTTGTGCAGAAGAAGAACGGAGAATTACGTCCGTGCATTGATTATAGGGGTCTCAACGCTATCACCGTGAAAAATAAGTATCCTTTGCCGCTAATCTCTGAGCTCTTTGACAGGCTTCGGGGAGCAAGGGTATTTACTAAGCTAGACCTGCGGGGTGCGTATAACCTGATTCGCATCCGTGAGGGGGACGAATGGAATTTCACGGCATTTAACACCAGGGATGGGCATTATGAATATCTGGTAATGCCCTTTGGGCTCTGTAATGCCCCAGCTGTCTTCCAAGAGTTTGTGAACGACATCTTCCGGGATATGTTGACCACCTCGGTGGTAGTCTATCTGGATGACATTCTCATCTTTTCTCCAGATATGGCCTCCCACCGAAGAGATGTCTGCAAGTTCTTCGACCTCTTGCGAGCAAATTCCCTATTTGCGAAGTTGGAGAAGTGCATGTTTGAGCAGGAGTCTCTACCTTTCCTGGGCTATATCATCTCCACCCAGGGATTGGCTATGGATCCTACCAAACTACAGGCTGTGATGGATTAGCAAGAACCCCACTCCCTTAAGGCGGTGCAGCGCTTTATGGGGTTCATTAACTACTATCGCCAATTCATTCCCCACTTCTCTACTTTGATAGCTCCCTTGGTAGCCCTCACCAAGAAGGGAGCTAATCCCAAGTTGTGGTCAGAGGAGGTCACCAAGGCGTTCTCCTCCATCAAGTCGCATTTCGCCAGTGCTCCCATCTTACATCGCCCCGATGTCGATAAACCGTTTATCTTAGAGGTGGATGCCTCTTCTGTTGGTGCTGGAGCAGTCCTTTTTCAAAAGGATGCCCAGGGTCGGAAGCATCCCTGCTTCTTCTTTTCCAAGACCTTTACACCAGCAGAGAGGAATTATTCCATCGGGGACAGGGAGTTACTGGCTATGAAGTTGGCCTTCTCCGAGTGGAGACATCTTCTGGAGGGGGCTCGCTTCCCCTTCCAAGTATTCACGGACCACAAGAACTTGGTGTATTTGCAGACAGCCCAGCGGCTAAATTCCCGTCAGGCAAGATGGTCCTTGTTCTTCTCCTGGTTCCATTTCACCCTCCATTTCCTCTCCGGTGAGAAGAACATTCGCGCAGACGCTCTATCTCGCTCCGTGGTGTCCTCTGAGGAGGTGGAGGAGGAGCCTCGGCTTATTGTCCCCACATATAGCCTAAGAACGGTGGCTCCGGTTTCGCTTGAGTCTGTGCCTCTGGGCAAGACTTTTGTGCCCACCAATTTGCGACCGGAAGTACTCTCTTGGGCACATTCGTCCAGGGTGGGTGGACATTTTGGGAAAAAAAGGACTTCTGAGTTGCTGGCGAGGACATACTGGTGGCCGCAGATGGCCTGTGACGTCAGGGAATACGTTCAGGCATGCGTCTCCTGCTCCAAGAATAAGTCCCCTCGACAACGGCCAGCTGGGTTACTTTTCCCTTTACCGGTGGCAGACAGGCCTTGGGAGATGGTTGGGATGGATTTTGTGGTGGGCTTACCCAAGTCTCGGGGCTGCACCATCATCTGGGTGATAACCGACCACTTCTCCAAAATGGTGCACTTAGTGCCGTTACCACGGTTACCGTCTGCAGGGGCCTTGGCAGCATTATTCATTAGGCATATTTTCCGCCTACACGGTATGCCAGACAAAATTGTCAGTGATCGAGGTCCCCAGTTTGCTCTCGGTTCTGGAGAGAGCTGTGTCGTTTACTCAGCATTGAGTTGAATCTCTCCTCTGCATACCATCCCGAGACGAATGGGTTGGTAGAGAGGGCCAACCAGACCTTGTCACATACTTGCGACATTTTGTCTCTGCCAGGCAGGATGACTGGGCATCCTTGCTACCGTGGGCTGAGTTCGCTCTAAATAATGCTGTGGCTGACTCCACCGGACAGACCCCATTCCTCCAGAACTACGGTCAGCATCGCGGGTACCAGTGCCCATGCCCGTGTCTTCCGCCGATTCCATGGTGGCATATTGGGCTGTGGAGGCACGGGACATTTGGGACCGCACCCAGGATGCCATTCAGGCCTCCAAAGAGAGGATGAGGTGTTCGGCCGATGCCCATCGGCGCCCCGCTCCTACATTTGCTCCGGGTGACCTAGTGTGGCTTTCTGCCCAAAACATCAGGCTACGTGTAGAGTCCACCAAGTTGGCACCTCGCTTTTTGGGCCCCTTTAAAGTTCTTGAGCAGGTGAACACGGTGGTTTACCGCCTAGCCCTTCCGCCTCTCCTTGGTATCACCGACACCTTTCACGTGTCCCTCCTGAAACCCGTGGCCATTTCCCGGTTTTCCGAGTCATCTGCCGGGACGTCGGGTTCATCTACCGACGATCATGAGGTGAACGCCATTGTTGGGTGCAAGGTGGTACGAGGCAAAAAAATTTATTTGGTGGATTGGAGGGGTTATGGGCCTGAGGATAGGTCCTGGGTAGTGTTGAGCGATATTGCTCGATATCTAAAAATATCGTATCGAAATTGTATCGCCGATAGCACTAAATATCGTCGATATCCGATTCCGATTGCGGAAGTCCAATGTAAGTCTATGGGAACAAAATATCGAAATTAAAAAAAACCATTCTTGCCTTGTTGGTTAATTGTACATGAAGGAAAACAACAAAGACTAATGTAGAATGTATTGGGGAGGTTGAGGAGACAATAAAGGCATACATGTTTAACCCAATGCATTGGAATAGCATTAATATATTTTTTTTGGAAATACGTTTGGATTGACTAACAAATTGACAATGTTGTTAACCTTTTTTCTATTTTGGCAAATATGTATGTTTCACAACTTCCATGCTCTTCACCTTTTTAACTTTTGCCAGTGCCACACTTTCTCCTTCATAATCTTCAGCAGCAGCATCATCTTTCTCATCAAATTATTCTTCATCTTCACCTTCTTAATCTTCTTCTTAAACTTCTTGCTATTCATGTTTTTGTTTACATTACTCATATTGTTATTATTAAACTAATTAATTTTCTTCATATTCAAATTCTTCATCTTCTTCCTCTTCATCTTCTTCATCATATTCTTATTTGTGACAGAGATTCCTGTACTTGTAATCTGTAAAAGTATGAATTGTTCATCCTTCCGTTCTTGCTGTCACAAAAGATTTAAATTACAACAGTATTTGTCCGTGTTCAGTTTAGCCTGCAGCAGCAGGCATTTTCCAGGGGCACCACGAGGAGGAACGGACTCACCCCCATACACTGCTTAGTCTTCTTCTGCTTAGAATTTAGAGCATATATTTTGCTCTTCATTTTGGTCTTATACTTCATGTTCTTCTGTTTTTTGATCTTTTGCTTATTGTTCTTCTGTCTCTTGTTCTGTATCTTGTAGTTTGTCTTAACCTTCTTTGTCCTGTTGGTGATCTTCTTCTGGGTAATCTTTTATTTTTTCTTTGTGATGGTGTTCAGGCTGGTTGGCTTCATGCTCGTCGTCCTTGTTGTCGTCATCTTCTTCTTGGTGGTCTTTAATGTCGTCTAATTTCCGAGCAACAGCTGACGTTACTGGAACCCTGACGGGTATCAGATGGAGCAAGAGACAATGGAAGTAACGAGGACCAGCTGACTGTGCTGGACCCCGGACGGGTAGCAGAAGGAAAAGAGGCAATGTCACAACCGAGTACCAGCTGACGTTACTGTGACACGGTTACTAAGCAGGAGGTACCTGTGCTCCAAAGCACTACCAAGGACCAGCAGACGTTGCTGGAACTCGGATACGGAGATGGAGGCACCTAGGCCAAAGGCACTGGGGAGAACCACTTGACGGTACTGGACCCCGGACGGGTAGCAGAAGGAAAAGAGGCAATGTCACAACCGAGTACCAGCTGACGTTACTGTGACACGGTTACTAAGCAGGAGGTACCTGTGCTCCAAAGCACTACCAAGGACCAGCAGACGTTGCTGGAACTCGGATACGGAGATGGAGGCACCTAGGCCAAAGGCACTGGGGAGAACCACTTGACGGTACTGGACCCCGGACGGGTAGCAGAAGGAAAAGAGGCAATGTCACAACCGAGTACCAGCTGACGTTACTGTGACACGGTTACTAAGCAGGAGGTACCTGTGCTCCAAAGCACTACCAAGGACCAGCAGACGTTGCTGGAACTCGGATACGGAGATGGAGGCACCTAGGCCAAAGGCACTGGGGAGAACCACTTGACGGTACTGGACCCCGGACGGGTAGAAGAACGCACCCATGAAAATGTAAGTTGACAGGACGCAAGCCGTCCGCAGTTACCGAATCACACAGTCCTACAGTGGGTGCTTATCCTATTGTCACAATGGAAACCGCCTTTACTTACATATCCCACAGCACACATAGGAATCACCTAAACTGCAGGCACCATAGAGTCGGCTAACCCGAATGCAACACGACAGCACAACTTATTGGAGGATAATTGACGTTCACACTGCCAGGAAACAGCTGTCGTGCTGTAACCAGGCTGGCCAGGAGTCAGTACCCCTGCCAATTACTTACGAGCAACAAATGGCGGTGTTGTAGCCCAGGGAGTACAGTTCAGGTGGTAGAAAGATGAACATAACAGGAGACATGGAAAACGTTGCCAAACAGTTATTTAATCTGAAAACGGACAGGCAAATTCAGGTGAGATCCATGCCTTGTTCATTTTCAGAAAAGTAAGCCGGTCTACATTCTCTGAGGATAGTCGCATGCGACGGTCTGTTACTACACCACCTGCAGCACTAAAGACACGCTCAGATAATACACTGGCAGCAGGGCAAGCCAGCACCTCCAATGCATACTGGCTAAGCTCTGGCCATGTATCCAACTTAGAGACCCAAAATTTGAAAGGGGAAGAGGCATCTGGAAGTACACTTAGAGGGAAAGCCAAGTAGTCTGTCACCATCTTACGGAAACGTTTCTTCCTGGTGACTGGAGCCGTCTCGGATGGTGTAGACCTTGCTGGCGCTGTCACAAAACTTTGCCACATTTGTAACATACAGTTCTTGCCCTGTGCAGAGGCGCTGCTTCTGCTCCCTCTTGTTGTAGAGGTGTCTACACTGCCTCGACGCACAGAGCTGCTTTGTAAAGCAGTAGCAGCAGCAGCAGCAGCTCTCTCGGCTGGAATGTACAACAGTATGGATTGCACCAGTGTATCTTGGTACTCCTGCATTTTACGGTCCCGGTTCACCGGTGTGATGAGGGTTTGTAAGTTGTCCCGGTAGCGAGGGTCTAGGAGGGTGTACACCCAATAATCTGACGTGCTGAGAATGTGGGCGATGCGGCGGTCGTTTCTCAGGCACTGAAGCATGAAATCAACCATGTGCTGCAGACTCCCAACTGGCCAACAAAGGCTGTCCTCTGGAAGAGGCATCATCTCTGTCTCCTCTGCATCACCCCACCCTCGCTCTACATACTGACTACAGCGTTGTGTACCTCCCTCTGTAGGGATTTCTTCCTCCTCCATTGACTCCTCCTCCTCCTCCTCATCCTCCTCACAAAGTGAGCCCTGCCCAGCCCTTTTGAGGAACCACGTTGCGCTGACTGTCCTGAAGGTAATTGAATTTGTGACTCCTCATCCTCCACCTCTTCAAAACTCTTCCTTTAGTGCTTCAGTGATTTCTGAAGCAGGCAGATAAGGGTACAGTCATGCTGACTAGTGCATCATCTGCACTCGCCATCCGCGTTGATACATCAAACGCACGCAAAACGTCGCAGATGTCGTTCATAGAGGCCCACTCAGTAGTGGTGAAGTGTGAATGGCGCAAATTGCGAGTTGATTGCGCCTGTTGCAGCTGATACTCCATTACTGCTGGCTGCTGCTCACCAACCGCTCCAACATATGTAACGTGGAATTCCACCTGGTGGGTACGTCACATATGATGCGATGTTCAGGAAGGCGAAATCTGACTTGCAGAGCTGCAATGCGCGATCTGGCCATGCTGGAACGTCGCAAGTGAGCGCACTCTAGGCGGACCTTGTGCAGCAGTGCATCAAGATCCGGATAGTCCCTCAAAAAACTCTGCACGACCAAGTTGAGCACATGTGCCAGACATGGTATGTGAGTGAGGTTGCCAAGGCCCAGAGCTGCCACCAGATTTCGGCCATTGTCACACACTACCAAGCCTGGCTGGAGATTAGCTGACAAAAACCACACATCGCTCTCCTGCTTGATGGCATCCCAGAGCTCCTGCGCTGTGTGGCTTCGATTCCCCATGGGAATTAATTTCAGTACGGCCTGTTGACGTTTGGCCACGGCTGTGCTCATATCGGTCGCAACAGGTAAGCGTTCACGGGTCCATGTGGAGGTATACCGTGACGGCTTGTGCAGCGATGATTCTGAGGAACTGGAGTAGGAGGAGGAATCAATGTGCACAGACTGGATTCTTGCAATCCTTGGAGTTGGCAGAACACGTACAGCGCCACTGGCAAGATCTGTACCCGGCTCCACAACATTGACCCAATGGGTAGGGTTGAGCATTCCGATACTGCAAATATCGGGTATCGGCCGATATTGGCTGTATCGGAATTCCGATTCAGAGTACCGATATTTTCGTCATATCGGATACCGGAATCGGAATTGTCACTGTCACTGTCAGTGTCCGTCGGTCGGGTCTGTCAGGAGTCAGCGGCACTTACCCGGCAGAAGATCTCTGGCAGTCACATCCCGGACTGCTTAATGGCCTCCATCCTCTTCTCCCCGGCGGTCACATGCAGTTTCTCGCGATAACTGCAGTGACTGCTGGGTAATCGCGGCCGTAAAGCAGTCCGATGACGTCACCGCCGGGGAAGCTGGTAAGCAGCTGTGCTGCGCCGGGATGTCAGGCTCTGCCTGTCATTCCGATGTAGCAGAGCTGGATCGTCGTGGGACTGTCGTTATGGACTGCGTCGGACAGGTGGTATACTGTTGGTTTTTTTTTTTATTTTTTTACAGGAGATCGATGGCGTCGCAGGAATGAGAGTAATAAAAAAAATGAAAACTGTGTTGTCTCTTTTATTTCATTAAAAGACTTTTTTCTTGCTGTGTCTTTTTTTTTACACATTTAAAAACTTTGGGATTAATAATGGATCGGTGTCTTATTGACGCCTCTCCATTATTAACCGGGCTTATTGTCACCGTGCAATCAACGGTGACATTAACCCCTTGTTACCCCGCTTGCCACCGCTACAGGGCAAGTGGGAAGAGCCGGGTAAAGTGCCACAATTGGCACATCTTTTGATGCGCCAAATGTGGGGCTGCTGTAGCCTGGTATTATCAGGCTGTTGAGGGCCAAAATCCATGGGCCTTGACAGTCTTTTAATACCAGGCCGCAGCAGTCTGCATTTTACTTGGCTGGTTAACAAAAATAGGGGGACCCTACGCCGTTTTTTTTTCGAGGGGATCCCCTATTTTTGTTAACCAGCCAAGCTAAGCAGACTGCTGTGGCCTGGTATTATCAGGCTTGCAAGGTCCATGGATATTGGATCCTTACCAGCCTGAAAAACCAGCCTCAGTGGTCTGCTTCATCTGGCTGGTTAACAAAAATAGGGGGGACCCCACGCCAATTTTTTTCGAGGGGATCCCCTATTTTTGTTAATCAGCCAAGATATGCAGACTGCTGTGGCCTGGTATTATCAGGCTGGCAAGGTCCATGGATCTTGGCTCCTTAACAGCCTGAAAATCCAGGCCTCAGCGGTCTGCTTCATCTGGCTGGTTAACAAAAATAGGGGGGACCCCACGCCATTTTTTTTTCAAAGGGAACCCCTATTTTTGTTAATCAGTTCCCTCTGACGTCACTGATGGTGTCCCTGGCTGACCTAAAGTGAAAGTGGAAAGCAATCAATTAAGCTTTCCACTTCCTCTCCTGTCAGCCAGGAGAGGAGCTCATTCATTTGGGGGTTTACTGTGAGGCTGCAGCATTAGCTGCGGTCCCTGCAGTAAACATTAACCCTTTCTGAAGGATTACACCGTGGGACCTGACTGTGCATCGGATTGGTAAGAATAATTTTGCTTATTATTTTATTTTTATTACAGGAAATGGTTTTAGCAGGTAAATAAAATATGGTCAAAAACTGTGTGATTATTTCATTAAACTTCTTTTTTATTAAAGTGTGTGTGTTTGATTTTTCTTTCATACAATAGGATTAATAATTGATAGTTGTCTAATTGACAGCTCTCAATTATTAACCTGGCTTAAAGTGACCTTTCAATTGCAAGGTCATTTTAACCCCTTATTAACCCATTCGCCACCGCTACAGGGCAATGGGAATAGACGGGCAAAGTGCCAGAAAGGGCAAATCTAATTAGAGATTTGCCCTTTCTGGGGTGTCTGGGGGCAGATGTTAAGTAGCCGGGGGGGGCCAAAAAAAATGGTCCCTCTCTGGGCTATTATTATCTGCCCCCACTCACTGGCTTTGTCTGTCTGGTTGCGAAAATAGGGCGGGAGCCCACGCATTTTTTTTCAGCAATTTTACACCTCATATATATATATATATATATACATGTCATTGAATTTGTGACACATATATATATATTTATATTTATAGTTCATACACTTCTACATAGTATAATAGCCGCTAATTCAATTGCCGGCTTTTGTGAAAATGCAGAACCCGACATGAAATGACACTTGGTGTACATAGGGTTAACCATGTCTTTTCATGTAGTTTGATATCTGATTTGCACAAACAATTACATGAGTGTAAGTGTGCAAAATTTCACACCTGTAGGGGTTAATTAAAGGTGTAAATTCGTAGCAAAAAAGTCCGTTTTTTTTACAACGAATTTACACCTTTAATTAACCCCTACAGGTGTGAAATTTTGCACACATAGACTGATGTAATTGTTTGTGCAAATCAGATAGCAAAGGACATGAAAAGACATGGTTAACCCTATGTACACCAAGTGTCATTTCATGTCGGGTGCTTCTGTCTTTTCACAGATGCAGGCTTTACCCGGCAATTGAATCAGAGGATATTTTACTATGTAGAAGTGTATAAACTATACATATATGTATATATACATGTCACAATGACATGTATATATATATATATATATGTATTCTATGTGTGTATATTTAGTGTTTACAAGGAAAGAAAGAGTTTTTTTAGTTGCGATATTTTGTTCCCATAGACTTACATGGGACTTCCGGTATCGTATCGGGTATCGCCGATATTTTAGTGATATCGGCGATACCATTCCGATTCCGATACTTTTGGATATCGGAAAGTATCGCTCAACTCTACCAATGGGCAGTGAGGGAAAGGTATCGTCCCTGGCCATGGGTACTGGTCCACGCATCGGTGGTCAGGTGGACCCTGCTACTGACGGCGTTTAGTAGCGCATGTTTAATGTTTCCCTCGACATGTTTTTGCAGAGCAGGGACAGCTTGCCTGCTGAAATAAAATCGGCTTGGCACATTATATTGTGGGACTGCCAATGCCATAAAGTTCCTGAAACTGTCAGTCTCCACCAGCCTGAATGACAGCATTTCAAGGGACAGGAGTTTTGCAAGGCCAGCATTCAGAGCCTGTGCTCGTGGATGGTTTGCCGAGTATGGCCGTCTTTTATCCCATGCCTGTGTTACCGATGGCTGTTTTTTGTTCTGGGAGTGTGACGATGACGTGAACTTGCTGCAGTGGGTGGAATAACAGTTTCTCTATGGACAACAGTGACCGAGGTTCTTCCATGGAGATCCTGTGAGGAAGCCGAAACAGGTGTGTGAGAGCTGGAGGTAGAGGCTCGAACATGACCTAAAGATGTAGGTGCTGCTGTAGGTTGGCCTACATCTCCAGTGTGCCTTTGGAACTCAGCTACGTGCTTTGTCCGTACATGTGTCCACATATTTGTGGTATTCAGGTTCCTGATATTTTTACCTCTTTTAACTTTTTGCTTACACAGCTTGCATTGAACATAGCAAATATCATGTACAAGTCTGTCAAAAAAGGACCACGCAGTGCAAGTCATGGGAGCGCCAATTTTGACAGTTCTAAGAGAACTGCTCCCAACAGGTGCCAAACTGGAGGCTACAGGCAAGCGAGTCTGCAGCCTACCTCTCCCTCCTCTTTGTACCGTTGGGACAATCTCTTCCTCAGAGCTGCTCCCACCACCTTCCTGTTGCTCACGCCATGTTGGGTCTCGGACTTCATCATCTCCACTACCCTCTTCCAACACCTGCTGCTGTTGGATGGTCTGGGCAGCACCATGCTCCACAAAACCTGGCACCTGAGTCTCATCATCATCATCATAAGATGCATTCTGCGGTGTGCTGTCCATCGGCACTGGCTCACCCGCCTCTTCAGATTGAGAGAGACACAGCTGTTGCGCATCACTGCATACTCCCTCTTCTTCAAATTGCAGAATGCTGCTTGCCTGTGCCCGTGTTTGCGAGCCAACAGATTCTGAGAACAGAAGCAGAGACTCAGCTGGCACCTGTACATAACTCTCTGACTGCCTTGGCAATTTGACAGGCGGTGAACAGACAGATGGTTGCTCAACAGTGTTGTGTTCCTGAGAGGAGGTGGAAAGAATTGAAGTCGATGCATTGGCTGCCATCCAACCAACAACGGCTTCAATTTGTTCTTCCCGCAGCAGGGGGGCACGCCGAGCTCCTACCAAAGTGCGCATAAAGGAACGCTCACGGGGATAAATGGTGGATGCTGTGTCACTGAGGGCGGCAGCAGCCACAGAATCCCCACGTCCTCTCCCTGCTGAAACTCCACGGCCACGACCACGTGCCTTACTCACTGACTTCTTCATCTTGGTAGATTGATAAAGAAAGTCAGAAAAGTTATAAGGCCTAAATGTGGTTATTACGCAGAGACTGAAGTGAACACTGAAACACAACTGTTCACAATCTGTGAAAGGCTACTCCTTTGTCTACTTCTATAGTGTTTGCAACCAATGTATTGATACGGATGGAAGCGCGTCACACTAATAGATTATATTTTAAATGGAATGGAGCAGAACCAATTGGAGATAAATGAAAAGGATGAGCCACTGAGACACGCTCAGCAGAGTACAAGCAGCAGTGCTTGAACAAGTAACTGGAGCGTGATATGCACTCAAAAAATAAAAAACACAGACTGAAGTGAACACTGAAACACAACTGTCCACAATCTGGGAAAGGCTACTCCTTTGTCTACTTCTATAGTGTTTGCAACCAATGTATTGTATACGGATGGAAGCGCGTCACACTAATAGTTAAATTGCATGGAGCTGCAAGAATTACACTGAAGGAAAAAAAAATAGTCTGTGAGTGACATGTGCAGACTGCAGATGCCTACAGACAGCGTTGCATGCAGAGCAAACTGCAGCATCACCTGCACTCACACACACCTTGCAGAGCTGTTAAAACAACACTGCAGGCAAAAGGAAGCTTTACACAGCGGTTGGTGCTAGCCTGCCTACAGCACAGTACACTAAATCGCAATCTCTAATTGTCCTTCAGAGTCAGCACAGCAGCGTTCTGTCCCTTATTGAATTCACAGCACAGTGACGCTAAAATGGCGGCGGCGCCTTTTATAGTGCATTCTGACATCATTTCAGCATCCAATCACAGCCATGCCATTAGTTAACATGACCGCAGCAGTACAGGATGTGCCCACACTTCTTAGGATTCCTCATTGGCTGACTAAAATCACATTGCCTCGCAAAGAATTATGGGAACTTCAGATTCCGGTATTCGATAAGACGAAAATATCGAAACGAATTATCGAAAGAGCTAATATCGGCCGATAGCCGATATTTGCATTATCGTATCGCTCAACACTAGTCCTGGGAGCCTGCCGAGCATGTTCACGCTCCGCAGCTCATCGCTGCCTTTGAGCGCAGCAAGGCCCCAAGAAGGGGGGTAATGTTAGGGTTCAAGTTCCCGCTGCTGCACAAGGGGAGTCTCGAACCAGTCCCGCTGCGGTCCCCCATTTATCTCCGACTGCAGTGGAGCCTGCTCAGCAGAGACGTCGGTCCCAGCGTCTTGTCCATTCCCGTACTGTGCAGAGACTTGCTGCTGCCTCTCCTAGATCTGCTATTATAGCCAGTGCTGGAGCAGACGTCTTTGGGACGAAGTCCTGCGTTTCCCCTTCTGAGCATGCCCAGGGTAAGATCTCTCATTGGAGATCAGGGGTCACATGTTCAGGTACTGCAGCAGCTCCTATTGGTCCGCCAGGAAGGTCCTGAAACTACATGTGTTTGGAACAGTTTCTCATTGGTCCTTGTTTCTGGCAGGTCCTGTAGCTGCTGCTATAAAAGGGTGGCATGGCTGGGCCGCCATGCGCTAATATCAATCGTTATGTGCTTAGCGCCAGTGTGGTCATGCGTGTGTGTGGTTAGGGCCCGGCTGAAATAAGCCCCTAGAATACCGACTTAATCGGTGAGGAGTTTGGTATGCTAGCTGGTCAGGGTCGGTGTCCTAGATGCCCTAGATTGCCGGCATAAACGGTGAGGAGTTTGATTGCCGTATTCAGGGCCTGGCGTTCAGACGCCATAGATTGCGGGTGACTCCCGCGAGGACATTAGCGCATGATCACGTTCTATGTTCGCTTAGCTGTTCACTGTGTACCTGGGTGCCTGACAGGACACAGAGGTTTGTCTCAGTGGCTCTGTGACGTAACAGGGTTCGCTTTCAACGCTAGACAACGCCCTAGCGTGTTTATTTTGCGACTCAGTTGTGTTAAGTGAGTTTGCACACATCGCCATATAGCGCTGCGGCACTCCTACTAGCGGCTCTGTGGATTAACAGAGTTTGCACATATTGCCACAGCGCGTTACGGCGTTTATTTTGGCAACTTTGCGGGATAACAGAGTTCGCTTCTTGCGCCATTTTACTAGCAGCAGATGAAAAAATAACCGTGTGCACAACCAAGAAGGTGCCAGAGTAGGTTCCCAAACCGTATCTAATAGAAAATGAACTCGGCACTCAACTTTAGTATAGTGAGAATAAAGATTTTTATTCACAGTAGTAACACGAACAGTTTCGGTCCTATATCATGGACCTTCATCAGTCACTACATTTATAAAAACAGAAGAAAAAAATTATATTAACAAAATAAAGTATGTACAATCAAAATTTTGGTCAATAGTAAAGGTAGAGAGTAGTTGTATACAATGCTTCAGGAGATTTAGGGAGCAATCATAGGTCAGAGTTGTATCAGAGGTATCACAAAGGCAGAAAGAATATATATGGTGAGGACATACCAGATACTACTGGGAAGGGGGTTGATCCACATAGGGAAGAAAGAAAGGGCTGGATATAGCTGTAGGTGAAAATAAGATAAACGTAAGTGCCGATATATTTTTATGTATAAGTAGATTTTGTGCCTATGCCTGTAGATGTGACATACCCTGTGTTGGTGGGGTGAGATGAGGAAGAGGACAATGCCTCTATTGCACTAGTAACCTGTAGAAACAGCGCAAAACATAGATACCATAAATATCACAACTATCAATATGATGGTGAAGCGGTGGAGCCGCTATACTTGTCTGTGACTGACCTGTTGTGAAGGAGTCCGGTAGTGAGGATAGGTCTCTGCATTGGACGCGGTGTCCACCGCTAGTCTGAGTGCAGAGAAAGCTAGAAAGCAGCATGTATATGAGAGGAAGAGGCGGGACTATAGTGTCAGTCAAACAGAGCATTAGACAGGAAGTGAGGTGGCAGGAAGTTAATGGACATGTGTTCCAAGTGAATACTAGGTAACCAGAGGCCGTCCTACAGGTGGGAGGAGTAAAGGAGCAGCGTGCTGATGGAGATGTGCCCAACAGGATGACGTGGCAGCATTATAGTATTTAATACAAGCGGCTCTAAAGTGAATGAAAGAGAGGCATGTTAGTACAAGCATAAAGGAGTTTACAGCAATAAATATTGCGATCTTATACATTAGCTTAAAGCGATATACATAACAGGCTTGCAGCATCAGTATGCGTCAAAAGGGGCATAACAGTAATATGAGTACTGATTTAGTACATTATCATAAGACAGTATGGAAGACAAATCTGCAGGCAACAAGGAATAATAAATAACCACCTAACAGAGATCAAAGCAGCATGTGGTAAATGACAGGTGATGTGTAAACATCTGTATGCATCATTTATAAAGTAAAAGGGTGTCACAGCAAAATTCATATTGGTATAGTGCGTTATCAGAAGACAGTATGGGAAAATGGGAGCACGGATTATTAAATAAATAAACACCTGGCTGAGATCAACATATCATGTGGTTTATGGCAAGTGATGTATAAAAAAGGGGGGGTGGGGGAATAATAGCCTCAGTGGTCATATGCAGAATTACATGAAGGAGAGTAAATCGTATTCACGATTAAGACCCTTAGGTGATAGAGTGTCTAGGGTGTGTATCCAATACGCCTCTCTCCTTTTCAATTGACGTATGCGGTCACCTCCTCGTCGTGAATGTGGTATTTGTTCCAAAACTTGGTATTTTAATTGGGCTATGGTATGTCCCATTGTGATGAAGTGGTGTGGGATGGGGAGTAAGGTATTCTTACATCTTATGGTTGATTTGTGTTTGAAATGCGTTGTTTTACAGGTTGACTAGTTTCCCCAACATATAATAACCCACAAGGACACTTAATCACGTATATCACGAAGGCCGTGTCGCAAGTAAAGAAACCACGGACTCTAAATGTTTTTCCCGTATATGGGTGATGGATGGTTTCTCCTCTGAGTACGTTATTACATTGAGTGCATCCCAGACATGGGAATGTGCCCGTTCTTGGTTTTTTCAGGAATTGTTGTGTAGTTCCTGATTTTTTAGGGCCTAAGTCAGCTCTGATCAATGCATCCCTTAGGTTGGGTGCACGGCGGAAGCATGGGAGAAAAGGTCTAGAGAATTCTTTAATGTCCGGGTGCGCAGTCTGGAGGAGCGGCCAATGTTGGCGAATGGATTTGTGCAATATATACGCATAGGGGTGGTAATGGTGTACGAAAGCAATTCTGCCCCCATATCTTGTTTATTGCGAGTGACCGTAGTTCTGGAACGATCCAGGACCCCTTGTGGATAGCCCCTCTCTCTAAATTTTGAATTCATTTCTGAGAGGCGGGTTTCCTGAGTGGTATGATCGGAGACGATCTTTTTGACCCGATAGAATTGGGATGTCGGAATGGATTTCTTCATGGCGACTGGATGGAAGCTATTAAAATGAAGTAAGCTGTTACGATCTGTCGGTTTGACATATAGATCAGTGGATAAACAGCCACTGGAATCCTTTACAGACCGAAGGGACAATCTGAATCAAATACGGACAACTCGTTCCCAGGTATGTGCCCACTCGTCATTAACATCTCATCCAGGACTTTGAGTATCGCAGAATATTATGTCCTCCAAAAAGGACTTTCCTTCTGCCCCTCTTACAAATATAGGACATTTGAACTTGAAATGGACCTTCAAAGGTTTTTTCGTTCCCTACGACTACGGGTGTATTTTTCTCAACCTCCCGCACCTAGACCTATACAGTCTCCGGGAGAACCGGGACGACTCTCAGCCACTAATCTGGGCCTGAGAACAAAGAGCCTCTTCAGACCTCCCCCCGGATCGAATGCTCTTGAGACCTTTATTGATTTCATTTATTCCTCTTTCCATGGTCTTAAATCTGACATGGAAAAAGGCAAATTACACTACCCACATAACCTCACGGCTACTGATCATCATGCCCTTAAATCCTTACAAGATGATTAAAATATCATCATAAAACCTGCGGATAAAGGGGGTGCAATTGTCGTGATGGACCGCTCATATTACATCTCTGAGGCACTCCGGCAACTCGACAACATCACTATTTATCAGAAATTACCGCGTGATCCCACCAATGATATACGGACCCGCATTAGCGACACACTAAGACAACATTGTGATGCAGGCATCCTGGACAGTAAAACTCATGAGTTTCTAATCTCTCATAATCCGATCATCCCTGTATTCTACATACTCCCCAAAATCCATAAGAACCTCCAGCAACCCCCTGGCAGGCCAATCGTGGCCGCCTCGGACTCCATTTTCTCACCATTGGCAATTTATCTAGAAAAAATCTTCACTCCTCTAATCAAAACTAGCAAATCATTCATTTTGGACACTGGAGCGTTTCTGGACATGATCCGTTCCATCAATCAAGTTCCAGCTAATTCCCTATTAGTCACATTTGACGTAAAAGACCTCTACACTTCCATACCTCATGAGAACGGTATACGGTCTGTCCAACGCTTACTTGAAAAATCGGACTTTAATCCAGCAGAGATCGCTCTCTGTCTGGATCTGTTAACCATCGTACTTAAACACAACTACTTTATGTTCCAGGATGATTTCTACCTGCAGATACGCGGGACCGCAATGGGCTCGAACGTAGCACCCCCATATGCAAATTGCTACATGGCCCATTTTGAGGAGACATTGATCTACACAAACCCTCTATTCAAGAACAACGCCATTGTCTGGAAACGTTACATAGACGATGTCTTCTGCATATGGGGGGGCACGTTCGAGTCCTTAGCACTCTTTCATCAATTTCTGAATTGCTCTTGGCCCGGACTTAGCTTTACCATCTCACACGACCACTCCAGGATCAATTTCCTAGACACTGTGATTATAAAGGATTCCAGTGGCTGTTTATCCACTGATCTATATGTCAAACCGACAGATCGTAACAGCTTACTTCATTTTAATAGCTTCCATCCAGTCGCCATGAAGAAATCCATTCCGACATCCCAATTCTATCGGGTCAAAAAGATCGTCTCCGATCATACCACTCAGGAAACCCGCCTCTCAGAAATGAATTCAAAATTTAGAGAGGGGCTATCCACAAGGGGTCCTGGATCGTTCCAGAACTACGGTCACTCGCAATAAACAAGATATGGGGGGCAGAATTGCTTTCGTACATCATTACCACCCCTATGCGTATATATTGCACAAATCCATTCGCCAACATTGGCCGCTCCTCCAGACTGCGCACCCGGACATTAAAGAATTCTCTAGACCTTTTCTCCCATGCTTCCGCCGTGCACCCAACCTAAGGGATGCATTGATCAGAGCTGACTTAGGCCCTAAAAAATCAGGAACTACACAACAATTCCTGAAAAAACCAAGAACGGGCACATTCCCATGTCTGGGATGCACTCAATGTAATAACGTACTCAGAGGAGAAACCATCCATCACCCATATACGGGAAAAACATTTAGAGTCCGTGGTTTCTTTACTTGCGACACGGCCTTCGTGATATACGTGATTAAGTGTCCTTGTGGGTTATTATATGTTGGGGAAACTAGTCAACCTGTAAAACAACGCATTTCAAAACACAAATCAACCATAAGATGTAAGAATACCTTACTCCCCATCCCACACCACTTCATCACAATGGGACATACCATAGCCCAATTAAAATACCAAGTTTTGGAAACAAATACCACATTCACGACGAGGAGGTGACCGCATACGTCAATTGAAAAGGAGAGGCGTATTGGATACACACCCTAGACACTCTATCACCTAAGGGTCTTAATCGTGAATACGATTTACTCTCCTTCATGTAATTCTGCATATGACCACTGAGGCTATAATTCCCCCACCCCCCTTTTTTATACATCACTTGCCATAAACCACATGATATGTTGATCTCAGCCAGGTGTTTATTTATTTAATAATCCGTGCTCCCATTTTCCCATACTGTCTTCTGATAACGCACTATACCAATATGAATTTTGCTGTGACACCCTTTTACTTTATAAATGATGCATACAGATGTTTACACATCACCTGTCATTTACCACATGCTGCTTTGATCTCTGTTAGGTGGTTATTTATTATTCCTTGTTGCCTGCAGATTTGTCTTCCATACTGTCTTATGATAATGTACTAAATCAGTACTCATATTACTGTTATGCCCCTTTTGACGCATACTGATGCTGCAAGCCTGTTATGTATATCGCTTTAAGCTAATGTATAAGATCGCAATATTTATTGCTGTAAACTCCTTTATGCTTGTACTAACATGCCTCTCTTTCATTCACTTTAGAGCCGCTTGTATTAAATACTATAATGCTGCCACGTCATCCTGTTGGGCACATCTCCATCAGCACGCTGCTCCTTTACTCCTCCCACCTGTAGGATGGCCTCTGGTTACCTAGTATTCACTTGGAACACATGTCCATTAACTTCCTGCCACCTCACTTCCTGTCTAATGCTCTGTTTGACTGACACTATAGTCCCGCCTCTTCCTCTCATATACATGCTGCTTTCTAGCTTTCTCTGCACTCAGACTAGCGGTGGACACCGCGTCCAATGCAGAGACCTATCCTCACTACCGGACTCCTTCACAACAGGTCAGTCACAGACAAGTATAGTGGCTCCACCGCTTCACCATCATATTGATAGTTGTGATATTTATGGTATCTATGTTTTGCGCTGTTTCTACAGGTTACTAGTGCAATAGAGGCATTGTCCTCTTCCTCATCTCACCCCACCAACACAGGGTATGTCACATCTACAGGCATAGGCACAAAATCTACTTATACATAAAAGTATATCGGCACTTACGTTTATCTTATTTTCACCTACAGCTATATCCAGCCCTTTCTTTCTTCCCTATGTGGATCAACCCCCTTCCCAGTAGTATCTGGTATGTCCTCACCATATATATTCTTTCTGCCTTTGTGATACCTCTGATACAACTCTGACCTATGATTGCTCCCTAAATCTCCTGAAGCATTGTATACAACTACTCTCTACCTTTACTATTGACCAAAATTTTGATTGTACATACTTTATTTTGTTAATATAATTTTTTTCTTCTGTTTTTATAAATGTAGTGACTGATGAAGGTCCATGATATAGGACCGAAACGTTTCGTGTTACTACTGTGAATAAAAATCTTTATTCTCACTATACTAAAGTTGAGTGCCAAGTTCATTTTCTATTTTACTAGCAGCAGGCTCCGCCTGCACGGTGGACCCGGGCTGCGAACGCACCTCTCCACATCTTATATTTGGTGCGTTCCGCAGACCCTAACACATTGCGCTTTTGAAACTCATGACGCTGAGCCCCAGAAGTCACTCTATCACACTGCATGGGCTCAGAAGCTGACTCACAAGGCAACACTATCTCACGCATACCTCTGCTCTCACTCAAATGTCTGTCAATTTGAATAGCCAATGACATAGAATCATTGAGACCAGAGGGAGCAGGGAATCCCACCATAGTATCCTTTACATTCTCTGACAGCCCCTTCCGAAAAAGGGCTGCCAAAGCATCATCATTCCATTTGGTCAGGACTGCCCACTTTCGGAATTTCTGACAGTACAACTCAGCGTCTTCAAGACCCTGATTTAATGCCAACAAGGATTTTTCAACTTGATCAGTGACATTAGGTTCATCGTACAATAACCCCAGAGCCAGAAAAAATGCATGAATATCATTCAAAACAGGATCCCCAGGTGTCAGGGAAAAAGCCCAATCCTGAGGATCGCCGCGCAGAAGAGAGATGACAATTTGAACCTGCTGTGCTGCGTTACCTGAGGACTTAGGCTTTAAGGCAAAAAACAACTTACAGTTATTTTTGAAATTCAGAAATTTAGCCCGATCCCCCAAAAACAAATCTGGCATGGGAATCCTAGGTTCCACAACCGGCAACCCAGCAAGATAGGTAGCAATACTCCGAACCTCAGTGGCAAGCTGATCAACACGGCCAGACAACTGTGCAAACTCCATTAAGAGAGGAAAAAAAATCCTCCTCAGCACCCAGAGAAAAAGAGGGAAAATTGCAACAGACAGAAAAAAAAAAAAATCTCTGACAACTCTGACAACTTTTTTCTTTCCACACTATTTTTCCCTTCTGTGAGTACCATATAATTTTCAGTTATGGCCAGTGATACTGTTATGTTTCGGTAGCTGAGGAGGACAGGAACAACAGCAGGGCAGCCGAACACCTGAGATGTTGGTAATTGATGGGTTGCAGATTCCTAAACTAACGACACAACTAGAGGTAGCCGTGGAGCATTCCTACGTTGATCCTAGACGCCTCGTCACAGCCTGAGAGATAACTACACCTAAAGGCAGAAAGATGAAAGCTATCTGCCCTGGAGCAGATCCCCAAGGAAAATAGGAAGCCCCCAAACATATAATGGCGGTTAGACAAGATGAAAATACAAACATAGGCAGAAAATAGACTGAGCAAACGCTGGGGCCACAAGCTGACTAAATAGGATAGGACAGGAGAGATTACTTTCTGCAACCAGAAAACCCTACAAAAATCCAACAATTCTGATTACAAAAATACTGAGATCACATGATCTCGCCACCCGCTAAATCAGATCTCAGTGTGAACAAAAACCAAGCCGCAGCCGCTGAAAAAACAGGAAAAAGCAAATGAGCAAATAAGAGTGGCTGCAGATAAACTGTAAGGAGCTCAGGCCCCAGGAGGGGACTTGGCTGACCTCCACAAAAGTGCAGAAAAAAATGCAAAAAGCAAGCACAAAAAGAAAGCAAAAAATATCTTATCTGAAAGCAGGAGATGCAGTCAAGACTCCAGCAAACTTCCAAAAGAACAAGGAACCACAATTGAGACAAGAACAATTGATCACAGGCAACCATCATGGAAGGGAACCTCCCTTATATCAGACCAGTCAGTGAACCCAGATTGCCACTCCTCGCTGAAAGGTTCAGTACTGTCTGCAACCACCAGAGGGAGCCTCTGCTCAGAAACCATCTCTAACACATTCATAACACTTATGCATATGTTTAGGGACCCGGCTGAAATAAGCCCCTAGAATATCGGCACCTCCGTTGAGGAGTTTGTGTGCATGGGTTCAGGGCTCTGGCTGAAATAAGCCCCTAGTATACCGGCACCTCCGGTGAGGAGTTTGCTGTGTGCATTGTGGACTACATTATTACAGACTGCTATCTGCTCAGCAGTTACCTCTGTGCTCCTGAGCGCTTTGCAGGACACAGCGTTTATGTCGCGACTCTGTGAAGCAACAGAGTTCGCTTATACCGCCATATCGTGCCATACAGTGTCGATACCAGCGACTCTGTGAAGCAACAGAGTCCGCTTATACCGCCATATTGTGCCATATCATGCCATCCAGTGTCGATACCAGCGACTCTGTGAAGCAACAGAGTTTGCTTATACCGCCATATTGTGCCATTTGCTAGCAGCAGGTTCTTCCTGCATGGTGGACCCCGGGCTGCGAACGTACCTTTAATTTTATATTTAATTGGTGCGTTCCGCTAGCCTAACAGTCGGCTTATACTCGGGTTGGCTTACACACGAGTATATACGGTAAGCTGTACATCGCAGCTGACAACTTATTTGAACGGCCACAGAGAGGGGGGGAGGTCCGGAGGGAGAGAATTGTAATAGTAGTTCAAAAAAACAATTGTTTAACAGTAATTTTGTACTGTATTAAGTTTAAATGGAATGCGGCCCGCCAGCTTAAATTTTTTTTTATGTGCGGCCCCTTTACTCTGCCGAGTTTGAGACCCCTGATTTAACCCCTTTCAGATGGATTGTGGCGTGAGATTTGACTGTACGGCAGACAGGTATGGGTATATTGTTGTTTTTTATTTTTTATTTTTTCCAGGAGAACAATGGCTTTGATATGGGATTAGAAGTATAATAAAGATGGAAAAAATGTGTTTATTTATTTAATTAAAAGTCTTTTTTCTTAATGTGTGTGTGTTTTTTAACCCTTTCAGACTAGTGGATTAATAATGGAGAGGTGTCTTATTGACACCTCTCCATTATTAACCAGGCTTAATGTCACCTTACAATAGCATGGTGACATTAACCCCTTATTTACTCATGAGGCACTGCTGCTAAAGGCAATGGTAATAGAGAGGCTAAGTGCCAGAAAAGGCGCATCTTATAGATGTGCCTTTTCTGGGGTGGCTGGGGCCAGATGTTTGTAGCCAGGGGGACCCAAAAACAATGGTCCCTCTCCAGGCTATTAATATCTGCCCTCACTCACTGGCTTTCCCTCTCTGGCAGAGAAAATTGCGCGGGAGCACACTCAATTTTTTTCCGCGATTATAGCCTTAAATTTAACCAATAGAGTTCCGAATTTTTCCTAACACAAACTACTAAATTGATTAAACAGTGACATATATAAATCGTTTTGATATGACATGGTTTATTATATGTAAACCATGTGTCATATCATGTCGGGTTCAGTAATGATTTTACTGAAGCGGGCAATTGATTTAGCGTCTATTATGCTATGTAGAACTCTATGAATTGAGTACTGTGGCCTGTGGGGTATTTACGCTTACGTTCCAATGACTGGGGTATGGACAACTGAAGGCTGCGCTGGGACAAGGACGTGGACGTGCTTGATGATGGTGTTATTTGACTGTGGTCAATGGCAGCTGCAGGGCAGGAGGCATCTCCGCATGCACCATGGACAGGAGATTGGCTTGTACGCACAACAGTGGAAGAAGCAGTGGTGTCACCCGCAGACACTGATCCTGGAGCCTGGGGTTGGTCAAACAAAGTCGGGTGCTTTGCTGCCATGTGCCTGATCATGATGATGATGGTCAGGCTGGTAGTTTTGCTACCTCTGCTGATGCAGAATGGCAGTTGGTGCTAATGGCCTGTTTGGGGTTATCGGCTGAGTCTTTAAAAAACAACCAGACTCGGGAAGACTGAACAGTTGTAATGACAACTTCCGTCGTGTTGGTTTTACGAGGAACGGTTGCCCGCCTTCTGTCTGCGGCCACCACAGTACTCTTTCCAACCTGTTGTGGTGCTATGCCTCCCTCCCCCTGTGTGCTTCTGTCCTCGCTCTGCATGTCCTCCTACCAGTTTGCTTCAGTTACTATATCATCCACCACCTCCACCTCCACTTCCGCACCCTGTTCCTCCTCCTGACTTTCCAGCAATTGTGTCTCATCGTCGTCCATCTCTTGTGACACGTTCCAACCGTCGACATCATGTGAACGTGGCTGCTCCAATATTTGGGCATCACTACATGCAATCTCCCTTTTCCCCGCTCCAAATCTATAAATGGAAAAGTGAACAGCTCTTTGGAGTGTTCGTGTGGAATCAGTTGTCTCTGGGCACTCGGCTTGGCAGGAGGAAGGAGGATCAGGGTAAGGTATATGTGGTCCAGACTCATGGCTACTCAGACTTCACCGTGTGGAAGACAGGGTGCTGGTGGTGGTAGCAAAGTAGCTTGAAGTATTATCCGCTATCTGTGGGCTACAAATTGTAGCATTTCAGGCCTACATTAAAAATGCAGGGCATGCACCAGAACTCCCACCGAGCAAACACGGAAATGCTCAGTGCTCGCCGAGTACCGCGAGTACAGCGATGCTCAGGCAAGTAACGAGCATTACCGAGAATGTTTGCTCATCACTAATTATTATATAACACAGAAATGTTTCACAAAGCACCTAATACACTATGAATGACAATATAGTCGTTTTTTTTACCTAAATAATGAAAATATGGTCAACTACCACAGCTACATATTAGTAATGGACTGGAAAGCCCTCATCCCTGCCTAGCGACTGTATTCAGCTACTTTCCCTGGTCCTGCAACTCTCTCTCCCTCACTAGCCTAAATGCAGATTGTATCTAATACAAACAGCAAAGCACAAAATTAGCCCTTACAGTTAACAACTGTCACAGAGCTGTGCAATTGAATCAATGTGCCAAGCCTGGCGGCGCCTGTCCTTTTCCAACACCTAATGATGCCACAAAGCCAGCCAATCACAGTAATGCCATTAGCAAATGGTTACAGCATTACATGACGCGCAGGCAATCCTCCATGCTTATTGGCTTTGTTACAGGCTTAAAACATGAGGGGAGGGGATTTGACTTTGAAATCGAGCATCGCATAATGGTCGCTGAGTCACGAGCTCATCTGTGCACCCAGATACTCGAGTGATATTCGAGTATCACCAAACACGTTCACTCATCCCTAGTTATCTTTTGAGTGCCAAACCACTGCAAATTTTCACTATGTTTTAAATAGTGGGGCTTTGACTAAAAACAACTGGAGAAATCCACATCACCTACCTAATGTAAAGATGCTGAAGATCATTGTTCCTCACAGAAAATTCCTGCTCAGGACTCCAATATATGAGCCATAATGGAGAGTTGCTCTGTAAGGCCACATTCACAGGTCCAGTATTTGGTCAGTATTTTCCATAAAAATTTGTAAGCCAAAACCTGGAGTTGGTTAAGTATGTCAGAAAGTGGTGACGTTTTCCTATTATACCTTTCCTCTGATTGTTTGATTTCTGGGTTTGGCTAACAAATACTTATATTAAATACTGACCAAATACTGAACGTGTGAACGTGGCCTTAGCATTGCTTTTGCTAAGGTGGACTTGAGCCATGATTGTGTTACAAAGATGAAAATTCATCTGTATGGCCATCAAGTAATACCACATTTGGCCTAATTAGCCTGAAATTCCCGAGGCTAAAATCAGCTATCAGTTATTTTCTGGAGTTACGGTACAGGAATGAAAACTACATTCTAGAAAAGGACATCCATCATAATAAATCTTTTGAATTATGTAGAGGAAAGATGTATATCTTTGTACCGTGTTAGCCAGTAGAGAGAAAAATATTTAGAATTAAGAGTCCTCAGTGGTTGATACCTTTTAATGGCTAACTGAAAAGATGGTAACAAATTGCAAGCTTTCGAGACTACTCAGGTCTCTTCATCAGGCAAAGACTAATACAAAATCTGAAGAGTCACATATTTATAAACAAAACAGTATCAACCACTGAGGACTCTCAATTCTACATATTTTTCTATGTACTGGCTAATACGGAACAAAGATATACATCTTTCCTGTATCAAAATGGAGGATACCAGAATGTACCGCATCTTTATGGAACTAAATCCACTTCTGAAAAAACTTACACAAATGGACAGCGACATTTTTTTCTTATCTAAATGCAAAGAGGAGAATTTAATTCCAAAAAAGGACTCTGGATTACAAACCCAATTCTTCACACCTACAACACCCATTATGCACAAAATCTTTGTCACAGGACTTCTGAGAGACTAATGCTGGATCCGTTTTTTTCCCATTGACTAACATTAGCGCCGGAGCGCGCCGCATGGACTTGCGGTGCGTCCGGTTTTTGCTGCATCTGGCTAATTGTCTCATCCCAGCATCTGGAAAAAATGGCTACTGTAACGTTTTTTGTCTCCTGCGAAAAAGCCGGAAGCACCGGATCCGGCGCTTCCAGCTTATTGTCACAATGAAAGTCTATGAGTGCCTCAATGCGGATCGGTTTTTTTTGTCTGAGCATGTTAGAGTAGCCCAGCCCACAGCAAACATATATAAGACATGCCAGTGGGACCACCCTCAGCCATAACCATGCAGCCAGCAATGAAGAGAGGAGTCAGCCGCAGGAGAAGACAGGAGGAGGAGGAGAACAGAGCAGCACCACCACCACCAGCACCACCCCAAGATATTTTGTCGATGATGCAGCCGGGAGCAGACGCCAGACGGTAAATATCACACACAACCCCTTTCAGCCAGGGCCATGCAATATCAATATATTCATGGCCTTTTTTTCTCTTTATTACACAGCAGAAGCCGCCCAACAGCAGCAGCATCGTCAGCAGCACCAGAAGCACCAGGACCCCAACAAATGGAGTCGATGATGGAGAGTACGGGAGCAGAGGCCAGACGGTAAATATCACACACAACCCCTTTCAGCCAGGGCCATGCAATATCAATATATTCATGGCCTTTTTTTCTCTTTATTCCACAGCAGAAGCCGCCCAACAGCAGCATCATCGTCAGCAGCACCAGAAGCACCAGGACCTCAACAAATGGAGTCGATGATGGAGAGTACGGAGCAGAGGCCAAACGGTAAATATCACACACAACCCCTTTCAGCCAGGGCCATGCAATATCAATATATTCATGGCCTTTTTTTCTCTTTATTACACAGCAGAAGCCGCCCAAAAGCAGCAGCATCGTCAGCAGCACCAGAAGCACCAGGACCCCAACAAATGGAGTCGATGATGGAGAGTACAGGAGCAGAGGCCAGACGGTAAATATCACACACAACCCCTTTCAGCCAGGGCCATGCAATATCAATATATTCATGGCCTTTTTTTCTCTTTATTCCACAGCAGAAGCCGCCCAACAGCAGCAGCATCGTCAGCAGCACCAGAAGCACCAGGACCTCAACAAATGGAGTCGATGATGGAGAGTACGGGAGCAGAGGCCAAACGGTAAATATCACACACAACCCCTTTCAGCCAGGGCCATGCAATATCAATATATTCATGGCCTTTTTTTCTCTTTATTCCACAGCAGAAGCCGCCCAACAGCAGCAGTATCGTCAGCAGCACCAGAAGCACCAGGACCCCAACAAATGGAGTCAATGATGGAGAGTACAGGAGCAGAGGCCAGACGGTAAATATCACACACAACCCCTTTCAGCCAGGGCCATCCAATATCAATATATTCATGGCCTTTTTTTCTCTTTATTCCACAGCAGAAGCCGCCCAACAGCAGCAGCATCGTCAGCAGCACCAGAAGCACCAGGACCTCAACAAATGGAGTCGATGATGGAGAGTACGGGAGCAGAGGCCAAACGGTAAATATCACACACAACCCCTTTCAGCCAGGGCCATGCAATATCAATATATTCATGGCCTTTTTTTCTCTTTATTCCACAGCAGAAGCCGCCCAACAGCAGCAGCATCGTCAGAAGCACCAGAAGCACCAGGACCCCAACAAATGGAGTCGATGATGGAGAGTACAGGAGCAGAGGCCAGACGGTAAATATCACACACAACCCCTTTCAGCCAGGGCCATGCAATATCAATATATTCATGGCCTTTTTTCTCTTTATTCCACAGCAGAGGCCGCCCGACAGGAGCAGCAGCACCACAGCAGGACACGTCTTCTTCTTCTGTGAATCCTCCCTCGCATCGTCAGCGTTTACAGGTAAAAAAATAAGTTTTTTGGTTTTTTTTCACAATCCACCTCTGTGACCTATATATTAATTGCATTATTTTTTTATTTATACCAGGAAACTGAAGCTGAAGAGGAGCTCCCAGAAGAAGAATGAAGGGGTGGAGAGATACTCGGAGTGGGCTCGCAATTCATAAGTTTCCTGCATGCATCGCTGAAACACAACATCACACTACACACAACACATAGAAAACAATTAAGTACAGACATCACACTGCACCCAAACACATATGCCTACATCTAAGCACATAATTTTTTTTTTTTTATATAGTCTTCAGAATCTGATGCTCGGCCAAGAGGTCCTCGCAGTGTCTCCCAGGGTCGTCGGCGTGAGCGATGCGGTGGTCACCATCGTGTAAGTATAACTGTATTGGTTTTTTTTACATTTTTGCTTGATTTTTTTTTCCCATTTTTTTTTCCTTGGTAGTTTGGAGACTAATGTATTTTTTTTCTCTTTTTCTTTAACAGGCTTCACAGCGTGCTCCCGACTCTGACGGTGAGGAGTGGGGGATCGACGTGGACCTCCTCATCGATCTGGTCAGAGAAAGGGAGATGCTGTGGAACATGGGGGACCGCCGCCATGCTGATCTCATCGTCACCCGTCGGCTCTGGGAGGAAATCTGTTCACAACTCGTGGACCGCTGGGAGGACCTCGATGCTGGGGCCCAGATTGAACATCGTAAGTATATGTAGTTCAGGTTGCTAAGGCAGTGTTTCCCAAACTCCAGTCCTCGTGGCCCCCACAGGTCATGTTTTCAGGATTTCCTTTTGTGCAACACTATGGAAATCCTGAAAACATAACCCGTGTTGGGCGTGAAGACTGTAGTTTGGGAAACACTGATGTTGTATACTAACCAATTTGTGCTTTCTCGTTTCAGGGGAGAGAATTGTGAAGCGGTGGCTGTGAGGGATCGCTTCAACAAGGAGATGCGAGCCCCGAGTGGATCTGGAGGACGCAGGAGCAAGTACAAGTACGCACGAGCCCTGTCGCTCCTCCGGTCAACAATGGTCACCAGAAGGTAAATATTACACACCCCATGTAAAAAAAAAGTTAACATATCTAACTAATTTTTTTTTTCAGCCAGGGCCATTCAATATCAGTATATTAATTGTATTTGTTTCTCTTTATTCCACAGAACAGTGACCAGCACTCGGGAGCCTGCAGAATTGGACCGTTCTGTAGCGATCCCTCAGGAATCCGCCACCGAGGGACACTTCGACCTCCCCGGCCCATCCGCACCTTCCCAGCCTTCCCAGGCACGTGAGCCCCTGTCCCCTCCACCAGCGCTGGAGCATCGTGGCAGAGTGCATTGCATGAGGCTACTAGTCAGGAGATAGATTTCCCTTTACCCCACCCTTCTGCCGCTGCCACCTCTAGTACACCTGTGGCTACTGGGCGGCTGTGGCAGAGGGGTCAGGAAAGGAGCTATGCGCCCGAATTCTTGCATCTTAATGCATCTTTCCAGAACTGTCTTAAAGTCTTGTCAGAGCAAATGGCTGCAGGCTTTAATCAGCTCAACTCCAGAATTCTGGAGGTTAAGACACTTCTGCAAACCATGCATTCAGAAGCAAGAAGTTCGCCAAACCACAGTTTTTTCCGGTCTGTAGCCGAGCGCATGGATACGCTATCTCCTAGCCAGCAGATGCATGTAATGCATACTTGCCACGCTGCTCGAGAGCAGGTTACCTCCCAACCTCCTACACCCACCCCAGTCGTTCCTCCCACACCTGCCCCTCCTCCAGCCACTGTCCCTACTCCCTCTCCTCCCCAGTACCAGCAACCACCCCAGTACCAGCAACCTCCCCACTTCCAGCAACCTCCCCACTTCCAGCAACCTCCTCACTTCCAGCAACCTGCCCCGTACCACCATCCTTCCCCGTACCAACCTCCTTCCCGTACCAGTTCCCAACCACATCTGCTCCTCTACTCCCTGCCCAATCCTCCTCTCCACCATACACCTGTTCTGCCTCCCACCTCTCCACCCGTTCTATTTCTTTTTCCACCCCTTCACCTCTTTTACCTGATCCTTCCCCACCACCATCCCAGTCCGCTCTCCACACTTCCACTGTCGAAGTGTCCCGCAGCCCCTTCAGTAGTATCTCCACCCCACACTACACAAATTTGTAAATATGTGTAAACAAAAAAAATTTTTATTTGGTTGTAAAATTTTCTTTATTAAAAAACATGCATTAATTTCTTGACATAGAAAAAAAAACTTATTTCACATTGAAAAAAAAGTTAATAAAGATTTATTTCACATTGAAAAAAGTTAATGAAGATTTATTTACATTGAAAAAAGTTAATAAAGATTTATTTCACATTGAAAAAGTATGTTATTAAACATTTTCATACAGTAAATGTAAAATTGTTTGATTAAAATTGTCTGTCATTTATTTCTAAGGTACATTAAAGGTAAAATGTATTGGGTATACAAAACCAGGTGCAAAACTTTGGGGAAAAGGTAAATTTATTTTACCTTTTGGCCAAAGTTGTGTCCCTGGTTGTGTAATACCCAAAGTATTTCACCTGTTACCCAAAGTTGTGTACATTGTTAGGTAATCCCAAACAAGGTACCCAACTTTGGTTAAAAGGTGAAATACTTTGGGTAATACACAACCAGGGACACAACTTTGGCCAAAAGGTAAAATACTGTACATAAACCACAACAAGGTAGACAACTTTGGTTTGCAAAGGTATACTGTGGGTACACAAGGTACAAAGGTAACAGAGCAATTTATTAAACTCTGTCATCCTGCCAGTCTAGTCTTCCTTTAGATGACATAAAGTATTCTGCAAATTTGTCCCTCATTCGGGAAACAATCTCAGAACTTCTATTGGTAATGTTCTGGTAATCATGCGAGGTGGTTTCTTCAGAGTGGTCCTCAATGGAAATCTGTTCCTTGCTGATAACAAAATTGTGTAGAACCACACAAGCTTTGATTACCTCGTCCACAGTTTCAGTCTTTAGGTTGATCGCAGTCAATAGAACACACCATTTGGCTGTCGGAATCCCAAAAGCGCACTCCTCTATTCTTCTGGCTCTTGTGAGGCGGTAATTGAAAATTCATTTTGTCGGTGTCAATCCTCTGCTGGAGTTACGGTTTCAGCAGGTGTTGTGACAGCTGGAAGGCTTCATCCCCTACACAAACAAAAGGCATAGGTGGGCCAGTTGTTTGAGGCAGCGGTCTAGGGGGTGGGAACTTGAAGGTGTTTCCATACAGCTGACGGCCCATTGATGACAGTTTGAACACTTGAGAGTCATTGGAGCGGCCATAGGCCCCAATATCTACAGCAATAAATTTGTACTCCGCGTCAGCGATGGCCATTAGGACAATTGAAAAATATATTTTGTAATTAAAAAATTTGGATCCACATCCTGCTGACTTGACAATCTGGATATGTTTCCCGTACACAGCGCCCAGGCAAATAGGAAACTGACATATTTGTTCAAACTTTTCAGCAATTTCAATCCAACTCTCTGTTGTGGGCTCTGGTAGAAATTCCGCAACTAGAGAGTCCCACAATGCACGGCATGTGTGCTTCACAATTCCAGAGATGGTGAAATCCCAAGTCTGTACTGGAAATGGAGTGAGGAAAGAGATTCTCCAGTTGCCAGGAATCTGTGAATAAAAAAAAAAAAAAAGAGTTTCAAATCACAGCATTACATACCAGAACTCAGCTATAACAATTGGAGATACTATAAAAATGGGTATTATACCCACCGATAATTCGGTTTCCAGGAGTCCATCCTGACAGCACTATGGAGGACGTCCTCCTCCTCCTTACAGGGACAGGAAGCACACGAGAGGTTAAAAGGTCCCACTCCTCCCCCTATACCTCAGTGATTTGACAAGTACCATACCATGGATCAATGCAAGTGACAATATTTAATTACTTAAACATATTACATCATATGAATTAGCATATATATCAACATAGACAAGGGAGGGAACTAACCGTGCTGTCAGGATGGACTCCTGGAAACCAAATTATCGGTAGGTATAATACCCATTTTCCAGGACGTCCCCCTGACAGCACTATGGAGAGTACCAAAGAAACCCTCCTAGGGTGGGACTACGGCCTGTAATACTTTTCTACCATATGCCGTATGTTGTCCTGGTAGCACATCTAGTTTGTAGTGCCAGCAAAAGGTATTTATCGTAGCCCAAGAGGCTGCTTTACAAATTTGTTCTAAAGATGCTCCTGCTCTTTCTGCCCATGATGCTGACAAGGCCCTGGTAGAATGGGCTTTTATTTTTATGGGACAAACTACACCTTCAGATCTGTAAGCTTTTGTTATTAAGGTGGTAATCCATCTTGCCATGGAAGGTTTAGAAGCTTTTTTACCCTTATTTTTACCTCTGTATAAAATAAACAAATTAGGGTCTTTCCTCCAGCCCCTAGTGGCCTCCAGGTAATCAATTACTGCCTGTCTAACATCCAAGGAGTGTAAGGCTTGTTCTTTAACAGTCAAAGGTTTTTCACAAAAGGATGGAAGTATTATTTCCTGGTTGCGATTTTGCAAAGAGGCTACCTTGGGCATGAAAGCAGGATCTAGTTTCAATACTACATGATCCTCTCTGATCTGCATATATGGGTCTTTAATGGATAAAGCTTGAATTTCCCCTATTCTTTTGGCTGTGGTAATAGCTACCAAGAAGGCTGTTTTCATTGATAAGAGAGAAATAGGCAAATCCTTATTTGGAGTGTAAGGAGTTTTACAAAGTGCCCCCAGAACTAGGTTTAAATCCCAGGGGGGAGACAATTGCCTTATAGTAGGCCTTAATCTTTGGATTGCTTTAACGAATGTTTAGGATGTGAAGCTAAAGGGTAGTCCATGTAAGTACTTAAAGCTGAGATCTGTACTTTAAGTGTACTAGGTCTAAGACCCATATTAAATCCTGTCTGAAGAAAATCCAGTACTCACGGAACATCAGGGACTCCGGCTACAACATCAGACCTGCCACCTTCCAGACAGAACCTCCTCCAAATTTTGAAATATATAGCTGAAGTTATAGGTTTTCTGCTGGCCTGGATCGTTGTTATTACTTGATCTGAAAGACCACAGCTTTTAGAATGTCCCGTTCAGGATCCAGGCTGACAGGTGCAATCTTTCTGGGTCCTGGTGTAGAACTGGTCCCTGGTGCACTATGTCCTTCCACTGGGGAAGCTCGATTGGATCCTCTCTGGTCATGGACCCCTAGTAGAGGAAACCAGCTCCTCCTCGGCCAGAACGGAGCTATTAGTACCACTGACGCACCGTCTTCCCTTATCTTCCTCAGAACCGCTGGTATCAATGCTATTGGCGGGAATGCATAATTTAGAGGTTCGTTCCACCTCTGGCTCAAGGCATCTACTCCTGCTGGATTGTCTGCTGGGTTCAGTGAAAAAAACCTTGGTAGTTTTGCATTTTTCCTTGTAGCAAATAGGTCCATTTGAGGTGTTCCCCAACGTTGACATAATAACTGGAAGACCTTCTGGCTTAGCTCCCACTCTGTCGGGTAGATCTTCTGTCTGCTTAAATAATCTGCTACTAGGTTTTGTGAACCTTCCAGATGAACTGCAGTTATGGAAAGGATCGTTCGTTCTGCCCATACAAATATCTTCTCTGCAAGATCCTGCAGTGTTCTGTATCGAGAGCCTCCTTGATGTTTGATGAAGGCTACTGCTGTCATGTTGTCTGATAGGATTTTGACGTGCTGGTTTCTTAAACGGTCCTGATTCCTTCTTAAGGATTCCCAGATCGCATACAACTCTCGGTAATTCGATGACATTCGCCTGATTTTCTCTGGCCATCTGCCCTGAAGAAACTTCCCTTCTAGATGGGCTCCCCACCCCCATGCGCTTGCATCTGTAGTTATTACTATATATGGGGATGGAATCCAAAGAACTCCTCTTCTGAGATTTTTGCTTTGCGTCCACCAAACTAACGACCTCTTTGCTTTTGCCGAGAGGTGGATCCTTTTGTCTAGGGATGACTGATGACGATCCCACCACGATAGACACCTCTCTTTGTAGGGGTCTTGAATGAGCTTGAGCCCACCTGACGCATGGTATACATGATGTCATTACTCCCAGAACCTGCATAGCTTTTCTTATGGTAACTCGGTTCTTTACCATCTCTGCCACTTTCTTTTTCAAAGATCTTTGCTTGACCTCTGGCAGGAAAGCTGTTCTGGCTCTTGAATCGAGGAGTACTCCTAGAAATACTCTTTTTGTACTGGGAGTTAAATGAGATTTCTCTCGATTTATCACCCAACCGAGAAATTCTAGTACCGCCATTGTTCGCTCTGTATGATAATTTAGGATTTCTGCTGATCGGGCTACTAACAGAAAGTCGTCCAAGTAAGGTATTACTACAATTCCTTGGTTTCTTAGATAGGCTACGACCTCTGATATTAGCTTCGTAAAAACTCTGGGAGCAGAAGCTAGTCCGAATGGAAGACCTTGAAACTGGAAGTGGCAGGTGGATTCTGGTAGGCTTACAGCAAATCTTAGAAGTTCCTGCGAGGCTGGATGGATGGGCACCTGATAGTACGCATTTTTTAAATCTAGGGTACACATTACCGAATTTTTGTCTATCAATGGAATTGTTGACCTTATAGACTCTATTCTGAACCTTTTGTAGCGAACATACTTGTTCAACGGTTTGAGATTCAGAATTGTTCTTGACTTTCCTGACGGTTTCATTATAGGAAAAAGAGAGGAATAGTGACCCGACTTTTCCTCTGATCCAACAACTGGCACAATGACTTTTGAAGAGATTAAGTCTCGGATGTCTTGAAACATTCCTAAATTTTTCTGAACCACAGTGGGGGATATGTATCTCTGGGGCGGATAGGATACCAGTTCTATTCTGTAACCTTCCTTTATAGTTTGTAGGACCCACTCGTTTTTGGTGACCTGTTTCCAGTTCTCTGCTGAAAACAAAAGTCTGCCCCCTATGTGCCTGGCGTCATTGTTTTCTAGGTTTTGAGGAAGATCCAAACAGTGAGCTCCTATTCCCTCTATTTTGAGTGTAGGAACCCTTATATATTCCCCTGCTAGGTCTACCTGTGTCCTTATAAAATGGTTGTCTACGGAAGGCTGGTTTCTTCCGAAAGGATTGAAACTTTTTAGGTTTCTCCTCTGGAAATCCTTTTTTGCTATCTGAAGCCTCCAGAATATCATCTAATGCCTGACCAAAAACCTTTGATCCTGCAAAGGGTAATGAACATAATTTATTTTTAGAGGCATTATCCCCCGACCAGGATTTCAACCAAATAGCACTCCGGACTGCATTGGATAAAGAGCTATTTCTGGCAGAAAACCTGACTGACTCAGCCGAGGTATCAGCCAGAAAGGCTGTTGCTGACTTAATAAGAGGAAGAGACTCTAAAATTTCAGCTCTAGGGGTCCTATTAGCCAGTTGATCCTCCAACTGACTCATCCAGAAACACATAGACCTAGCTACCGAAGTAGCCGCAATATTGGTTCTTATTAAGGCCGCCGAAGACTCCCAGGCCCGCTTAAGGAGGATGTCCGCCTTGCGGTCCATAGGATCTTTTAGACTTGAAGAGTCCTCAAAGAGAATCGAAGTCTTTTTAGCCACTTTTGCAATTGGCACATCAACTCTAGGTGTTTCTTCCCACAGCTTTGAGTCCTCAGGATCGAAAGGAAGACAATTTTTAAAGTCACGTGACATTACCAGTCTCCGCTCTGCGTCCTTCCATTCACACAGAATCATGGTTTTTATATGGTCACTAATAGGAAAAACTTTATCAATCTGAGCTGTAAGACCTCCAAACATCAAATCCTGTCTGGATTGGGTCGTGGGACATCTTCCATATGCATAGTACTTCTTACGGCCTGGACCAAATCATCCGTATCTTCCACCGGGAACAGGTACCTCCTGGCCTTTTCCTGGACTTCCGCCTGAACTTCACCTTCTTCCTGCTCCGAGTACTGCATCTCCACGTTTTCTTCTGATTCCAGATCCGGTTCCTCTTCCAACTCCAACCTAGGTCTCTTACGGCTTGGACCCTGACTAGTGGATTGCTGTTGTGAACTAGCTGATAATGATGCCTGCACTTCTTCCTTAATCAGGATCCTCAAGTCAGATAATAACGAAGATCTTTCTTGCTCCAAGACTGCTGCTGTACAAGTACAACAGACCGCTTTTTTATAAGCGTCAGGAAGCTTCTTCTGACATGTAGAACAGCGATTAGTTTTCGCCGAGGCTTTGCCCCCTCTTTCACTGTCTGCAAAGGTGTAGATGAAGTATCCTTGTCCTAAGTAATTACAACAATATGTATACTAAGGATCGAGTCTGGATTACTTAGTGAGGGTGGAGTTTTTGCGCTATGCGCACTTACCCCTGCCTCCTCCTCTTTGGATCTCTCAGACTCCATGTCCTTCTGCAGAAAAGGTTTACTTTGCTGCCTTAGGACTGCTATGGTAGCTGCTGCACATACTCTGTTACCAGATTGGCGATCAGCAATTCAAACGCCACCTTTCGCGCGCTTTTATAGCGTTCTGCGACGTCTTTAGCGCCGCCCATACTGCGTTCCACCTGGAACGCAAAAACCAAACGCGACGCGCTTTCCATACCTTTTTGCGTTCTACTTCCGAACGCATGAAGTTTTGCGATACCTCTGAGACTCTTTCCGACCTCCTGCGTTCTATTCCAGAACGTCCGCTGACCTCACGTTTTCGCGTCACGGAAGTGACGCTCAGATTCCAGTCGAGGCCTGTTCGGCGATCCTCCCTCGACCAGGAGGAAGACGCCTGAGCCGAGAGCCTCCCAACGGAAGGAGCGGCTCTTACCCGGGAGCTCGTCCGCCTCCGGTCTTTGGAGCAGAGGGACTCCCAAAGAGGGAGTTTCGGCTCTGGACCTCTTGACAGGGGGAAGATTTGGACGAACCGCACGATCCCCCTGGGCCGGTAAGTTACTGTGTTCCATCGCAGTAACTCTCGTGTGTCCCTCCATGCAGGGACAGGAAAAACACTGAGGTATAGGGGGAGGAGTGGGACCTTTTAACCTCTCGTGTGCTTCCTGTCCCTGTAAGGAGGAGGAGGACTTCCTCCATAGTGCTGTCAGGGGGACGTCCTGGAAAAATTAATTTTTATAGTATCTCCAATTGTTAAAGCTGAGTCAGATGGCCGTATACTAACTACCAGCAACAACATTCCAGGACAAGTGTGCTCTGAAGCAAGCAGATCCAATAAATATGGCTTACCGAAGAGTCACCATCAGACGCTCCGCCGATGAAATGGAGAAGCGGCAATACGTGTCAGATCTTCTTATCAGGTCTCTAATGTGCTCCACCAAGAAATCAAATGTCTCCATTTTCATCCTAACATATGCAAAAAATTTCTGAGGGTTTCCTCGTAGCTCCACGTATAGTGTAGAATACACCCCACGCATCATTCTCTGGGCTGTGATAGGGTGGATCCTGAAACGTCGTCGCCGCTGACGCATGATGCGCTGCTGTCTCTTTCTCTCCTTCTCCAGAACAATCGCTTTCAGACGATTCACCTCCACTGTGAAATCCACCAAATTCTTCAGAATGTTTCCTATCACAAAGTCCATCTTCACCAGCCACTTGCTCTTCTCTCCAACCTGCACTTGCTCCTCTACAACCTGTCAAAGATGGACTGTAGGAACAGTGTATATATAGGTTTTCAGTAGCCAATCATGTTTAAAAAACCGGATCCATCTCATCCGTTTTTACATAGTGAAACCAAATGCGGCGCTCCGGCGCAACGCCAGTGGTGGCAGGATCAGTCTTTTGCCTGATCCGGCGCACATAGAATTTCATTGAAGCAAAGAGCCGTTAGCACCGCTTCCAACGCTGACCGTTTTTTTGCCGGAATCAAAAAATGTTGCTAGACCCGGCCGCCGTAATTAAAATTTTTGCTGGATCTGGAAAAGAACGGACGAAACAGGAGGCCATGCGGCGAAATCTGGCACTAATATAAGTCAATGAGAAAAAAATGATCCGGCAGTAGAAAAAAACGGATCTGGTTTTTCACAAAAAAGCCGGATCACGCCTGATGCAAAAAAACTGATGTGTGAAAGTAGCCTAAGGAACCATCTTTTGCATGTCAGCTACAGCATAAGGAGTAAACTCCAAGGGCAATTTGAAACTCTGAGGAAAACACTTACAGAAAGCACAGAGCAAAAATTACAACAATACTACAGCAAACTATGGACCTTTCTGATTCATAACAAGGAAAGAAACTACACATATTGCGTCTCAATTCAGAACTCTATAAATACAGATACAAAACAAAGCCAAAACCTGACAACTTGGACAACCACTCCATTCCAGAGCAAAAGCATCTAACTGTGTCATCAATCTCTCAGATTACAAACCCAACAAAGTTCTGCTGGCCGTGCTTTCCAGAGGACTCTCATTTTGTCCCACTAAGGCCTTAGATAAAACTGAACTCTGCAGTGATATGGAACATTATTTCGGGAGACTGCGCCTGAGAGAATACTTCAATGATACAGAAGATTCAGAAAACATTCGGACTGAAGGAAAAGGGATCCCAACAACCAAAAAGAGGTCAGACTGGACACCTCCACCTGGACGCAACCCTCATTTGGATAAATATATAGACTCATTCAGACATTTGATAAAATCCACCATCATAGACACCAACAAGAGACAAGCATCCAACATCAGTGCCCAGGAAAGAAAGGCCATACAGTCTCTGAAAACCAACAAAGAAATCATCATTAAACCTGCTGACAAGGGTGGTGCAATAGTCATAGAAGACTATTGCGCCTGCGTCTTTCTCTTTCCCCAGATCCCTCCCCGCAGTGTGAATACATGATAATACACTGCGGGGAGAGATCTGGGGAAAGAGAAAGACGCAGGCGCAATAGTCTTCTGACAGTTCCCGGGCAACGCGCACTGCACATGCCGAGGACTTTTACAACAGCGCAGGCGCCACACAGAACCAAAACTAAAAGATAAACAACTCTGGAGGAGGCGCGGTGACGATGAAGGCGGTTGATGGATGGCTGTGGGGAAGATGAGTCAGGGGAAGAGGCCATACCTCAGGGACGCATTTAAGGTATGGGGACCTAGTTTTAAAACTGTATATTTCAGCGTTGCAGGGGACCACAAAAAAAGAGCAACCTTCACAGACCGCTGTCTTAGTGCTGCTGAAGGTGGCTCTTTTACTTAAAAATACCCGGGGGGGTGACAAGTTCCCTTTAATTATTTGTACTAAATGTCCAACTGGGGGTCTGTATGTGGGGGAGACCAGGCAAAAACTGAGAACAAGAATGAATTCTCATCGCCACACAATAAGAGAAAAAAGAATGGATTTACCTGTGGCAAAACACTTTTGCATCCCCGGTCATAGCATGATGACATTAAATTACTTGTTTTAAAAAGTAACTTTAAGTCTCAGAGAGACAGAATGGTCTGGAAATATAAACTCATGACAACTTTGACACACTCAGTGCAGGAATGAATGTGTCGCATGGGTTTATGTCTTTTTACATCAATTAAGGAATTTGCTCTCCAGGCCTTCTAGGGCATCACAACACAGAATCAGACCCCAATCAGAGGGCAATAAAACTTTCACACTCTTATCTATGAACTGTTCCAATATCTATGTTCATCTCTCTCCCATAATGACAATTCTGCTTCACCACACTTCTTATCTATTGCATTATTTCTGTGCTGTTTTGTGTATAAATATGTGACTCTTCAGATTTTGTATTAGTCTTTGCCTGATGAAGAGACCTGAGTAGTCTCGAAAGCTTGCAGTTTGTTACCATCTTTTCAGTTAGCCATTAAAAGGTATCACCCACTGAGGACTCTCAATTATAAATATTTTTGAATTATGTAAACTTTCAAAATGTTTTTACTTTTCTGAAAAAAAAATTGAATGATACAATAGTGTCTTTCTGTATAGTTTTACAAAACAAGTAAAACAAGTTTCTATTCACATATAAAAAGTATTTTAAATGGAAAAAATTGTGCAGTAGGAGATTAGATAGATGCACAATGCACAGGGGTGGACAATGACAGCTTGTTGACCTGTGCAAGAAATGTGTCTGGGCTGCCTTCACTTTTATGGCGACAAAGCTAAAGATATATATATATATATATATATATATATATATATATTATATACTGTATACAGTTATATATATATATATATATATACACACTTATGTACATATCATACATAGACTCCTTTATTATGAATATTACATTCCATTATTACACAGTGCTCTCCCTTATTATGTACAGCACCATCCGTTACATATTGGATTATATAGTCCGCCTATTTTACCATCCTCTCTTTTTAGATGTATAATGCAATGACTACTGATGCAGCATGGAAAAGCTTATTTTCTAATGGAAAAGCTGATGGGCTTGTCTTCTGGTCTGATGCTGCTGAATGAGCAGTCATTTCTAGTGTTGAGCGATACGATAATGCAAATATCGGCTATCGGCCGATATTAGCTCTATCGGCCTTTCGATAATTTGTTTCGATATTTTCGTCTTATCGAATACCGGAATCGGAAGTTCCCATAATTCTTTGCGAGGCAATGTGATTTTAGTCAGCCAATGAGGAATCCTAAGAAGTGTGGGCACATCCTGTACTGCTGCGGTCATGTTAACTAATGGCATGGCTGTGATTGGATGCTGAAATGATGTCAGAATGCACTATAAAAGGCGCCGCCGCCATTTTAGCGTCACTGTGCTGTGAATTCAGTAAGGGACAGAACGCTGCTGTGCTGACTCTGAGGGACAGTTAGAGATTGCGATTTAGTGTACTGTGCTGTAGGCAGGCTAGCACCAACCGCTGTGTAAAGCTTCCTTTTGCCTGCAGTGTTGTTTTAACAGCTCTGCAAGGTGTGTGTGAGTGCAGGTGACGCTGCAGTTTGCTCTGCATGCAACGCTGTCTGTAGGCATCTGCACATGTCACTCACAGACTATTTTTTTTTTCCTTCAGTGTAATTCTTGCAGCTCCATGCAATTTAACTATTAGTGTGACGTGCTTCCATCTGTATCCAATACATTGGTTGCAAACACTATAGAAGTAGACAAAGGAGTAGCCTTTCACAGATTGTTTGTGAACAGTTGTGTTTCAGTGTTCACTTCAGTCTGTGTTTTTTATTTTTTGAGTGCACATCACGCTCCAGTTACTTGTTCAAGCACTGCTGCTTGTACTCTGCTGAGCGTGTCTCAGTGCCTCATCCTTTTCATTTATCTCCAATTGGTTCTGCTCCATTCCATTTAAAATATAATCTATTAGTGTGACGCGCTTCCATCCGTATCCAATACATTGGTTGCAAACACTATAGAAGTAGACAAAGGAGTAGCCTTTCACAGATTGTGAACAGTTGTGTTTCAGTGTTCACTTCAGTCGCTGCGTAATAACCACACTTAGGCCTTATAACTTTTCTGACTTTCTTTATCAATCTACCAAGATGAAGAAGTCAGTGAGTAAGGCACGTGGTCGTGGCCGTGGAGTTTCAGCAGGGAGAGGACGTGGGGATTCTGTGTCTGCTGCCGCCCTCAGTGACACAGCATCCACCATTTATCCCGTGAGCGTTCCTTTATGCGCACTTTGGTAGGAGCTCGGCGTGCCCCCCTGCTGCGGGAAGAACAAATTGAAGCCGTTGTTGGTTGGATGGCAGCCAATGCATCGACTTCAATTCCTTCCACCTCCTCTCAGGAACACAACACTGTTGAGCAACCATCTGTCTGTTCACCGCCTGTCAAATTGCCAAGGCAGTCAGAGAGTTCTGTACAGGAGCCAGCTGAGTCTCTGCTTCTGTTCTCAGAATCTGTTGGCTCGCAAACACGGGCACAGGCAAGCAGCATTCTGCAATTTGAAGAAGAGGGAGTATGCAGTGATGCGCAACAGCTGTGTCTCTCTCAATCTGAAGAGGCGGGTGAGCCAGTGCCGATGGACAGCACACCGCAGAGCGCATCTTATGATGATGATGATGAGACTCAGGTGCCAGGTTTTGTGGAGCATGGTGCTGCCCAGACCATCCAACAGCAGCAGCAGGTGTTGGAAGAGGGTAGTGGAGATGATGAAGTCCGAGACCCAACATGGCGTGAGCAACAGGAAGGTGGTGGGAGCAGCTCTGAGGAAGAGATTGTCCCAACGGTACAAAGAGGAGGGAGAGGTAGGCTGCAGACTCGCTTGCCTGTAGCCTCCAGTTTGGCACCTGTTGGGAGCAGTTCTCTTAGAAATGTCAAAATTGGCGCTCCCATGACTTGCACTGCGTGGTCCTTTTTTGACAGACTTGTAGATGATATTTGCTATGTTCAATGCAAGCTGTGTAAGCAAAAAGTTAAAAGAGGAAAAATTCAGAACTGAATACACAAATATGTGGGACATGTAGACAACCGGTGAGTTCAAGCACATGGGATGTGCTACCTATGCGCACTACTCTTGAGGTCATGTCGAGCTTACCTCCAGCTTCAACACCTGTTCGGCTCTCACAGGATCTCATGGAAGAACCGTACGTTGTCCATAGAAATGTTATCCACCCACTGCAGCAAGTTCACAGTCATCGTCACACTCCAGAACAAAAAACAGCCATCGGTAACACAGGCATGGGATAAAAGACGGCCATACTCGGCAAACCATCCACGAGCACAGGCTCTGAATGCTGGCCTTGCAAAACTCCTGTCCCTTGAAATGCTGTCATTCAGGCTGGTGGAGACTGACAGTTTCAGGAACTTTATGGCATTGGCAGTCCCACAATATAATGTGCCAAGCCGATTTTATTTCAGCAGGCAAGCTGTCCCTGCTCTGCAAAAACATGTCGAGGGAAACATTAAACATGCGCTACTAAACGCCGTCAGTAGCAGGGTCCACCTGACCACCGATGCGTGGACCAGTACCCATGGCCAGGGACGATACCTTTCCCTCACTGCCCATTGGGTCAATGTTGTGGAGCCGGGTACAGATCTTGCCAGTGGCGCTGTACGTGTTCTGCCAACTCCAAGGATTGCAGGAATCCAGTCTGTGCACATTGATTCCTCCTCCTACTCCAGTTCCTCAGAATCATCGCTGCACGAGCCGTCACGGTATACCTCCACATGGACCCGTGAACGCTTACCTGTTGCGACCGATATGAGCACAGCCATGGCCAAACGTCAACAGGCCGTACTGAAATTAATTCCCATGGGGAATCGAAGCCACACAGCGCAGGAGCTCTGGGATGCCATCAAGCAGGAGAGCGATGTGTGGTTTTTGTCAGCTAATCTCCAGCCAGGCTTGGTAGTGTGTGACAATGGCCGAAATCTGGTGGCAGCTCTGGGCCTTGGCAACCTCACTCACATACCATGTCTGGCACATGTGCTCAACTTGGTCATGCAGAGTTTTTTGAGGGACTATCCGGATCTTGATGCACTGCTCCAAAAGGTCTGCCTAGAGTGCGCTCACTTGCGACGTTCCAGCATGGCCAGATCGCGCATTGCAGCTCTGCAAGTCAGATTTCGCCTTTCTGAACATCGCATCATATGTGACGTACCCACCAGGTGGAATTCCACGTTACATATGTTGGAGCGGTTGTGTGAGCAGCAGCCAGCAGTAATGGAGTATCAGCTGCAACAGGTGCAATCAACTCGCAATTTGCGCGTTCACACTTCACCACTACTGAGTGGGCCTCTATGAACGACATCTGCGACGTTTTGCGTGCGTTTGATGTCTCAACGCGGATGATGAGTGCAGATGATGCACTAGTCAGCATGACTGTACCCCTTATCTGCCTGCTTCAGAAATCACTGAAAGCACTAAAGGAAGAGGTTTTGAAAGAGGTGGAGGATGAGGAGTCACAAATTCAATTACCTTCAGGACAGTCAGCGCAACGTGGTTCCTCACAAAGGGCTGGGCAGGGCTCACTTTGTGAGGAGGATGAGGAGGAGGAGGAGGAGAGGAGTCAATGGAGGAGGAAGAAATCCCTACAGAGGGAGGTACACAACGCTGTAGTCAGTATGTAGAGCGAGGGTGGGGTGATGCAGAGGAGACAGAGATGACGCCTCTTCCAGAGGACAGCCTTTGTTGGCCAGTTGGGAGTCTGCAGCACATGGTTGATTTCATGCTTCAGTGCCTGAGAAACGACCGCCGCATCGCCCACATTCTCAGCACGTCAGATTATTGGGTGTACACCCTCCTAGACCCTCGCTACCGGGACAACTTACAAACCCTCATCACACCGGTGAACCGGGACCGTAAAATGCAGGAGTACCAAGACACACTGGTGCAATCCATACTGTTGTACATTCCAGCCGAGAGAGCTGCTGCTGCTGCTACTGCTTTACAAAGCAGCTCTGTGCGTCGAGGCAGTGTAGACACCTCTACAACAAGAGGGATCAGAAGCAGCGCCTCTGCACAGGGCAAGAACTGTATGTTACAAATGTGGCAAGTTTTGTGACAGCGCCAGCAAGGTCTACACCATCAGAGACGGCTCCAGTCACCAGGAAGAAACTTTCCGTAAGATGGTGACAGACTACTTGGCTTTCCCTCTAAGTGTACTCCCAGATGCCTCTTCCCCTTTCAAATTTTGGGTCTCTAAGTTGGATACATGGCCAGAGCTTAGCCAGTATGCATTGGAGGTGCTGGCTTGCCCTGCTGCCAGTGTATTATCTGAGCGTGTCTTTAGTGCTGCAGGTGGTGTAGTAAACAGACCGTCGCATGCGACTATCCTCAGAGAATGTAGACCGGCTTACTTTTCTGAAAATGAACAAGGCATGGATCTCACCTGAATTTGCCTGTCCGTTTTCAGATTAAATAACTGTTTGGCAACGTTTTCCATGTCTCCGTTATGTTCATCTTTCTACCACCTGAACTGTACTCCCTGGGCTACAACACCGCCATTTGTTGCTCGTAAGTAATTGGCAGGGGTACTGACTCCTGGCCAGCCTGGTTACAGCACGACAGCTGTTTCCTGGCAGTGTGAACGTCAATTATCCTCCAATAAGTTGTGCTGTCGTGTTGCATTCGGGTTAGCCGACTCTATGGTGCCTGCAGTTTAGGTGATTCCTATGTGTGCTGTGGGATATGTAAATAAAGGCGGTTTCCATTGTGACAATAGGATAAGCACCCACTGTAGGACTGTGTGATTCGGTAACTGCGGACGGCTTGCGTCCTGTCAACTTACATTTTCATGGGTGCGTTCTTCTACCCGTCCGGGGTCCAGTACCGTCAAGTGGTTCTCCCCAGTGCCTTTGGCCTAGGTGCCTCCATCTCCGTATCCGAGTTCCAGCAACGTCTGCTGGTCCTTGGTAGTGCTTTGGAGCACAGGTACCTCCTGCTTAGTAACCGATGTCACAGTAACGTCAGCTGGTACTCGGTTGTGACATTGCCTCTTTTCCTTCTGCTACCCGTCCGGGGTCCAGTACCGTCAAGTGGTTCTCCCCAGTGCCTTTGGCCTAGGTGCCTCCATCTCCGTATCCGAGTTCCAGCAACGTCTGCTGGTCCTTGGTAGTGCTTTGGAGCACAGGTACCTCCTGCTTAGTAACCGTGTCACAGTAACGTCAGCTGGTACTCGGTTGTGACATTGCCTCTTTTCCTTCTGCTACCCGTCCGGGGTCCAGTACCATCAAGTGGTTCTCCCAGTGCCTTTGGCCTAGGTGCCTCCATCTCCGTATCCGAGTTCCAGCAACGTCTGCTGGTCCTTGGTAGTGCTTTGGAGCACAGGTACCTCCTGCTTAGTAACCGTGTCACAGTAACGTCAGCTGGTACTCGGTTGTGACATTGCCTCTTTTCCTTCTGCTACCCGTCCGGGGTCCAGTACCGTCAAGTGGTTCTCCCCAGTGCCTTTGGCCTAGGTGCCTCCATCTCCGTATCCGAGTTCCAGCAACGTCTGCTGGTCCTTGGTAGTGCTTTGGAGCACAGGTACCTCCTGCTTAGTAACCGTGTCACAGTAACGTCAGCTGGTACTCGGTTGTGACATTGCCTCTTTTCCTTCTGCTACCCGTCCGGGGTCCAGTACCGTCAAGTGGTTCTCCCCAGTGCCTTTGGCCTAGGTGCCTCCATCTCGCATCCGAGTTCCAGCAACGTCTGCTGGTCCTTGGTAGTGCTTTGGAGCACAGGTACCTCCTGCTTAGTAACCGTGTCACAGTAACGTCAGCTGGTACTCGGTTGTGACATTGCTCTTTTCCTTCTGCTACCCGTTCGGGGTCCAGCACAGTCAGCTGGTCCTCGTTACTTCCATTGTCTCTTGCTCCATCTGATACCCGTCAGGGTTCCAGTAACGTCAGCTGTTTCTCGGAAATTAGACGACATTAAAGACCACCCAGAAGAAGATGACGACAACAAGGACGACGAGCATGAAGCCAACCAGCCTGAACACCATCACAAAGAAAAAATAAAAGATTACCCAGAAGAAGATCACCAACAGGACAAAGAAGGTTAAGACAAACTACAAGATACAGAACAAGAGACAGAAGAACAATAAGTAAAAGATCAAAAAACAGAAGAACATGAAGTATAAGACCAAAATGAAGAGCAAAATATATGCTCTAAATTCTAAGCAGAAGAAGACTAAGCAGTGTATGGGGGTGAGTCCGTTCCTCCTCGTGGTGCCCCTGGAAAATGCCTGCTGCTGCAGGCTAAA